>OX418225.1:25671311-26165272 GCA_948455865.1 Conomelus anceps | reverse complement strand
GTTCATATGGAGTACTGTACCTTTCAGGCAACTTTCTGGGGTGGTAGATTGGTGTTTGAAGATAGTAGGCCTGTACAAACTCATAGAAATGTTTATCTGCATGGCCTTTCAGATGGAGAAACCTGGCGAGTGGGGAATTTACGCGTAAATGGTTTTCATTTAGATTGTTACGTGATTTATCAGATTTAATATAGTAGTTAAATACAGAGTTAATACATTCATAATCAAACTTCATAGTCGTTACATAGTAAATAGGTTGTAGTTCGTAATAAATCATTCTATATAGATAATGTTGTTAATTTCATTTTTTATGGGAAATGATAGCCGTGTGCCGTAGCAGATATATGTTCAATCAGATAGAGATAAGCTGCGTTCTCCTGGGCCATCTTCGTAAGGGTGATCGTTTCAAAGATAAGGGTGTTCATTTCCTTGGGCTCATATACTGAATTTCTTCAGTGTATTTCTTCAATATTCTTTCAACTCTATATGTGAAAGGTAGAATTCATTCATGCAAGGCACAATAAGAGTACAAAATTGTCGAATATTTGATGCATTCTTTTATGTGTTCGTTGAATGGACTAATAAAACATAACTATTTAGTTCAAACACACCATTGACATATAAGAGCGTACATAGTACTTTTTACTCTATTACTGCTATTACAACCATTCTTAAAACATATCTAATATTTACAGCAGTTCTAGCCTATTGTTATCCACTATAACATTAATTGTTTGCTACTATACAAATTCCACTCTATTTTTTTATAAATATTGACTTTTATTGTAAATTTAACGACTTGCAGTCAATTTTAATTGTGAAAAAACAATATATCTACTCACTCAAGCCAAACGTTTTCGCCTTTGAAGGCCTTTGGAGATGAGTCTATATGACTCGAAAACATTTGGCCTGAGTGAGTAGAAATATTATTTATTCACAATTAAAATTGACTGCAAGTCGTTAAATTTACAATTAAAAAGTCTATATTAACAACGCAGATCGCTATGGAACAAGAAATCAAAGAATATCTATAAACTTAGAAACCTATTTCGTTCACTCTTTAGAAGAAGTAGGACTAAAATCATCTTTCTAAACTGATCTTGTTCTCTATTTTGGACCCAAAATCAGCGTGTACTGTTGACCTTGCTGGAAATGTCTATCAATTTTTTCTGTTGTGAGTTAGGACCTCTATCATTGTTTTAAGTATTTCACGATTTGTTTGAATCGGTATTTCCTTATATAGCGAATAAAGTACTTTGTTTACTTCGCAAGTAATACGAAAAAATTTCTTTGAAATTGAGTTAATAATGAACTCACCGTGAATCTCTTTTTTTTCAATCTTTTTGTTCCCGCCACAAATGAACAAAGTGACGCGAAAGCAATAGATCACCCGCAGAAGCCGTAAAACAGCCAAACAATAGTGGTTTTACTTGGTAATTAAAATTTTTGCTTTGTTCAAGTGCGAGTGAATGTTTCAAGATTTGCATGGACTTATGGGTAGCCAAGTACTTACGACAAAGACTGGCCGATATAGTTGCTGTGAATAAATTGTGGTAAGTTTGACAGGTAGGGTGAGTAAAACAGGGTAGGTGGAATAGTGTGCTTGAAAGTATGTAAACTACGTGCATAAAACAGAGAGGAATGAGGGTTGGTAAGGAGAATGTATAATAAAGGTGTCCAAGGAGGACTTGAAGAGAAAAATACAAAAAAAATATCCCTTGCGTTGCCTACTTGAATTTTTCTTGGTTATTAGGTTTTTTATTTTTATTTTAGTTCTCCCCTCCCTGTATTCTTATTTTATTTTCTTCCATTTGTTCTTCCTTTTCTGTTTCACCTTCTTCTTTTCCTTCTTAACGAACTTATCTCTCTTTCTATGTCTTATTTTCATTTCTTATTCCTGAAACTTCTACCCTTTTCCCCTTTTTGTTCATATTTCTCATAAACCTTCACTTTTCCTTTCACCATCAGTTCCAATTTTCATTTTGCTTCATCATCATCATCATCATCATCATCATCTTCTATTACTTTTCAATGTCTTTATCTTTCTATATCTTCCTTTACACTTCTTTCTCACTTAATGCGGCTTCTTTTCTATTATTTTTCTTTTCTCTATTCTTTTTACTTTATAACCTTCTTCTCCTCCTCTTTCTTCTATTTCTTCTTCTTTTAATTTTCTCTTTCTCTTTCTCTTTCTTCATCTTTTTCTTTTCTTCTTCTTCTTTTTCTTTTCCTTTTTTTATTTTTTCTTTTTCTTTTTCTTTGCTTTCTTTTTCTTTTTCTCTTTTTCATTTTTTCACTTTCTCTTTCTCTTTCTTTTTCTCTCTCTTTCTTTCTCTTTTTCCTTTTCCTTTTCCTTCTCTTTTTTTTCTCTTTCTTTTTCTTTTTCTCTTTCTCTTTCTTTTTTTTGTTTTTCTTTTGTTTTTGTTTTTCGTTTTGTTTTTGTTTTTGTTTTTGTTTTTGTTTTTGTTTTTGTTTTTGTTTTTGTTTTTCTTTTTCTTTTTCTTTTTCTTTTTCTTTTCCTTTTCCTTTTTCTTCTTCTTATTTTTTTTCCTTATCATCGTCTGTGATCCGACGGTGACACTTTACGGCGAGACATAAACGGTGGTTGAGGCGGTGAAGTGGTGTGAGGGCGGCGGCTGATGAGACTTAATCTGAGAGGCAGCAGTCAGGCAGGCAGGTACTCCATAAAACTCGACGTTTACTGGCAATAAAACTCGCTAAGCTAATTTGTACACTCGACCTCAGTATCAGCTCTCAGCTGTCCCTTCTCTGCTCTGTAGGAAAGCCAGCAGTGATGGTTTTACTGCTACTTTATGGCCATTCTATTATCATTGTCACGCGACTACGGTTGTAAAGCCCTTCTATGTAGACAGATTTTGATCAATTTTGAACCTTTTTCAATGATTGTTCAAAAAGTTGGCCTCTGCTGATAGCCCTCAGCCGGTAAGCACTCAGTTAAGGCCTTCTTCTAAAGGAAACATATGATTTTTTAAATGTTTTTCTCCATTTAAGTGGGAATGGAATCAGATTTCAAGCCCACGGGCCCTCTTATTCATCTGGTTTAGCTGCTTGTTTTACGTCATCAAGGCTGCGTTTCTATTCTTATCCTGCCTGTACTTTTTTGTTCAATTTGTGCTGATTGCTCAAATCAGATAAGATTTCAGACATGATGAATGAATTTATTGAACATCATGAGGCTAATTAAATTGGTATAATTATCATTTACTTAGCAGCCAAATCCCTTGTTACTATTCTTTATTGGATTATTATAAATGATTTGTTTCTCTCAAACAAATGTAGTATTCTTATGAATGTAACTTAATTCATATGAAAGAGGGCCCAAGGGCTATCTTGAAATCTGATTCCAATTCCATACGATGGAGAAGCACATTTTAAATTTTATGTTTCCTTTAGAAGTAGGCCTTAGAGACTTTTCTTTTCTCCTTTTAAATATCCTTTAAATGCAAGCAAATTTTGAAAAATATTAGCAAACATCGCTGAGCATTCCTTAAAGGAAGATGCAACATTTTGGTCCACGCGTCAGGCGAAAATGCGTTATAGACAGGCAAACAGACAAATACAAAACGGTCGATTTGAAAAGGAGACCTCTCTTCGTTCGGTCAAAAATCATGATTCGGACTTAATTTATTGGTGGTTGATTTATCTGATTCAAATGATTGAATTTTTGATCTGAAATGATTGCATGAACGTTTTCATTTACTAATTTAGAAGATCTATACATCAAGTTTGAGGGAACAACAGGCCTTTAATATTAAAACTGCTTCCTCCACAAAATTTTAGGTACAATTCTTAGTAGGATAGGTTCGAGTCTTATTGGATATTTTAACTTTAAAAATATAGCCTATGTAAAACCTAAATTCTTTTTAGTTGAAGAAAATGAATAATATGGAAACTCACTTGAAACTAAGCAATGCATTATAATATCAATTATATTGAGGATTAAAAATACTATACTTCAATTATTAATGCTTTTTATGCATGATCCATTTTGTTTAGGTTGAAGCCCCAAATTTAACGTAAGACAGTTATTTGAAATAATGCTATACCATCTTCAGTCGATTCTTTCTTAGATTAAAAATTTGGCCTTTTTTATATCGAAAAATAGTTGGCTGTTTATTTGTGATCAGGTTGATAAGATCCAATTTCCATCTACGATCCTAGCCTATACCAATTAAAGAACTTCCTTACACATTTTTATTGCAAAATTTCTGAAATTGGGTTTTAAATAATGCTTATAATACCAATCGATCATGTTGAATTTATACATCACCTCAACTTACATTATTTTTGTTAGTAATGTGAGTTAATTAATGTATATTACTTAAAATTAAATGAATCACACAATAGTCAATAACATTTTTTATTCACTCACTTTCCAAATTCATCCAACTTTTTAATTAGAGGAATTTCTATTAATACTATTTCCCTAAACAATCAAGTAAGTAGCCTACTAGCCTAAATAAAAACAATAAACCATCACAAATAAGTTAATGCTTCAACTCAGGTGCTGAAACGAACACTTTGTTGCTCAGTACATCTATTTCTCAACCGGTCAACAGCTAGCTGTAACCTGCAACTATAGTTGCTAGGTAAGCTTATAATTCTAAGCTACCACTTTCCAAATCAGCTCACGACACATTGGGTAGCGGCAAGTGACTCTGCAACTTACTGAAGTGACTCTAGTGACTCTGGTGGCAAGTGATTCTATACTCAAGTAATTGGCTCAAGTGACTCTATACTGAAGTGACTCTGGTGACTCTAGTGGTGCCTGTTAACGGTGTAAGCCTACAGGAAGAAGCCAACTAATGCAGCGTGAATGACTTATATTCTTGTATCCAATTAAGAGCGGTGCCAGAAAATTGTTTCCTGCATTTAGACGCGATATTATATCCATCTGTATCTATATCTATGTTTCTACATCTAATTTTATATCTATATCAGCCTGAGTACCTGATGAACAAGTGGTTGTAACATTTAATGACTTCGATGGGTACTTGATCATTGTGCGTCTTAAGCTCACTGGTCAGGCCATCCTGCCTTCGAAGCTGTTTTCTAAGCTGTAACCAAGGTAAGCCTATTAATACACTAATTGGAGTAATTTCCATTGATGATCTTCACACCAAGATGCATCTCTGCTATTGGTGTACACCTGTAGACAGCCTAGGACTAGTTGGGTGAAATAGAAATGGAGTTTATCATTTAGAAGTGGATAAAGGTGATGGCTAGTGGTATTAGGCTACATCTCAGGTAGACTGAGTTGATAAGTACCGGTACCTATTAATAATTTTAGAAATTTTGAACATGGAGGAATAAAAGAAAATGATTGGTTTTGAAGAGGAAGAGAATTGCAAGAATTTTGAAAAAACTTTGAGTGTAGAAACACGAACGTTTTAAATTTTTTCCTTTCACATTTATACTGGGTAGAAACTTCATTAAATCCAGTTTATCAATGACGAGCAATAAACAACAATGTAAAACTATAATCTATTGGCAAGATAAATAATAATTCATGTTAAAACCGATTTTGTTAATAACGAATGATACTGGAAATAAAAAGCCTTTATCTTTCCAACAGTGTTCACTAATTTTCTTTCTAGAAAATAATCGAAACTCTTCTGTTGGAGAGATGAAGGTTTTTAATCCCAAGTATCATTCATTATTCACAAAAAGTTTTCAGAATTTGTAGCCATCATAAAAGGACACAGTTGTATACGTTGTGCATAATCGCTCAACATTGATAAATTGACTTTTTGTTATAAATTTAACGAGTTCAGCACGGACTTGACTTAAAATGTCCTTCTCTACCTTTTAATTTTTGCAATGTGTAAGAGTTAATTCTCAATTCTATTTATATTCTCATAAACTGTAATTTTATGTACTAGTGCTCGAATTTTTCAATAAACATTCCAATACTCAAGTCACTATTTACTGTATTAATAATAAATAATCTTTGATTTCTTGTTCCATAACGATCTGCGTTGTTAATATTTACTTTTTCTTGTAACTTTAACGGGCAGTCAGTTTTAGATTGTGAATACTCACATTTTTATATATTCACAATCTAAACCTGACTGCTTGTCGTTAAATTTACAACAAGAAGTTCATATTAACAACGCAGAGCGTTATGGAACAAGAAATCAAAAAATGATAAATTGATTTTGTCCACAAAAATTAGGGCATTAATTAAGTTCAAATTTATAAAAAAAAAAATAGTATTTTTTCTTTTTCTCTTTCATCATCATCCTCTCTCTTTCCTCTCCTTCCTATCCTCAAAGTCATCACCATCTTTTCCATCAATCTTCCTCAGTTTTTCAACGTTGTTCAGTCATTCTCTTCTCCAATTACTGTATTTCACTCCATTTTCTTTTCTTCGCCACTATCTTCTTTTTCTTGTTCTTCTTCTTGTCATTGTTCTTATTATTATTATTTTTCCAGTCCTTCCTTCGTGCTTCATGAAGTGTATAGTGACGTAACGAGCACTCAATGCCATCTTTCTATTGTTTTCTGCGACTGCTACTGATAGTTTTCACTCCACATTTTATAGTGCCTGACATCATTCAGCCACCATTCTTATCCATCTTCAACGTTTCTATACCACTCCATATTGCTTTTTTCTCATCTTCATCTGTACTAACTAAATTTTTACGTTTTCAACAACTTAGTCTATCTATAAGAGTCGCGTATCGTTCCCTTCAACATGGACTCAAAAAAGTAAATCCTGAGCCGCGTAATCATGAGATTATTTTTCTCTAACCCAAGGGTGGCGGCCATTATAGAGGGAAAATCTCAATTTGAGATTTTTTCAAATTTTTTTTTGGCTGGCTTTTTGTGTTAAGTGGAATGGCACATAATAAATATCTGACAATTTTCTTTGTAGTGGCAAAGGTGATATTGTGGAAGGTATCCATAATGAATAATAAGACGAAATTATCACAACCACATTTATTAAAACTTTGAGAAACTAGTTTCGGTTGTTATACCATTATCAATTGAGTTTGATAATGTTATAACAACCGAAACTAGTTTCTTTAAGTTTTAATAAATGTGGTTGTGATAATTTCGTCTTATTATTCATTAAATATCTGATAAATTAAGCTTTTTGTGATGAGGTTGAGAAAAATTGACTTTTTCAAAAAACGCATTTTGTGAATAATTTCTGTTTTTTCTTTTATTGGAAGTGGAAGATTAGTTTACAAGAAGAAAGACACTCTGCATCTTAAACTACTAGCCTATTTAAATATGAGAGGGCTGGTGCGCAAATTTTAAAAACTCAAATATTATAAGATAGTTGAGAAATTGTAAATCCCATCAGGTAGAGCATAAAAATTCTGAAGACTACCATTCGAAAAATTTGGATAAATAATCCACCTTGAAGCTAGGAGCGGAAATCTAAATTCCACAGAAAAATGAGATGGTGAACAAATTTCGAACTTTTTTATAATGGATAATTTTTTAATTTTATGATTGAAGGTTAGTATTAAGAGCTGTTAAAAATGCATCGTAACTCTTTATTAGGTCGGCATAAGGGGTAATTTCTAGGGTAGTCAGTAGTATCGGACTCATCGAATATTGATTATTGCAGTTTCTATCATTAATAAAAGAATAAGCAATGGTTATTGAGTCGAGAGTACTCTTTAACTTTTCATCCCTTATTAAATGAGGAGTGCAGGGTGAGTGAGGCCTGCTGGTCACAGAACTACTGATATAATACATTATGGTACTTTGTATACTTGATTCATGATACCATGATTTTTTTCCGTTAATTCATTCTGAGTGTGTAAGATCAAAAATATTGGTTGTATCTGTATTGAATGTCTAAGTTCGGTCAAATAATACATTTCCTTTGGGAGAATCTAATAAACTGAGAATGAAAGAAGAAGAAGAATAAGAAGAAAAATAGAATAGTAGTTTATCGACATGGACGAGAATTTTGAAGTGCTCTTGAAGTCATATGTGTGGGTAATGAGGTGAATGATATAATGATGTTATGTATTTTATGGAGTTAAATAAAACTATTGATGGTATTTTTATTGAACGAAAACGTCTACCTTACGTAGACTTTATTTTTGAACTTACACACTCAGTATGAATTAACGGGAAAATATCGTGGTATCATGAATCAAGTACTATAATGTATTATATTACTGGTTCTGTGAACAGCAGGCCTCACTCACCTGGCACTCCTCATTCAAGAAGGAATGATTTTTTTTTTAAAAAGTTAAAATTCTAACAATAATTTTTTCAATGTTTTCAATTGAGGTGACATTTTTACATTTTTATTTATTTTTTATCTATTGTAGAACTCTCTTCCTCCTATCATTTATCTCTTTCCTTTTTTCTTTCTATTTTTCCTTTGATTTTTTCAAATCCAACTGAACGGTATTCTATTTTATTAGATTTATATATTTCTGAATTTGTAATGTTTTTATATTTAATTATATTTTAGTGGTGTATATATTTCTATATCAGTAAATCTGAAATGATTCACTATAAAAAACCGACAATAGTAGATATACATATACATATACATAGTGAATATCCCCCACAAAGACATCAGTCTGGGTGTGGGGAATGAGTTCAAAATCTGCATAATATTTGATGAAATAAAAACAGTTGTGAATTATTTACAATAAAAAAAAATAAAATAATAAATAAATAATGTTTTATGAAGTAAGAATAAATAAATAACTATACTGGATCAGTTAAGGATGAGAAGAATACTCTAGTTATTAACCGTATAAAAGTACCATACTATTGTTAACAAATTAATAATAAGAGAAATAAATTAACATAAGAGAAAACAACATTTGTAGCCTTGCATCTTCAGATGAGCATTGCTAACAAGACGTGATTTGACAGATCCCACAGACTGTAGGCATCTCAATGACTGTAGGCGGATTCGATGAGCCGCGATGCGGCATCCCTACCAATTACAAATAACCACCTACTTAGGTAGCTCTTGTAGGTATTAATACTGACCAAGTTTTCAATTTGCTTCAGATGGTTTGGGATATTCCTGTAGAGTATATGACTTTGATAGTGACTGTTAATTTTAGTGCAGTTATTGAGCAGACGCGGCTGAAATATGCCAATGTTATTGTTAAGTCTAGTATTATGAATGTGTATTCATATTCTTGATTTTTTGTAAAACGTTTAATTAGTTCAAACTATTGTGTATGTTTTTGTGGAGTGCGGTTTTGGGCTTTGCCTGTCGCATCCACATGATGTAATCTTGTTGAAATAAATTGAAATTGAAATTGAAATTGTTTTAAACTCTTGACAATTGCATTGAGTCATCAATAGATAACACTGACCAATGTTGACTAACGATCACGGATCGCTCTTGTAGTCGGACGTTAAGTTTCATTAAAATCCACCTCAACTATGTCACTTTGGCTTTCATTAATTCTGACTAAACTAAGATGACTAATCTAAACTGATTTTGACTGACATGAATACATACTAAGCTGAACTAACGTTAAGGTAAGACTCATTTAGAGATTCTATTTATTTATGGTTCAAGCTGTTGAGCAGAGGCTAAATAAGACTATCTCTTCTCACTTCTCACTAGCAACTATTCACTACTCACTAGTGAGTTCAGTGCATTTCTCCAGTTGATCAAAGTCGTCTACTGCACTGCATCTACCCAGCATGAAGCGGTGAAGCGAACGGCCAGCGAAGGATTCCTGCTAAGTAAAACATGAACTGTTGGCTGCATTCCAGCTCGTTAGAACTACATACACTCCAGTCTAACTTTTGCCTCAGAACAAAACAAGAACTGCGTTCTGTGATTGGTCAATCGATAGGTTTACGCTATTCTTATTTTGTCGACTCTGTTCTCCGGCTAGCGTTTGATCATGGCTTCATGGCCATTCATCTTACAACTTGGCATTAAAATGGTTGTCGAATAGTCTGGTGATGACGTGATTTCCAGATATCGTGTCGGTTATGAATAAAAATTTGGTTTTTGCTTGGTGTAGCACTTCCATCAATTATAAGAGACTCCTGTTCGTTTGCATGAATCAACAAATTTTCAATAAAAATGAACCACTGTAGGTAGGAATGTAAGTAGAAAAATCTTGGCTTTGAACTTGATGAAACAGCAATTTGTCATTTGCGGAAAAAAGGTAGTGATAGCCGAGTGCCGTATCTTCATCAGACTTCAATCAGAGATAAGCTACGATTCTCCTGGTCATCTTTGTAACGGTGACCGATTAGATTGGCCAGCATAAAAGACTCTGTTCTCTGCTGTAAATCACTTCCCGGTGGTTCGGAACCCACCTAAAACTGTAGGTCCAACCCATCAATCACCATCATCCAATTCATTACCCACACACAGGTCTCAGACCTATGTGGACTTCATCCTCCAAAAAAAAAATTCTTGGAGATTAATCAATCGA
Organism: Conomelus anceps; assembly: GCA_948455865.1. Classification (NCBI taxonomy): domain Eukaryota; kingdom Metazoa; phylum Arthropoda; class Insecta; order Hemiptera; family Delphacidae; genus Conomelus; species Conomelus anceps. Next base: position 26,154,851 of record OX418225.1, on the reverse strand, counting down.
TAGCTCATCTAGAATTTATTGGATAGTTTCTCAAATTCACTGATGAAAATGACCAACTGAAAGGATTACATGGAAAATATTGTCCATTTATCGTACTTGAATCAATAAAAAGAAAAGCTTGCATGAACAATGTTGAAAGCTTGTCACAAAAAACCTGAGTTTATTGAATAACAGCCTTGAGCAAACAAAATTTTCTTATTTTTTGTCTATCATAAATGATATTTTTCCTTGAGGTAGCCTGCCTAGGATTTATTATAATTTGATTTTTTAACCCCCTTCCAACAAAGAGGAGGTTCTCAATTCCACCTGTTTTTTTATTTTATCATGACTATGTTAACTTTCGAGTTAATTCTGTTTGATTGTAAATTTTTGGTAAGGCAATAGATAAATTTGAAACTTGGATATATCTAGAGACTAGAGCTCATCTGAAAATTATTGGATAATTTTTCAAATGTTCTAAAAAGTCTCTAACGTGAAGATTGCTAAAAAATGTCGTGTAGATTTTTTGTACGTGAATTTTGTTCTATCAATAACAAGAACGGCTTCTAATAAAAAGTCTGGGATTTTTTAAATTTGAAGTGCTTAGTGGAATTTTTTTGAAATTAATCCAACTATCGATCAATATATTGGAAAGTGAAAGTCTACATTGAAAATCGTTAAATGAGGGTCGGGAGTACACATAAAAATTATCCACAATCACAGTTCTGCATCATCTAGGAAGTCAGTAACATAAATTACCAAAGATAATGAAAACGTAATTTACTTGGGTTATAATATTTTCCTGTACCATGCTTGTACATCATATCAAGCTCCACCATCTACTTTGAATGGAATCTACATATTTTACCCAGTGTAGGTTCATGAAAACAAGCTAGAATCAGGACTTTGGCTTCATTAAAAATCTAAACTAGAAAAATTTATATTAATGTAAAGTTTGAATTCAAACACACAGATGTAGCAAACATGTTCTCTATTAAAATTAAATAGCCATTTTTTAACTTATCCTGTGATAGCTACTATACAGATGTAAGTTATGACTAACTAATAATCAATTAAACTTTCTCAGAAATAAAAACTTGTCTACGATTTTTCTAGTTGACGTGTCGAAATATAATAATGAAATACGAACATATAAAAAACTAACAATAATAAAAAATAGCATAAAAATCAGCACTAAATTTCCCTTATGATTGTTTGATCACAAAACTTTATACGAGTAATTTGGTGGAAAAACATCATTGATTTCAAACAGATTTCGTAAATCTATTGATTACAATCTGATGGGGTTTGATAGGAAAAGAGTGGTAAAATATTTATTTAATCTCGTGCTGAAATTTGAACTCTACTTAATTTTCGAATAGTCTAAATTTAAACATTTTTCATTGTCTAACACATTTCCATGTCATTCTTTAGAATCTAATAGAATTTTCACTTTTAATTTACTTGAGCAATGATTGATTGATTAATGATAGCAATAATAATCTCTGAGCTATATTATCATTAAATGAATAATTAATGAACCGTTATCAGATTTTAATGCCAGGTTCGAGCGACCTATTCTCTTAGATCATTGCCCATTTTATAGGGTCAACTGAGCAGGTAATTCAGTCATTTTATGAGGTATTATCATTTGAGGCTGATGCTCTGAAGAGCCGCTCAGTTTTAGTCGTATTAGTTGAGTGATGTTGCCGTTAGATTGCGTTGGCATAGCCGAGCAAGCGCCAGGCCTGAGCGAGCGGGGATTGGTCGACGGGCTTCCCCCTCCACCAGCACAGGCGACTGAGCCGGCATCAGAACGCTAAACGCGCGACTATCGCGTCACATGGGAGCATGGGAGAACCCATTCGGTTTCGAACTCAGTGTGCTTGAACTAGCGTCCGTAGAATCATCTCGATCTGGTTCCATCACCTCATCGGTCTAGTTACGACGAGCGATAACTACGTAGACATCGAATATTATCTCCGAGAATTATTCGTCGGTATCCGCAGTGATAATCTACTACAACAGTGTTTTTCATCAGTGCAGTTCAGTTACAAGGCATCAAACTAGTACATGTGACTTGTGATTTATAGCGCTGGTTGATAATAAATATCATCACGAGTGTTAAATCGTAATAGCTGACGATAAGACAAAATAATTATTATTACACTATGACGACGACGATTATGTGATTACTTAACATTTAGACTTTGATAACTGTTTTGATAGCTAATCGTGAAATTCGTATCCTGGTGTGCAATTAGAGTGATTGTGTGATATAACTGTTGTGAGTAGTTGATTTTAGTATCACATCTTCTGATGGATTTTAAAATCGTAAATTAGAATCACCACGGGCCCCAGTGCATTTCCTTGGTGCACACCCGGAAGTTATAAGTGATTGCTGCGTTTTTCTTGGACTCCCTCCAAAATACAGACCGTATCCATGATGAACTCTTACTTTGAACAGTCGGGCTTTTATGGAGGCCATCATCACCAAGCTGCAGGAGCAGCTACGGGACATCATCACGACCAAACAGCTGCTGCAGCTGCTTATAGGTTTCCCTTGGGGTTGGGGATGTCTCCATACGCTAGTAGTCAGCACCACCATCATCATTCACTACATCAGTCACGACCTCCTCAGGATTCGCCATATGATGCATCAGTAGCTGCAGCTTGCAAGTTGTACTCGAGCAGCAACGACACGGGACAGCAGAGTAGTATCAATTACTCCACCTCAAGTAAGCCAGATTGTAATAAGGCCGGCTCAGACAGCGCACACCAGAACGGCTATGCGGCTGCAGTTGCTGCAGTGAAAGACGTCTGGCAATCGGCTACCACTGGAGGATCAGCTAACAGCAGCTCGCTGGTAGGCCCTGTGAGACCCGCAGCCTGTACTCCAGACTCACGCTACGCATCCTCCGTTGGTCTGGTTGGCGGCGATCCTGCCTCAAGTCCTGGAGCCACGGGAGGTGGTCGCACATCTTCAGCATCCTCGTGGAACACATGCTCGCTGGGATCTTCAGCGTCGCAGCCAACCGTTGCCACGCAGTTGCATCAGCAACCTTCCAACCACACATTCTACCCATGGATGGCCATAGCAGGTAGGGTGATTTGTCTCATTTATAGAATATTTATTTTTATAAATATTTTCGATATAGGAATCATAAGAGATACGAGGAATTGATAGTACACTGGGAATAATAACTATTTCCTATCAAAATAGTCTATTTCGAATTTTGAAATTTTAATTCAAATTTGGTCAATCATTTGATATTTGTTAGAAAAATATTAGTGATTTGATTTAAGAAAAATGGCCAGTTCTGATCTCAGCTTGTTTTTCATTGTACTTCATGCAACAGATTTCTCATGATCACGATCATTTCGACCAGTGATCGGGATCAAATCTTGAAAGTTACCGTATTGATAGAACTTCGGGAACAATTATTTTTATGTCTTATCAAAATTACAATTTATTTGTCAATGATATTGGCTGGCCAAATCGTGAGTAATACGTGAAACTCATAGGAACTTGGAGAATAATTATTATCATTTCTTATCAAAACTACAATTATAAATTTCTTAATATTATTGTTATACTGGTCTAATCGGGAGAAATTCGCGGAACTGAAAAGTCAAAAGGAGATAATATTTTTTTACCAAAACTGCATTTCAATTCTTAACATTATTACGGTATCGTTTTAAACGGGGTAATTCCTGAAAAATGTGGTGTGAATTTGATAGAAATGACCCAGCAACGTTTGGAATGGCGAAGGAGGACTAGGAGGGCCGACCCCAACAGAAATGGGATATAGGCGCAGGGAAAAAAAGAAAGAAGTGGTGTGAATTTGATAGAAATCCAGTGATTATTTTTTATTAAAATTATTACCGTATTTATTTATCAATATTATTTTTATACGGGTTAATTCTTGAGAAATACGTGAAATTGATAGGAGATAGGGATGATAATTATTTCTTATCAAAATTGACTCATTATTTTAAACTTTCAAATTTACCCGCAAATGTAACTTACTCAATCATGAAATATCCGGTAAAATAATTAGTGATTTGGTTCTCGAAAAATCCGAAAATAATATTCTGACTGTAGATCATTTTTTGATTGCCCTTTGTGTAACAGATTTCTTTGAATCTACGACCATTTTTTAACCAATAATTTTGACCGGGGATAAGTTCAAAAATCTTGGTTGATGTTTCTGTAGTACGACTTTTTGCAATATTTGCTTTTTTCCTACTAAAAGTATTGCTATCGAAATGAGCTCATGAAGAATCTTTCTGTGTTTTTTCAGTACTCACAGGAATGATCCATAAAATAAGATCCGTAAAAATTCGAAATAGTATTTATTAATCAACGAAATTATTTTCTATTATCCCTAGAAATTAGTTTTGTCATCAATTGTAATCAAAATTGTGTTAACGCCTAGCTGAAAAATTTCATGTGTATTCCTTGTAGCTTGATATCAAAGTGGCAAGTGCAATTTTTTTTAATTTTCATTGCTAGCCTAAAATTCGCTCTATTATGAAAAATCCAGTAAAATTGATAATATTTTCAGGAATGATAACTTATTTCCCTTCAAAATTAAGCTATAGACTTGCACTTGAAAAATTTGTTGAGCGTTTCTTTTTTTAAGACCTTTGTCAACGTTTCACAACCTCGGACGGTTTATGACCTTATTTATTTTAATGACGTGATTGATAGGTAATAAAATAATATATATGTGGGCATAGTGGTTTTTAGACTTGAAACGTTTTGATTAAAAACAATTTAAATTTCAATTATTTTTCGGTAATATAATTTCATGCATAACGTTATTTTCTGATCATTCTTGCTCAAGCATGAAATAAAAATATAAATCATGGACTCCATGGTCAGAGAACCAGGAAAATCTTTTATCACACTTTATTTTCCACAGAAAATATTTCTTAGCTTTTTTACTCATTATTAATAATTTTATAATGTAGGCCTACCGTAATTTCAAATGTCATACTCAAAATTTATCAACAATTATAGCAATAAATGATAAAAAACATACCTGGTTGTTCAAGTTAATCTCGAATGACAAAAGTAATATTCATAAAATTTAATCTTCATTAAACTTCAATCGAATTAAATTAAGTCCAAAATTCATGATTACTGATGAAGGCCTTCTTGATAGGATAAATAAACTCCAAAATTCACGAATGGAGTTAGATTACTTATATAGGTCTACCTAGTGGTTAAAAATAACAAAGGATGCGTTAATAATGTTGATCGGACAAGAAAATTGAATTAAAATGAGACCGCGAGGATAAAGACAGATTTTATAACCCATAAAAGTAGAAATATCAGTGGAAAAGTGATATAACAAGCCACTACAAACATAACTGTTGTTCATTTGCATTCAAAGCATCTAGACTACAACGTATCTTGTCCTTAGCGGTTACGTCTTATTAATAGTCCAGAAGTGTGGCTACTCCTTTTATCGCTTCAAAATGAATATAGATTGTGATTTTTAATGTTCACCTCAGAGTTTAATGCACATTAACATCCGTTAGAGGGCAGTAAACATCCCACAACTGGAATCAAACACTAAAATCTGAACCAGTTTGTAAACTTCGTTTTGAAACTGAATTTCGTCGAAGCTGTATCTCACAATAGAAAAGTAATTTTTCGACTCAAATCTATAAATTTCATAAATCGTTTTCAGATTTATTGATTTATATAATATTCACTTATTAATTGTTCATTGAGAGTTAGTTTAAGTTGATTAAATTCTTTGTGTTGTTGATTACATCGCTTGCTCACAGAACTGAATTTGATATGAAGTGGAGTTGTAAAAGCACAAATAAGAATTTATTTTTAAGGTCTCAAAGAGATATGAAGTGCAGTTGTAAAATCCAAAATAATTCATATTCTTCATGTGTCTAGTGCCAAAACATAGGTCCTGAGAACGTAATCACCAATTGATCGGTTGTATTAAATTTCATAATCCCAAATTGTTTTGGTAATACCGACTTATTCTGGAATATTATTATTGATTATTCTCCTTGTCCTTGATAATTCAAAGTGATTTCCTGAACTAATATGGGAATATTATAATTTTAATCAAACCATTCTTTTCAACCAACTCTGTTCAAGTTTAAATGTTGAACGAAGACGCTCAATATGATTACAAATAAGAACACACTCAATAAATTGGAAATAAGTAATTATTTAAACAACAGCATTCAAATTTTGTAACATTATGAAGAATTTTTTTATCATTTTTTTGATAAGTGGGTCCTTATAACAATAAATTAATAGCTGCATTTAGAAAGCAGTGCCTGTAAATTAAATATGAGAAAATACGATCATATAATCGTTGGAAAATGAAATATTTTGGTATTGAAATCGTAAAGTTCTCTTATTATTAATATTTTTCATTTATTACGACTAATAAATATGTTTATTATTATTGGGCACTTGAAGATTTTCCCCGTGAATGTCTCGCCGCCAGTAAAAGCCACATCTTGTACGTACTAATATTACTATACATATACGTATTAGCCATATTCTTATTACTAATATACTACTGCTTGTGAACTCGATAGCTTGATAAGTTTTCTCAATTAATCAAGATTGATAATAATATTATTTGATCAATCAAGATTGATAATGTATTGGATAATAATGTTATTGTAATAGATTCCGGTTTATATTTATTTGGCTCTTATAATTACAGCATACTCGATATAGTACCATAGCCGATTCGACTGTAGGTGACTCTTCAGACCTCAACGATATGTTTTAGTCCAAAGAGCGTACTACACAAACGAGGAGTGAGGTAGTTTTTGATTGCTTTCCTCACTGAGCTAATAGAATTGTATCAGTATGCCAAGCCCACCGAAACAAATTCTTAAGCTCTATGTTTGACAGTCCACTCTTTTGACAATACTTGAGTACCTAGTGTAAATATAAATATCTGTTAATAAAGTGCCATTACATATTGTCACTCAGTTCATTTGCTACTACAGCAGTATAATGGAGTGACATTATGTAGGTTTCATGGTAGCTGACGAATGGCAATATGGTAGCTGAGGGTTTAAAGGTAGCTGAACTAAATAGCTAACAATAGTTTTGTTATTTGGTTGGTAACTATTGTGTGTTTTTGAAGTCAATAGGCCACCCCAATCCTTTCAATGAGTTACTGTCTTCTTGATAGGCGTGAAGCTCTTGAGTCGTTTCTTCCTTATTCAGGGGGTGGCTTCCACGCTCCCCTCCTATATTATTTGTCACAATAGCTCACTCATACGATCTCTCTCCCACCCGCTAACCTAGTACACCACACTTTCTCACTTACTCTTTATTTTCTCCAACCTTTTCAACTATTTTTCTCATTTCAGTAGTCTCTATTTCCACTCAGAAGTTGCGTAGAAGATAGGTTCCACAGTTTGATAGAAAATCTAGATAGAGAAATCCGATGGAGAATTTCTATAGATAGAAATTTGATAGTTGGATGCTCTCTCTTTTCCTTCTTTTCTCTCTATATTTTTCATTTTCCTCTCCAATATATATTTTTTCTCAAATTTTCTCTTCCTTTTTTCATAGACTACTGCATTGTCTTTCCCATCATCCCTCTGTATACTGACCTCTTTAAATCCTTCAACTAATCCCACAATCCTTTTCCAATTCAGATCTATTTCTTATTTCTGTCATCCTTCATTGTCCTCACAAAAGGAGAACTTGCATCGGAATCGGCTTATTTTTTTCAAATTCTATTTCTTCGTTTTCTTCTTCTTCCTCCTCCTCCTCCTCCTCCTCATCTTTATCCTCATTCTTCTTCTCCCCCTTCTTCTTTTTCTTTCTCCCCCCCTTCTTCTCTTCCTCCATTTTTCTTTGTCTTCTTCTCCCTCTTCCCCCTCTTCTTCTTTTTCTTTCTTTCCTCCGTCTTCTTCCTCTTTTTCTACTTCTTCTCCTCACCTCTTTTTCTCCTCCTCTTCATCACCTTCTCCTGTTTCTTCCTTTTCTTCTATTCTTTCTTTTTACAGCCTACTTCTTCTCCTTCGCCTTCTTTTTCTCTTTCTTTTCCCTTCCTTCTACTTCTCTTCCTTCTATCTTACTTATCCTTTTTCGTTTCTCCTATGATTCTTCTATCTCTCTCTCCTTCTCTACATCTTCTCCTTCTCCTTCTTTTTCTATTTCTTTTCCCTTTCCTTCTCTACTCATCTTCCCTTTTCCATCTAACTTATCATTTTTCGTTTCTCCTATGATTCTCCTCTCTCTCTCTCTCTCTCTGATTATTTTCCCTCTCTTCTCTTTTTATTTCCTCTCCCTTATTGTTATTCCATGGTACTTTTTCGTTCCCTCTTCTTTTTCTTCGTCTTCATCTCTTCTCTCCGCACATTTCATTCTTGTCTTTCTTATCTTTCTTTTCTCTTTCTCCTCTCCTTATCGCTGTTCCTCGACGTTTCAATATCTCTTTTCTCTCACACACTATCATTCCCTCTCTCCCGCTTGGTCCACCCATTCAGATGTGTGGCACTGGGCTAGCAACGCACATGAATGGGGTGGGCAGGTACTGCGTTCAGGGTAAATGGGCTGTTAATGATAAAGACATTATAGGGGTCGTCAAGGGGGGGCGCCTCGGCCGCTGAGGGTTAAGGTAGCGTAACAAGTGTCCCTAACTCGCTCCCTTCTGTCCTTGTCAAGGGCAGAGCCCTTCCAAGAGGCCATCAGGATGGCGATCAGCTGATTGGCCCTAAGCAAGAGCCCTTCAGTTAACATTCGACCCTACAGAGACATCTATCGGTACCAATGATCCCTTCACCTGCCACTCTTATAGCTATCGCCACCTATCGTTTACCCTTCAAACTATCTGCTATCTTCATCCCCTTCTAGAAGACCACTAAAACTGATAGAACAGTTCCATTTCTTAAGCTTCTCGGGGTTGGAGTTGCGCGGGTAGTTTAAAATTTTTCTCAGTGCTTAACTACAAATAGGTTAATCAAAACGCGCCCGTAAAAAATTATATTGGGGGTTGCCTCCTTTCAATTTGATTTTCGAATGATTCTAGATGCTGCTAACTTCATCCAAAATTATTTCACAAGCTGTCAAGTATATTGATAGTAAATTTATCATTTTATAGCAATTCGGTCTCTTCGAATATTTTTTAGTATAGATCCATTACGAACTGCGATATTGATGTAACTTTCTCTATTGAAATTAACTATTGCTGCTACTGTAAATGTCTAAAAGTCATTAATTTTAATATAAAAAATTGAATTGTCAAGGTTCTCTGTGATTATAACAATCTCTAGATATCTCTAGTTTCAGTCTGCTGTATCAGATAGAAATAATCAAGAAGATTTCAGTAATTAAATACTTTTTAAAGAATCCTTATCATTATAAAAACTGTTTATTGTTTTTTTTTATTGATTTATAATATATTGTAATCGAACTCAACACTTCACTGTTTGTTACATTTTAATTGGTTGAACAATTATCCGTTGAATCAGTGAATCTACCTTTGAGCTTTTGAGCGTATTACACAGCAGCTAGAGTAGGTAAGATCAGCATTAAGTGAAACACGTTTTAAACAGCTTCTTCGGAAATCAGGTTACTTACTAGATTGCACACAAAACATGCGGTTATCATTCGATTAAAATATTGATAGTCCTAGAATTTCAAGAAGTATTAACCCTATCACTAAATTCAGGTTCTTTGAAAGCCATTATCATATCACCAATATTCTCCATTATCGTGTTTTGCAATAAGGCAACGCAATGATTTTAAAACAGTAGTCTTCTTGTACAATAAATGAGATGAATAAATTTGAAAAAATATAATATAAACTATATATATATAAACTGAAGGGCGCAGTAGCAAACAGCACTTGTTCTTTGGCTGATAGTTGAATTAGTTGCAGGTGTGATGGATGAGAATGAATTTACAAGTTCTTCATGTGTATACAAACAGTAATACTATTAATTTAATTCGATGGAGTTGTTCCTTCTGTATTAGTTTCAATGTTAATTAAAAGTGATAATGCCTACCCGCATGATTCCTATTAGAACTTCATAAGCTGTCCTATAACTTTTGATGGCGTTCAGGTATTCGATGAATATTAATCAACTGATTCAATAGTCATATTGAATCCCAATTATGCAAGTAGTACAAAGCAAAAATCTTATGACTTCATATTTCCCGAGGGATTAAAATTTCACAAGAAAAAATTGAAATTGGATGAAACTATGTTGTCTCAAATTCAGGAGGATGTTGTTAGTAATAAGTTCTTAGTAGTAAGTTTGACAATAGTTTAGAAAAACTTGAAAAAATTGTATAAAATTGAACTCTAATTCAATAAAAATCTATTGCGTTTCTGGTTGCTTTATCAGAGGTTGAATATTGTTTATATTTGATGAAATATAAAACTTACCTTTCCTATTAATGAAGATGGAAAATATTTTTTTTAAATCAAACATCAAACTTGAAAAATTTTATACAAAAGTTTTTAGTTTTTATAAAAAGGTATTTGATCGATCAAATATTGATTGCATTCAAACATAAGAATATAGTTGAGAATAAAAATGAAAATTTTGATTTTTCGGATATTAAATATTCTTTGTAGTGGCGTTCTCGTAGGTCCCGTTCGTAACGGTGACCGATTAGATTGGCCAGCAAAAAAGACACTGTTCTCTGCTGTAAAATCACTTCCCGGTGGTTCGGAACCCACCTAAAACTGTAGGTCCAACTCATCAATCACCATCATCCAACTCATTACCCACGCACAGGTCTCAGACCTATGTGGGCTTCATCCTCCATGTGGTCCACTGTGGAAGGTATCCATAATGAATAATAAGACGAAATTATCACAACCACATTTATTAAAAATATTGAGAAACTAGTTTCGGTTGAAAACCATTATCAATCTCAAACAAACTAGTTTCTCATTATTTTTAATAAATGTGGTTGTGACAATTTCGTCTTATTATTCATTATTAAATATTCGATTGTGAGAAAATTACCTAAAGAGACGGATAAATATGAATATATCTATTTAGTGGAATTAAAGAGAATAAGCACAGAAGCTCATAGCTGAAGAGTTTTAGAATTTCATCTAAAGATCTAAAGACAAAGGTGCATTCTATATTGTAAGCCTGGACTCGATAATCACGATATAAATATAGAGTACAGCTTTTATCAGTTTTTACCCTTCTTGAGAAGGTTCCAGGCTATAAATCATGTAGCCTCCATGTTCGAAAATCATAATCTACTCCCTAATAAGACAGCTTCTCAATTCAGTTACGTCCTGATATATATTATATACAACTAATCGACGAAAATTAAGCTACAAAACTAAAGGGATACTTTAGGGATAAAGGAACTTTTAGGGATAAATGTTTAGCCTCGGGTGAAATTTTGTAGAATAATACTACGAAGTATTGTTCATGATTGAATAGAAGATTATTAAATTTAACGGGAAATTATTAAATATTTAATAATTATAATATTCGGAAAATTATTGAGTTATAAATAGCTGTTGAAAGTGAAAATTAAATTTTTATAACTTATTAATAAAATATATAATTAATTTAACACATTTTTTAATTTTTTTTTTTAAATTAAATTTGACATTATTTCAAAATTTTACCATTTATTGGATTTTTTCTTCTTTTTTAACCTGAGGAATGAAGATTCTACTGACAGTCAGTTGATTAAATTATTTTAAATTGGTCTGCCACCAAATAATGACGGATTAATAGGTGAGACATTGTTGTAAAAAACTCAGGTAGCTCATAATAACCGTATCGAAGTTGATTAAAATAATATAATAAATTATTTCTATTTATTTAATCATAAAAACCTAAACCGTATAATTAAACACGAAGAAACAAAACTATTAGAATACAATAAAAACATATATAAAGAAAATCTATAAACTTTAAAAAAAAAATGTCTGAAAACCCTTTCAACTATGGCTGCCCACTTTCTAGGAAAGGTTTAATTATTAAAACAGCAGAAAAAATTCCGACACTGCAGTCACTTTTTAAAGAAAATAATGAAAACTATTTACAACAAGCAGAAAGATCTTGTAAAGTGAATAATTTTTATTTATTTTCTCAAAGAAAATTTTTGCAGAGTCAGTATTTACTCTATGGAGTTTACCTAATACGTGCAATTTGAAGAAAAATTTAATAATGAATTATGTGGATTATTTTAATAAAAGTTTCAAATAGGCTAACTTGGAGTAAAAATTTGGCGGTATTATTCAATGTAGTAATAAATTCGATTACACATCGTTTAGCGGAACCTTTATTTGGAACTTAAATAAATAAATGATTAATCGATTAATTATATTGCATTAAAAATCTCCATTTTTATTACTTGAATCCTATTCACTTTTCAAACAGCATTTCATTTGTCATTCACGTTTTAGTCCTTACTTCCTTCTTTAATTTTGAAAGAAAGATATTTGACGCTGAAAAATGACTGACAAATCGTGATAATTTCCCGCCAAAATTTCAAACTTATTTTGAGCGTGCATGCGCAGTTCAAGTGGAATTTGAAAGCTTATAATTTCTATAATTAGCATCGCTTGTAGCTCGAAGCTGAATTCGATAAATAGGACAGTCCACTCCACAGCTTTTATCACGATCAAAGAAGCGGTTCAACTAGAAACATGTTTCTTCGTCATTTTGCTGCTCTTCCTGGAGCTGGAGCACATAACTGTGCTCAGTGCTAGAGTGATCCTTGCATCTTGATCTACCTCCTCACAACATTTTTCGTTGCTTTTATCTTCATATATTGATAGAAAATTGACCTAAAAGTCACTATTTTTCGATAGAAATTATGAACATTTTCATCATATATTGATAGAAAAACGACCTAAAATACACTATCTTTCGACAGAAATTAAGAGAATGGGACAAAAAACTTACCTGGTCTAATTCGTAGTTACATACCATACTGGAAGGCTAGCATCATTCCTGGTATAGTTTTAGAGTGAGAAATTTGTGTTTGCAAATTTGCTAAATTTGTTAGTAAATTTATATATATATAAATTTATGTATATAAATTTATTATAAAATATACATAAATTTTATTCAACAACAACAATAACTTAAACATTACAATAAAATAAAGATACAAATCACATTCTTAACACTAGACAGATAGTTCAAAATTGTTATTTGGTGACATCCTCTGTATAAATATGTGTTGATGTGCCATATATTTTGTCGATTGACCCATATTATCATATTCTTTCGAAGTATGTTGAATTCTATCTGAATCTTAAACCCAATTTTCTAGCTACATAAACTGATATTATCTGTTCATGGTAGTAGAATTTGTTGAGCTTTATTTATTTATTCATTCATGACAAAAATTCAATGAAGCAAAGATAGCTTTCGCCCACAGCTGCTTTCTTCGCAAATTTACAACACTGAAGAATCCATTTTTTAACATGGAATTTTACTTTCAAGAACAATAACCAATTCTTTTTAATTCTAGAATATTGATTTAGAATTACACTTTGTAAAAGAAGCACTAACACAGTCCAATCGTAAAGAAAGTAGAGATAATTTTAAAATTTTGTTTAAGCGGGTTATAGACGGGAAAAGTAGAGACAGAAAGTTACTGGCGGCCAGTACTTGCCTCTTCAACTTACCACTTACTTTCCCTGTCTAAAGGGGTACTTTCCACTCCAGCGGAAAGTAATCACTGGCGGCCAGTAAAAACAAACCTGTTTGTTTTTACTTGCCTCTCCACGGAAAGTAACGGGTCGGGTGGGTGGTCACGTGACCACTGGCGGCCAGTACTTTCCTGTCAAAACATGCACTTTCCTCCACTTTCCGCCAGTAGAGCAGAGGAAACGCATCGCATTATCGCATTGTGGTTGTGGTGAATCAAGTTGTCGTGTAGTTGTTGTGTTGTAAATATAAAATAATTAATATAGAGTAAATATAAAGTAGAGTAAATATTACAACGGTATTTATTTTAATGAAACAGTAAGAAATCAGTATGTTTACAAGAAAATCATTATTGTCTTCTTTTTCAACTATTCAATTCCAATCGATTGCTTTTGCCAGGGGACAGAACCAGGACCTATGAAGTAGGTAGCAAGCTTGTTTCTTTTGCCAGATGCACTCTATCTAGTGGTTACGGTGGCCTACTGGCGGCCAGTACAACCGATAAACTTGCAGCCAGTACTTTCCCTGTGTAGATGGAATTTGGTGGAAAGTGACGCAATGGCAAGTTCTGGCCGCCAGTAACTTTCTGTCTCTACTTTCCCCGTCTATAACCCGCTTAAAGAGCCAGAACATACCATTTCAATCACATGTTAATAATAACTAATAAGAATTTATTAATTTCGAATTCCTTTAATTGCTATCAGTTTATACTGAAGACTTCCGCAATGGCGGATATTGACAACAGTATATATACAATAGCATTCATCGATTTCCATCAGCTATTAAATACTGTTGTCAATATCCGCCATTGCGGAAGTCTTCAGTATAAACTGATAGCAATTAAAGGAATTCGAAATTAATAAATTCTGTTTAAGTAAATTTGTCAGTTTGTTCAATTGTCAGTAACTTCGAACTAACTTGTAATAACTAATAAGATAACCTGATGATTAATTCCAATTCATGTTAAAAATGCGTTTTGGGAACTTATTTTTTCTCCGACCATTGTTGACCTACTTAATAATTTATCAATTCTCAATTAATAAAAAATAAATTTATAAAATAATGAATCAAGATGAAAATAATTTACTTCAAATTAAGCTTTTTCAGATTTTTATATTCTTCGACCATAATAAGACCTTGTTACTTACAAGACTTACAAGACATACCTTACAAGACATACCATACAAGACTTACAAGACCTTGTTACTTACAAGACTTACAAGACATATGAGGGTCTTCTTCATAATTTATTGAATTATTTTGCTTATGAAAATAAATATTAAAACTTTTCATATTAAAACGAATAAAGCAACAAAAATCAATTATTTTGATTGATGAAAAATAATCTTATAACTTAATTAAAACTTAAATAAAAATAATTCATCTGGAATTAAGTTATTTCAGATGTAATAATCTTTGAACATGATAAGAAGTTGTTCCTTACACACTGTTGTGTAAGGATTGTTGTCCATGAGAGTATATTTTTTTTCAAAATTTCAAATCAAATCAAATTTTATTGCATACCATAAAAATACAATGCAAATAATAATAATAATCACAAGCACTTCAACAATAAATAAGAACTGTATGTTAATATAATATTTTAAAGATTAACATATTGTGTAAGTACAGTGAAATAAATTTATCATTTATTGTATACTTTGGCTTTTGTTATTGGTTTTATGAATAAATTAACAAAGTAGCAATGATGAAGCAATAAACATCCCAAATTCTCGTTAAAACAGTATTGGCAGATAAATTGATGATATTCTTCAAAACATTATTAGCCTGATAATCAATTCATCAATCCTTACCAGAAAAAAAAACGATTAATGTCATCAAAATCCACCATACTTTGTATAGAATCTGTGAATTCACTTCCTCGTCACGTATTCCAAAATAACCGAGTGGGATGCTATTGTTGTCTTCGATGAAAAAATTAATTATATTGTTGAGAGTAACAATGACCTAGAAGGTATCTTACATGAGAAGTGCGTAGGATTAGCACTGCAGGGTCTCATTACTGACTGACAGGCTGTTGGTGAAGTAGGAATGTGGTCTACTGTATCTGGATCGGTACCAACTCAATAAATAATTCACAGCTGGAAGATTTTTGAGCGAGCATTTTGATATTAATCAGCAAGGATGCTTAAAAACAAACAATTAGGTTTTTGATACTATCTTCGAAGAAGATCATGAATGATGAAATGAACACAGTGAGGTTGAGAATAATATTATTCTCCTTCAAGTTGATAATATTCTCCTTCTTTAAATGAATCTCGAATTATTTTGAGATGGAAAGAAAGCTTTTTCGGACGTTGAAGCTCACATAGGTCTAACTTATGTGCGTGGGTAATGAATTGGATAAAATAAATAATAAGCGTATGGCTTTTAATGGTGGGGAGACCCTTACGGGTTGTTCCACCTCGCCGTTTGTGCCATGTTACGGGGAACATGGTGGACCTACTATTTTAGGTGGGTTTCGAACCACCGGGTAAGTAATAATAAAGCTTGTAACATCAAGTCATGAATTGGATGATGGTGATTGATGAGTTGGACCTACAGTTTTAGGTGGGTTCCGAACCACCGGGGAAGTGATTTTACAGCAGAGAACAGATTCTTTTTTGCTGGCCAATCCTATCAGTCACCCTTACAAAGAGCGCCCAGGAGTTTCGTAGCTTATCTCTGATTGAACAGTTACCTGCTACGGCACTCTGCTATCACTTCCCACATAATTCCGCTCAATAGTAGGTCAGAAAGAGAATGGACTTGAAAGGGAGGAAGAATAAAAGGAAGAGGTTGTGGAGAAGAAGATGAAGAATAGTAAATAGGAAAAAGTTTACGGTAAAAATGAAGACAGAAGAAATCATTGTCATTTTTTTTTAAGTTTCTTTTAGCAGGGAGTCAACCTGACCTAAAGATTCAATCACATTCTTCATATATAAAGAAAATTAATTTCGTATAGCATCATATAAAGACTTGTAAACTATAATTTCCTGATTGAATTAACTCGTAATCTTCATAATTTTTTTTCAAAATTTTATCGCTGCTGACTCGAAATACAAGCATATCGATTATAATAATGATAAGTTGAAACCAATGATCGTAAGGAAATTGTTAGCTCCCTGTATTTTATTGCATAAATTTTCGATCGGCGAGATCGATATTTATTTGACAAGGGGCACGAGCGAATGTATATCAATTATATATATGTATATAGTTCATGCATATAGTCACAAACACACGCGTATGCACACACAGACGGTGGTTTAAGAATAGCAGATATTTGGTTGGATTGAGGAGCGCGAATTGATTCTAAGTATATAGTATTTCGTATATAGTATAGTATATAGTAGGCAGCGGAACTATAGGAATGAACATGATATATTAGGATGCTAAGTTATAAGTTAAATGATGGACCACCGCTACGGAGGAGAGGCTATAACTCAAATGCTGAGAGTGGATTGAACGGGTCCAAAGAGGTGCCAGAACACCGTACTGCCAGCCTTCTCTGACTGCTGAAGGTCAAAATCTGGTTTCTTGGTTGATGATAAGGAGGAAACGATGACGAGGAAAATAAGAGAGATCAAGTAGAAAAGGAGGGAATGATGATAGGTACACAAAATGAGAAACACGATAGGAGCAGAAGGGGTAGATAATTTTGTAAATAAAAAAAATTACATCATGAATATATAATTGAAATTTTTGTCTACCTGTCTTTCTCTTGCTGCTTTCTTTTTATTCTTCCTTCTTCTTATTTTTCTTCTCCTCCTCCTACTACTCCTTCTCTTCCTCCTCCTCCTCCACCTTCTTCATCTACTTCTTCTTCTCTTCCTCCTCCTCCTCCTCCTCAACCTCCTCCACCTTCTTCATCTACTTCTTCTTCTCCTTCTCCTCCTCCTTCTTATTCTCCTTTTCCTCCTTCTCCTCTCCTCCTTCTTCTCCTTCTCCTCCTCCTTCTTATCCTCCACCTTCTTCTTCTTTTACTTATCCTCCTCCACCTTCTTCTTTGACTTCTCCTCCTCCTCCTTCTTCTCCTTCTTCTTTCTCCTCTTGCTTCTTCTCATTTTTCTCCTACTACTCCTCTTTCCCCTTCTCCTCCTCCTTCTCCTTCTCCTCCTTCTCCCCCTCCCACTTCTACTCCTCCTCCTCTTCCTTCTTCTTCTTCTTCTTCTTTCTCCTCCTGCTTCTTCACATTTTTCTTCTCTCCATTTTCTTCTACTCCCTCTTTTCGTACTACTGTTCATCCACATTTCTTCTCTACTATCTTTCTAGTGTATCTTCCTCTCTATTGTTATCTCTATCTCACATTTTTTCTCACAATATACCTTTCTCACCTTTCTAATGTTGTTTCTTCTATTCTACTCTTTCCATTCATTTTTCATTGACTCTCTATTCATCACTATTCTTTTTATAAATTTCCCTCGTTCGTTTCTTCTCATCTCATCTGTCGTCTTCCTTTCTACAACAATTTTCTTGACAATAATTCTGATCCGTGATTGATGAAGAAAGAGTAGCAAAGATTGGCAACAGTGTTAGTCTGAATTGGCGGAGAGAACGATTATTCATCAATTTAGTCGAAAAAAGAATAATTAAAGACATTGATTTTAGTTGAACGATGATCGATATCCCCTGTTATGAAAAAATAGTCGACTTCACTGAAAAAATTAAAGAGCCCTATTAACCAGTTTGATTATTAATTAGATGTGTCGGCCTATATCAAGAAAAAAAATATTTTTTATATTTTTTTTGTGAACCATCCTTTAAATATTCTTTGAACTCTTGTGAATTTTTCTGTGAGCTCAGGTTTCTTTTGAGAAAATTCTGATGAAATAACAATATTGTACTAAAAACGGTTGTACTGTAGTTTTCATATAACTTGGCAGCAGTTGGGTTCAGATGTAACAAGTCCTCCCATCTTCTACACGCTGCCAAGTTATATGAATACTACAGTAAAACAGTAGTAGATGTTCTCTTATTACATATTTATTTATCTCTTACTAGCAGCTACCCGTCCTTCGTACGGATTATGTTTAGAAATACGACTAAATATGTTTCGGCTTTTTTGATAGCAACGATCATGAAGTTGTTAGCAGCTTAGTTAACAACTTAGGACGTAAACAATTCAGTGACAGTTATCAGAGAGAATATTTGAGAACAGCTGATTGATAAATCATCATAAATTACGTGATTTGTTGTTGTTCTCATGTGGTAATAATAGTGCTACCTGGCGAATTCCCAAGAGCCTAGCACAAACCGCACCTTCCTAAAATGTTAATTTTTGTTTTGATAAATTGAAATTAGAAGATTTTGTTTTTTTTCAACAAAGAAATAATTGATAAAACATAAGATGAGCTTTAATTCACCAGACATATGTTTCCTAAAAGACTGCAATGCTCCGACTACACAAGTCTGCAGACAGCGTAAATAACGCCGCGAAGGGCCCACCATTTATATTTGAGAACAGCTGATTGATATATCATGATAAATTACGTGATTTGTTCTTATTCTTATGTGGTAATAAAACTTGGAAGAAATGTATTCAAAATCGCACAATACTTGGTTTTTAAACGTTTATTATTATGTTGAAAAAAAAGTTAATTTAGTTTTTTATAGCTAAAGACATTGTCAATAATGTTTTCAATACTGTTCAATAACTAAAATCCCGATCGATGCTCTCGTTTTTGAGAAGGCCGCGAAAAATACCTTTGCGGCCGTGACAGACAGACAGACAGACAGACAGACAGACAGACAGAAAGTGAGATAAGACTATTTTCGGCTTATTCAATGTATAAAACGTTAAAATAACCAAAAAATATACAATTCTGATAAATGTACAGACAAAACTCTAATTTTATTTATATAGATTACTTATTACAACAGTAGGCTATTTATACGTTAAAATACGTATGGAAGTATAATAAAATTAGTAGTATCTTACTGTATGTACAAATATAAGCTACTGCCATACAGCCAGATTTCTTTTAGTTTTATTGTCAAAGAAGAGTCATAAATGAGCACAGATAGCATAGAAAATACATCCTTGCTTTACAAGGTAGCATCCTTGTCTAGGTCCAAAAACACTTTGGACTCCAGACTAGCTCAATTCCTGGCTAAGTCTAGAATGGTGCATTTTTAACATCACTTATCCACCTTATCACCCAAACACCATCAATTTTAGGTCTTTCATTTCTGACTGAGTTTATGATTTGATCTTAAAAATTTTTGAGTGTTTGAAAATTGTTTTATTGATAGATTCATTAGAATATTCATATTGATTTCTTGAAATTTGTTTATTTAAGCGAAAGAATTCATTAAAGCTAATTATAACAGTAAAGTCGGTGATGCAGAAAACTAATAGATCAAATTCAGGAAGATTCTACATGACCAGAATATAAAACAAGGCTGTATGCACACGATTGGAATTTCTAGTTGAAAATTGCTAGTTAAAGATGACAACCTCTACTTAACTTTCAATTCAGCTGCTGCATTTTTCCCCACACCCACACTGAATGAGAAAGCACGCGATATTGAGTGAGAAACTGTTGAGCATGTTCTGCATGAAGAGTTTCAAACCAATAGCAAAATGAACGTGCAGTACTTTATTTACTTCTTGTAATATACAGAATTTTAAAAATAATTCTCAAGTATAGGCTATTAAATAATAAATCGTTTAGGTAGTTCCATATTTTTTCCACTGCTATAAAATGAAATGAAAATAATAAGTGTGAGAAACATGATCTTTGTAGTTTCAAACTGAACAATTAATGAATATAATTATAAACTTCTCTAATCCTTGCAAAGTTGAGAATTATTCTAATACTTCAATGAAATGAGGCTGAAGATGTTATAAAAAGGAGCAAAACGGCTGTCACACAAACTTGTCATTGATTATATCTACTGGAAAATCATTTTTATATTAGGCAAATAACAATTTTATCGAGTTATCTGATAAACTGGGCTGACAAAAACATTGAGTTCAATACTTTTTTCACATTATGATTATTTATTTTTTCCATAATGCTCGTTCAGTTTTTCATCACACTTTATTCTCATTTCTAAATTTTCGAAAGTTGGTATCATAAGAGGAAACGTATGTGGTTATTTAGTCTATATTTTAGCCTATATTTAATATGTTTATACCAATCAAATTGGTAGAAATCGGCAAATTTTTACTAGGCTCCTAGTTTCCCTCAGCTTCTTGCCAAAATAGATTGATAATCGATGTGGTAGGTGTCTTCATTTTTTCTTAGTATGAGAAAGAGTCCCATCTTTCTCCTACTAACAAAAAATAAAGACAGAAAAGAAGGGGGAAAATAAAAAAAAATTAGTAATAGAAAGAGAGTGTGTGATTGAGAACAAAGAGTGATAGAGATAGTTGAACACGTGAACAGAGAAATAACAATGGACAAAATAAATTCAGAGAGAATGGTAGTGAAGTTGAAAGAGACGAATAGTAAAAGAGCATGTTTAGAGGGTGAAGGAAACATAATAAAGAATATCGTGAGTGAATGTCAGAAGGATCACCTTCGACTAAATGGCAGAAGGAACAGCGGGAAATATTATTGAAAAAATAAAATTAAAATAAAAAGAAGAATTCTTTGAGCCGTCAGAAGTTTCCTTTTCGGTTCCATTCTACGTCCAGTTTCATTGACAGGCAATTAAAATATTTATTCCCAGTTTTGATTTTCTTCCAGCCACCAATGATAGGAGACGAACGAAGCCAGTGAATGTTAAAATGCCCCCCGGCTTTAATAGCAGATACCTGCTTGCCTATTCACTTTTCAGCTGCATTAGTTGCCATTGGTTGTTCCACGTAAAGACCTGTTCACAAGTGTGCACTTCATTCACAATTACTTTAGGTGGTGTTATCTCGAGATTTTTTGTGCAAGTCTTGGAGAAAATAATGAAGTGAAAAGTGTTCAAAAATAGCGAGTACAGTAGAGAGCTAGTGACTTCATTAGAAGAGTCAAGCATTACATAATAAATTTTTAGTTTTTCAAGATTGTAGAATAAAATTGATATTGAGTAATAAGACTTGAAATTGTCATAGCCACATTTATTATTATAATTACTTATTATGATTAGTTACATAGAGCCACAAGATATGAGCATAGCTCAAGTGGCATGTAACACGTCAAAAGATTTAAAAAGCTTTGTAGCACTCCTCCACTGTATAAACTGTATTGAAAACTGTGAGAAACTAGTTTTGGTTGTTACACCATTATCAATCTCAAACAAACGGTTGTAGAATAAAATTAATAATGAATATTAATACTTGAAGATGTCATAAATAGTGAGAAACTAGTTTCAGTTGTTACACCATTATCAATCTCAAGCAAACTGTTTGTTCGAGATTGACAATGGTGTAACAACCGAAACTAGTTTCTCACGGTTTTCAATAAATTTGGTTGTGACATTTCATGTCTTATTATTCAATATTAATTTTGTAGCAGGTCAAAAGATTTTAAAAGCTTTGTAGCACTCCTCCACTGTATAAACTGTATTGAAAACTGTGAGAAACTAGTTTCAGTTGTTACACCATTACCAATCTCAAACTAACGGTTTGTTCGAGATTGATAATGGTGTAACAACTGAAACTAGTTTCTCACTATTTATGACATCTTCAAGTATTAATATTCATTATTAATTTTATTCTACAACCGTTTGTTTGAGATTGATAATGTTGTAACAACCAAAACTAGTTTCTCACGGTTTTCAATAAATGTGGCTGTGACAACTTCAAGTTTTATTAGGCTATTCATTTTGGATATCTTCCGCAATATCACCTTCGCCAACACAAAGAAAAAGAAAATTAATGATTAGTCTAGGCTAGCTGACTAATTTTAATAGATAAATATGAAAAAGTCTTGGAGTTTTGAAGTCGATTGGAATTAACTTGCTGACTTTTCAATCAACTAAATGTATGGATTCTAGAATATTTGGGCACTCAACCAAAAAGCTAAAACATTATTGATTAAATATTGCTTAATTTATGTATTTATTATATTATACTTATACACATACACGAACATGCTAAAACAAAAATAGAAAAATACACAATAGTTTCATTTCTTCTCTATTTATTATAATCCACTAGATTAACTGTATTGCTATAGTTTGCATTGTAGCAATCCCATTTAAAAAACCATAAAATATAAGAAGATAGGAAATATTTAATGGGAAATGTGTCGAACGAATCACTGTGAATCGTCCTTGTTCCTCATTCACGCAAGAAGCTTCACAGTCATTTGCCTTTCATTTTAAGCTTCAACGTTGTTTCCCAGCCATACCTCCTGTAGAGCAAGACTACTACTGTCTAATTATATTCCCCTTCTCTTTTCTTATGTCCAGAATGCTGAGATTCTTTACTCTATTAATTAAAAATCGATCAATTTGAAAGTAATCAGTCGATTTAATTAAGAATCCGAGAGATAATCGATTTGATAGGTTGCCATGACAGGTTGCTTGATGTAACCTGTTACACTGACATGGAATAATAATATAGTTCTGCCAATCTAATATAATATGATATTATTGTGAAATCAAGTGACTTGTACAAATCTTGACTTATCCAAAAAGATAATTTGTGTGATAACAGGTGTATTTGTGTATTTTAATAAAATTAAATAAAACTTTAAACTACAAAATGACTATAAAACTGACACTTTTTGAAAATGATAAATTTTACTCATATGAAATAGTATTTCTGGAGAATGTCCTGAATGTGTGAAGGAAATATGAAAAAGGATGTAATAATACTAAAATTAATTGTAAAATATTATTATAGTATTATTATTATTATAATATATAATAATATTATATTATAAATTAATAATATTATATTATAAATTAATAATAATATATTATTATTATTATATTATTATTTCATAACGGCAAATATACGACGAATAATAGTTGTAATGCATTTCATAGTGATAAGTTTCTACTCTCTTTCATTTCTAACACCGGATTTCAGTCTTTGCTTTCCGAAGAAAGCTAGTTATACTTCAACCAAGATTAACATGCCTTTATGACCCACATTTATGTGTTTTTTTCTAAGAAATAATATTTTGTACGGCTTAATGGTTAAATCAAAGTATATAAAACTCAAGAATACTGCGAAATTTCAAAAGAATAACTAAAATATTATTCTATATTATAAAATAAACCTACTAAAGGACAATAAACCCTATGCTTACCTTTCTTAATTCTATATCGCCGTTTTGTCACAACTATAAAATATTTATGAAGCCTTATAAACTTGTAGTTTAATCCACAATAATTATGAAACATAAAACATCAGCTCTTTAGAGCAAACTGAAATAAACATTTTCAACTAGTCTCTATCATAAAGTAGAATAGTACTAAATATTTACTATGAGGTATAGTAAATATTTCTATCACACAAGTATTATACATTTTATGTACCCTATACATTAAATAACTACAAATAACTGTAATTCTTCAATTTTTCAGCAGTTTTGTACAATTGTTAAAGCTTTTTTTACATCATGTTTGTAATGTATAGGATACATAAAATGTGTAATACTTGTGTGATAGAAATATTTACTATACCTTATAGTAAATCTTTAGTACCATTCTACTTTATGATAGAGACTCGCTGAAAATTCAGGTACAGAGCTGTCACTTTCAATTTTTAAACAGGCCATTTTGATTCGCGCCATAATGCGGACATCGTTAGAATAATGATGAGATGAGCAATTGTCGGAGGCAGCATGATGAGTGCACAGCCTAATGTAAACAACAAGGCGCTTCGGTAATTTATGTGCACTTCCGACGTAATGTCAAGGTCGTCATCATCGTTGTCTTCTTCTCTTTCTTCTTGCTCTTCTTCTTCTCTTTCTTTCTCCTCTTGTTTTTCTTCCTCATCATAATCATGAAAATAAAACCTATTGATTCTCTGCCAGCATGCAGAGGAAAGTTTGGATTATGTTGTACCTAAGCATGTTGGCTTATCGCTATCCTTTCTGTGTAACATGTTTAGAGGACGAAACTGTCTGACAGATGAGGCATTGTTGCCAAGTTGTGCGTCAATCAGTTTTTACAAAGCACTGAATCACGTGCTAAGAACAAAAGTTGTTCAAAGCGGTGAATATATGGTATGTGACACTTGTAGACCTTGATTGCTTGAAAATGAATATGGATACATTACATGATAAATACATATTCTATAAGTTTTAAATTTACATGATTGATAATGGATCTAACATATTATCAATAACTGAGGTTTATAATAATATAGTAATAGTTACATCATGGAATTAAATAAATGATTAACCAATTAATATATGTGACACTTGTAGACCTTGATTGCTTGAAAATGAATATGAATACTTTACATTTTGAAAATTACTAATTATTCTATAAAGTTTTAAATTGACATGATTGATCTAACATATTATCAGTAACTGAGGTCTGTAATAATATAGTTATAGTTACATCATGGAATTAAATAAATGATTAATTAATTAATATAATTAAAATATCAAATGAAAAATTAATTATTTATTCAATTTTATGAAATTATTATTTGAGATCTTAGTTCGTTTAATCGATCAATCAGTGTTGAAAATCAGTAAGATTGAAATATATTTATTTTTATATGTAGGAGCTACAGGTGCTTTCACACTGGAGCACCAATACATGATGATAATCATCAAGCATCATCAAATACTTACTATTGAATAAGTATTAAGCAGGTATTAAGCATTAAGCGCAATATATCATACACCATTCCAGAGCATGTTTTTTAAATCTTCCTTGGTGATTTCATCAAGTATTGGGTGATCCACTGTGAAAGAAACCTTGATAAGTCATATATCTTATATAATAATTATGTAAGTCTACATATAAGTCATAATGACTTCCATGTTCATAACTCCATTATAGAATTGCCTACCATGAACCAGTCCATAACCTAACTAAAACCTAAACCTAAACTAGTATCTATTCTACATTCACTGTTACATTATAATTATTATTACTCTAGTCTCTGTTATAGTGAGAGCCATCTTATATAGCCTTAATAAAAATGTTGAAGATAATGGTTTGAAAAGCTTGTACAGCCTTATACACCCTCTTATACAGCCTTAATAAAAAAGGTGAAGATAATGTTTTGAAAAGCTTATACAGCCTTATACACCCTCTTATACAGCCTTAATAAAAATGTTGAAGATAATGTTTTAAAAAGCTTATACAACCTTATACACCCTCTTATACAGCCTTAATAAAAAAGTTGAAGATAATGTTTTGAAAAGCTTATACAGCCTTATACACCCTCTTATACAGCCTTAATAAAAATGTTGAAGATAATGTTTTGAAAAGCCTTTCAACTTTACTTGTAGAATATCGTGTAATACTATTATTTTGTTCAGACAGTAACTCAAAATCGCATGAATTAAATTACTAATAATTGATTAATTGAATAGTAATCTATTCTAATTACTTATCGATAGCAGAAATATTAATTGGAGGCAGGCCAATTGTTATTCATGATATTATAGAGTAGCTTTTAAAAAATTAGTAATTCCTTTTTCAAGTTGAAATTGAATACTATATTACTTGGATTACTAAATGTATTGATGCATTACTGTATTCCACAAATTCTTCGAATGGATATGAGAAAACAAAGCAAACAAAATGGAAATGGTGGTTGGTGAAGGCGATTAGAGAAACTCTCTCTACTCTCTCTCTCCCTCGAAGGTTTATTGATCATTTGTATGACGCTCTCTCCCCTTCAAAAAAAAAAAAAAAAAAAAAAAAAAAATGGAATAACTGACATTCATTCCCACACTGCAACCATATCTGACAATCTGTTGAGGGCTTAATTTTTTGTTTTTATTTTTCTTCTCGCTTATTGTTTTTTGTTGACACCTTTCTACTCTTCATATTCAATGTGATATTTTGCTGGCAAAACTGTACACTTAATAAAATTCATCTGTAATATTACCTATGCCCATTTAGTGGAGCATCCTCTAATCTAGGAAAATATCATCGAAAAATCAAACATTTATGTTTGATTTCATGTATGTACCATGAAATTGTCGTCATATCACGCTTTTCCAAACTGTGTCTTAAATACCATTCCACAGCATATAAATATGTTTGATTTCGCGATGGTGACCATCATCGAAATTGGACGCTCCACTGTGCAAGCATCTCAACTTCATTTATAAGATGATATTTATTTATTTGTGAATAGTTCTGTAAGAATAGTTCATGCTTCTGTCTCAAAATATTAAAATAAAAACTCTTATTGTTGCTTTTCAAAAGTTTTTACGTGCTTTTATTGTTGAGGAGATCTTGTACGTTAGTTCAGTAATTATGTTGAATGAAAATATTATTGGAAAGTCATAATGATGATAATGAAGAAACATATTGAAAAAACATTACAAAGCTGGTGAATGAATGACGCTATGAAAATTATAGTAAGCCTACAGTAGTAAAAGAGCAAGAAAAATGAAAGTGAAAATAATTCCCCTATATAAAATTTGGCACATGAATGTTCAAGGAGACATACTCGACCGCAATGGACGGATAGGGGGATTTTTGGTGGTATAATATGACGGGGGAAATGATGGGAGGGGGTATATGGGTGTTAAAGAAGAGGGGGACGATTTTTGAGGGCTCTAAAGAGCGGAAGAGGGGTCGCTAACGGTGGAAAGTCAACCCCTACCCACCCCCTTTCCAACTTAACACTGGATAGCCTCAAACTTGTGGTGGTAGTGTGAGGGGGGGGGGTAAGGTTTGGGTAAAGTAGCGTGCTCCCGTAAACCGCTGTTTGATGCATTGCCGGATTAAAAATCATTATCGTTGGTTCGTTTGTACGGATTTGCCTTGGCAAATTTCAAGCGACTAACAAAACAACTAACACTGCCCTGAGGAATTTACGCGCTCGTTATAAATTATAACCCTAATGCTTCCTGCAACCCACCATGCTGTACACTAATACGTAGCAGTTTCTTGAATGTTAACAGTTCATGAGGTTCTCATTTTTACTAAGAGTTTTATCACTTTTGAACTACTTTTCAACTTTCCAAATAGTCTGTGATGATTTCCATGACGAAATACTTGATGAACAATTTAATATCAAAATTGACACTGTATTTCAATTAAATAAATGATTTTCACTCACTTTTACTGGAGATACTGGAGGAATGCATTTCACTTCTTAAAAAGCTGACAAAGCTTCTTTTCAGAAGTGAAATGTATTCCTCCACAGGCTGATGAAGCTACTTTTCAGAAGTGAAATGCATTCCTCCACAGGCTGACAAAGCTTCTTTTCAGAAGTGAAATGCATTCCTCCACAGGCTGACGAAGTTTCTTTTCGGAAGTGAAATGCATTCCTCCAGTATCTCCAGTAAAAGGGAGTGAAAATCATATATTTAATTGAAATACAGTGTCAATTTTGCTATTAAATTTTCCAAATATGTTAAAACCTAAATCTTCATTGATACTCAATATTTGCTGTCCTATATTTTTTTGTACACAGAGTAAAATTTGTCGAATATTCTATTTTCCAAATAGGTGAAAACCTATATGTTCATTGTGATACTCAATATTTGCTGTCCTCTATTTTTTTTTTTTTTTTTGTACACGGAGCAGTATTTGTCAAATTTTTCCCCATTTTTGCATTCATTTTATTATTGCAAACAAGCCTTGAGTATGTAGTGCTACAGATTTCTCTGTCATAGCTGAAATGACAAGATATTTTTGGGTCTCCTTATAAATAGGTTTTCAAAGAAGATGAGCTTGAGTACTGAAAAATGATCTTCAACTAGCCTGCAAACAAATAAACTCAGATCTCTATTTTTTCTTTATAATATTAAAAAATAAGTGAATTTGTTTCTTTGTTGGAATGATTGTGAAAATTGGCACCTGATGAAAAACCTGCGGGTTTAGCAGGACACTACAATGTTTGTAAATTTTGAAAATGAATTTGATTGATTGATACAACTTGCTTGTCAACAAGTTAGTAAATCTCAGCAAAGACAAGAAAATTCAGTCACCAACAAGAGACTTTAGCTGCCAACAAGATAATAATGTGCTTAAATTACATCAGTGGTATTCTCATCATCAAAAGCACAACAAGTACAGACTGAAATCACTGTAGAAGAAAACGGGAAATTTCAAGTTTGAACTCTGAAATGATTGTTATCGCCACTCTTGATTCCAGTTATTACTTAGTTCGAAATTATTGCTTCCTCCCATTCACAATAGAGCAAATTGAATCCTAACAACTGCTTTCAAGAAACGTGGATCTTATCTTGAATTTCAATTGAAGCATGCACTACAGAAATATTGTCTATTCTAATAATTTTACTCAGGTGATTTACTTTATATTTATTACTCATTTATTGGATGAGTAGTGATGATTTGTTTCTATTTATGTCCACTCACTTATTAGATAGGTAGAGATTGTCGGCAATTGAAATAAACATTGAGTTTAATATTTATAAAAAAAATGACTATAAATATATTAAAATATAATAACTATATATATATATTATATATAACTATATGACTGTAACTATTTGTAATTTATCCTTTGTGATTGCACTGTGTTGCTTATGAAAAAAGAATCAAATAAAAAATAAAATAATAACTATAAATTTATTAATTAAATTGAATATTATATTTAATGAATGGGTTCCTACAAAATACACTGTTCTATTATGATCGAATATAATCTCATTTATATCAAATTATGTATTAACTCTAGCCTCAATTTTTGGAAGCAAGAAATATTGTTGAAATTTATTGTAAAAAATGAAATTTAAATGTTGATAGAGAGAACTTTATTTATTAATAATAGAATAACATAATTTTATTAAAGCTCATTTACACTGATTCGAGCACTGAAACCTTCCTCATTTTCATTTCAATTAGCCTATCTATTTAATTACTCATGTTTATTCAGAACCAATAAAAAGTTTTTCTACTGAGAATTATAATGATTGAAAGTCTACCAACTCCTCGTATTCTTTCACCATCTTCTTCTTATTTTGCTTGATATCTCAAACCAACCCGTTGTCAGTCTCCTCCAGTACTAGTAGGGTCATTGAATCTGGAAATAAAAACGCATAGCTTTGAAATTTGAAAAAAAATATTTTTCCTCATTTCAAGTTTAGTATATTTGGTAAAAACAATGAGGAGAAATCATGAAAACATGTTTTAGACACATAACAGTAAAAGTATAGTGTCAAAGGTGAATGCCATTTACAGATTACTTTGTATGGTGAATGTAACTTACAAAAATTACTATTGGATTGTTCCGTCTGCAATTGCTTTCGGCTTGATAATAACTCAATTTTGTTGAGATTTCTGCAATTTTTAACGTGTATCTCTGATTTTTTTCACGATTTTTTTTTCTCACGAAATACGTAAAAAAATGTTCAAATCACGTTTCCAAGAATAGTTTCAAAAATAGTTTTTTATCTCTTGTAAAAATTCTCGAAATGAACTGCTTCAATTATTACTGGACTCTGGTGTTAGTTTTAGTTTGATAATAGGCCTACTACCTATTGGACCATACTTATTATCAAATACAAAAATGTTCAGATGAAATTAGGATTTTAAGAAATGAATGTTGAACTAGCATACAGTTGAAATTCTGTCAGTTTTAGACTTGAAATCGGTTATCGAGGTAATAAAGAAATATGTGGTATGGAAGGTCACCTTGCCAAGATTGCTATTCCATGATACACCCAAAAATTCATTACGTTGAGGATTCCATGATTTGGAAGTTTATTGTACAAAAGTTGGACTAAAATTTTTGAAAATAATATCATTTCTGCTCTATACTTTTTTTGACGATGAAGCCCACATAGGTCTGAGACCTTTGCGTGGGTAATGAGTTGAATGATGGTGATTGATGAGTTGGACCTACAGTTTTAGGTGGGTTCCGAACCACCGGGAAGTGATTTTACTATTTCTTCAGCTGTTCAAGTAGTACATTTTTAGTTAATAATTTAATTCAAATTATTTTAATTCATACTTTAAAACTATTTTGTTTATTTATTTATAGTGCCTCCTCAACACGATTGCGAATGGGTTCGTTCACCTTATTATCATTTCAAATGTGTTTTAGAATTTTTTCAAATTCTGTATCTTGGAAATTTTGTAAATGAAAATAATAATGAAACTTTTTCTTTTTTTCAGGTAAGAACCGCCATTTTCAACACTTGTTGATGTTCTGAATATGCTGATGTAAGTATCATTGCTTTTTTTTTTAATTAAATGCTGATCACTATTTTAGTTAGTAAAACCTTACAAAACTTTTTATGTTGGGCAACTCATTTTATAGTAATTAAAGATAAATTTAAGAGTGGGAATAATAATTCTATGCCAGAATAGTAGTCCAGCTTGTACAATCTTACAATAAATTTATAGGTTACTTGTTTTATGAGTGCGATTGCATGATCTCAATTTCGAAGAAAGATTCTACTTGCGCCCAGGTTTTAGCGTCTTGATGTTTGGTGGCCAGCCAGCTACCATCTTTTTTGGGAAAGGCTCTCCAAATTCCATCACATCACTTCCATCAAATAACACCTTTTTGAAAGATGGTTTATAAAACCGGTTTATAAAATAATATCAATAACAGTATCAGAGACCGGCCGCTTTTGTAGGGTGAAGCTGGTTTGATCGTTCGATCTTCTCTGCTACTCATTCTATCTCTCTATATCTATCTCTATCTCATCTCACTTTTAAGCTACTATCTTTCTTAAAACATGTATACGTGAGCAAACGGTAGATGTGTGTATGCATGAATAGAGTCTTGGACACTGATACAAGTGTGCATGCAAACGATCGTCCAAATTTATTATAGGTTACAGCAGTCTGTAAAGACAAAACCCAGAAAACTCCAATTTTCAACTTAAATTGGATGGGTCTTATATTTGCCCTGTTTGTAATTGAATTGAAATGATTGATTTTTATTTTGTTTGGATAGTTGAGAATTTCAATGAAACTGACAATTCCCGGATGGAAAAATTGAATTCAAACTTGAAAAAATTAATTCTGTTCATATTAGTATGGATACTAGACTATTAATTTTATTATCATTACTCGATCCTGTATTATCTCTCACCCCCTCACCATCACCTAGGCTTAACATACTTGTTCAAAGTTGCCTTTGTAAATAAATAAATTCATCTGTAAATAAAAAGTTATAAAGAGCTAAAAATATTATGAAATTGGGATATTTCATAGCTTGTTAGTGTAAAAGACGGGTTACAGCACGTCGGTGATCCAAAAGTTTGTGAGCTCGGTACCCTAGAAAAAGACAGATGGACCAATTCTTCATGTTTTCTGTCGAAACGCGACAGGAAGTTAGGGATTTATCGTTTGTTACGGGGGGAAAAAGAGGGAACCGGGACAATCCTCCAAGTTGGACCACTTTCCCAGAGCAAAAAATCCCGTTCAGGGGTAGGGGTTTACATTTTGTCAGGGAGTATGCATGGGGAAATCTCACGTCCCCCCACCAAGTCTATGGAGACGTTATTAATTTATCATTATTACAAATGGGCCATTAATCTACGTTGCAGCTTATGTGTAGTGCTGTCTCACTTTATCCCTGAATATGAGGGGTTGCTTTTAGACAAAATTCGAGCTCTTTCTCCCCCCTCCCCCACCATTTACTCTTCCTCTCTCATATGTGAAAATGTACGTATTGTTTTGCTGATATTGTCACATTCAGCTCAGGTGTAGGCTCTACTTGTGCAAGGCTGCCCATGGGTAAACTTCACCGTCAACAGTGGACCTCTATCACATGGGACAAAGCAATACATCATTCAAAGCATTGCAAAATGCTGACTTCTTTTGCGTGCACCGCACAATACGTGCCTGGGTTCACTCCTATAATTGAATCTAAGCTGTTTTTGCTAATTTATTATTAATCTTTTAGTGGGAAAACTACGTGTTGCATGAGGGTTGGATGCATCGTTAAATAAGAACACGATATATGTTTTTATATATCGATGGTAGAATATAATGAATTTTGGTTTACTTCTTGAATGCCATATACCCTAAGGCCTAATCAAAAGCCTACTTTGTAGTGTAGACATGTGTCAATTTGTTTTTAGAAATGCGTTTTATCTATTAAAACCGTTGTATCATTTATTTATATCGTAAATTGGTAATTATATAAACGGAAAAGTACATGAGGCATGAGAATGACTAAAACGAGATACAATTTGAAGTATTTTTTTCTTATTCATGGGGAAATAATAGATCAAGATTTCAGGTATCAGTTAACATTTTGTAGTTCAAATTGAAAACAGATTAAATTCAGAAAGTATTAGTATTATTCAAATAAGTTCATAACTCATATAATTAGTAACTAAGGAACAGTGCAAATTGATAACAGATTGAATCCAGAAGTTACTAACAAACATTTATTGCAGTTTTTTGTAACAGCTTATAGATAAATTTGAAATTGAGAATAATATTTGTAATCTTTTGAGATAGGATTCTATTGCAGAGCTTACAAAGTTGAAAGTTGTTAAAAAAACTATATGGTGGTTTACAATTTATAATAATGCCTATTACTGCAACAGATGCAGCATAATAATTAATTTATTGTGATGTGACAAAGTTACAGTGAATGTGAAGGAGTAACAGACTCAAGTCCAAAACTGCTCTCTTAACAAATTTTGAATATCTTACATTGTCGAAAACATTGAGGTTAACACAGACTAAAAATATAGATTTGCTAAAAAACTTCGCTCGTAAATATCAAAATTATTTTTTTTCACTCAACTACTATCAGTTTAAAATAACGCAATGCACGCAGTATTATGATTTAATAGTAAAAAATTGTTACCAATTTCAAAACACGCAAAATAAAACAAAAAAAGACTATATCAAACCAAGCCCGTTAAAACTATTTTAGGTTAGGCAACGCGCGCTGAACAAAACTAACGACTTTCCAGCTGTGAACTATCTATGTACTTGTTCTGTTGTCTAAAGTACATTAAATTCAAATCAAACTAAAGATAAAATCGGAATTACAGTTAATTTTATTGAAATCGTTAGTTTGTCATCACCTACCTGCTTCCGAAGACAGTGAAAACAGATAGACAACTTATCTGAGTTGGTGAGAGATGGATGGTAGCCCGAGACTTCCAATGTTGTTCACACTGGTCTGTATACAGCCGCCAAGCCATTTTGGAGGGGGTAGGCACCTGCCATACTTCCCCCCTCCCTGTCTTTCCTGTTGCTATCTTCCATGTTGCTTCGGCTCTCTTTGTCAGTAGCTTCCTCTCACTCTGCTCTTTTATCGCTCTCTTTCACCTAAAATCACATACTTCTCTCTCGCTTGTTCGCCCCTCGCTACAATTATTTCAATAATGCTTCCAGACCTTCGAAGCTTCACGGTGATTCAGACCTGATCGAACCTTTTACCGTTAGACTTAACCTGGGGGTCTCTCGAATTGTGTTTTGTTGCTCAGTGCATTTCTGTAGGGCAGTAGTTGTGTTTTGGTGAAGGCCATGTATACTTGAGATTGGATTAAATCTAGGTTTTAATTCTGCAGTTTGTTTTGGTTTTTATTTGTTGTGAATGAAGAAATTTTGAGTTTCAATTCTTTGTATAAAGAGTGTTTATTGGGTGCTTGAGATTTGATATTTTCTATCTTTCAACTTTGCAGTTTATTTTAGTTCCTATTGGTTGTGATATTTTCTATTTTTTCAGATTATATTAGTTGGTTAATTGTTAGTGAACAGTAGATTAAATTAAATGATAGTAGATTAAATAATTTGAA
Source organism: Conomelus anceps (assembly GCA_948455865.1). Lineage (NCBI taxonomy): Eukaryota > Metazoa > Arthropoda > Insecta > Hemiptera > Delphacidae > Conomelus > Conomelus anceps. The sequence goes on along the minus strand of OX418225.1, from coordinate 26,120,421 downwards.
GATGAAATGTTGAGAGTAGATTGTTATAGAAAAATTATTTTGAACTGGAGTAATACAAGTTAACTAATTGCATAATTTTCTCCTTCAATTGTTATTGCGATATCATAATAGTGATCAATTTATAGATTTCCATTGTCCATTAATGTGTGCGGCAGTTTGCATAACTAGTTCCTGAGAGATAGATGCAGTTCCTGCAGTATTTTCATACATGATATTTGCGTTATTAATGTTCAGTACTGGTGATGCATGAAATAATGTAGAAGTTCTATTCTTTGTTTGACCTTTTAGGTTATTTTTGACTTTTTTCGTTAGTTTGTGTTTCAGTCAGTGAATGAAATTGTGAGAATCTGCTACAGTACTTATATATTCTTTTAGTCCATTTCAATGTTGAATCAAAATTGGAGTTGGATTACTTCGGGGTTATTGGATATAAATTCAGAAGCCTGCATTTGCTTTCCAGGTTATTTGAGAAGCAAAACCAGTTAAATAACATGAGTTAGCAAATGATAACAGTTTTATTAGCCTACAAAAATGGAAGGTCTTAATCGACGATAGTTAAGTTTTGATTCAATATTAAATTCATTGCTTTAAATTTTAAAGATTGTTTTCATTGCTGTTGTAGTTGAAGTTTTTATTACAAGCAACATTCAGTTTTCATCTTGATATATCTTTGATTCATCAAATTTGTTCTGATAGCAAGTTATCAAGTCAAGGTCATTGAAACTGAGAGTGACTTCGTTCAGCTTTCCGTTATTTGGTGAAGAACAACTCATAACCGCTACCACAATAACTCATGGAAAGCCTTGCTTTCTGTAATTCTTATTCTATTGAATCAGCAATCAGATTATTCTATTTCATGATAGATGAATAGTAACTACAGTAGCTATTCTATTAATGATAAAACTTTTTATAAGACTATTTCATGAATTTTAAAACTATTAGTTGTTTTAGCTCAGTTTTAGCCACGGACCACATGCTAGATTAAATTCAGGGTTGTTTGCCCCTAAATACAAAAGGGTGATCTCTATCGTTTCCAGTTCTATTATTATTTATTTTAATTTATTTCTTGATCCAGTACCACAAAAAAGCACAGAGTTCATCGGATGTTAAATTCCGTGAATGCCTGCGGTCCTAAGAATAATATAAAAATATTTTTTCCAATTCCCAGAAATTATTTCCAAAATAGGCTACATTATAAACTTTTAAATGCTTTAAAAAAGCTGTCAGTTGACCTCATTAGCATTCGTATTTAATCAAATAATTTCACAGATCAACTCATAAATGTTTGTAAATGCTCTATAATTTCACCAAATTGGAAAACAGCCTCACTTTTATTTGTAAGCTCTCTTTGCGTCTCCATAAATTATATTTCTGTTTCTTTTCAATACTTCAATTTTTGCTGTTCGTGTCACCAAAAATAAGTTTCATCTTTTCAATATTTAATGAAAAATGATTCTACTTTGAAATTCATGCTGGTGGTAGTGAAGGAATGTGAATATTTACTTGGCATTTATGTGATCTCATCGCATTTTAACTAATAAATGTTCTTTCAAATCCATTTGGCCACAGTGTCCTCTTCCACTCGTTCGCTCTCTCTCACACTCTCTCTCTCACTCTCTCATTCGCTCTTTCTCTTTTCTCTTCAATCCGATCCGCACACACTTAATCTTGTTCTCAAGCTCAGCGTTTTCAATCTTCTCTTCTTTTTATTCGGCTGTCTTCTGGTCACTGAATACATATCCACAAACTGACAGAAGAAATTCTTTCGGAGATTTATTCATGTAGATTATCGTCAAATTGTTTTTAAATAATTTTCCGTTCAAAAATAAAAGTTGTCTACGTAGAAGGATTTATCACTTCTCTGTTTTAAATTATGCTCTACGTCATCGGAAATATCTTTAATGCTATATGGAACAAAATTTTAGAGGTAGCGAATTGGGATTGGGTAGTCTTTATCAGAGGCGATGGTTTTATCATTTCATAATCTCAAAGCTAAATTCAATAAATGTTAACACGCTATTTTGATGACAATTGTTATAGTTTATGGTCCATTATTTAATAGATTAAGTAACAAAAATAAACTTTCAACACTCAAGCAACAAATTTAAAAATAATCAATGGTTAAAACTATTGATCCTATATCAATCTCATTAAAATCAATCTTTTACAGCCCACCATTTACTGTTTGACATTATATAAAGTTCAATAACTTTAAAACTATAACTACAATAACTTGAATCTTTTGCCAAATTGTAAAACAAAATTAAGAAATGATTTTCGTGAAATGATGTGCAATAACGCCTTGAAATTATGAGTATTGATTATGATTTCTTCGAATAGGTCTATTATAAAAGCAAATAGTTATGTCGACTTATATTATAAAATATTAAAGTGGCATTAATTACTCTCGGAATATACAAATTTCATGGGATAATTTGCGTACAACATGTTATTCGTTGATTTATTGAAGCTCATGATTCACTTACCAGAGTGGTAATGAAGGAAAGGTAAATACAGACATCTATGAAATTCGTCTTTCATATTCTGCTAAACTTCAACAATGATAGTACGAGTTCGATCCTACGATGTACGATAATATTCAATCCGATAGTAGCCTAAAATCTTGATTAAATCATTTAACTAATTTAATTTTATAATCTTCTATATCTGACAAAATGTATTGCGGAGTAGCCTATTTTTTTTAATGTAAATTCAATTCAATTTATTATTTTAATTTCATTTATTTATTGAATTTAATCCATGAACCCATTAGCACTTCTATAAAACATTCAATCCTCACCCACTATTCATTCATCTTGTGAACATATTCTTTCTGTCTATTAAGCCTCAATCATTTGGTGAGAATGATTCAGTACTAACGACTTTGCATCCTTCCATCTTTATCTCATTTGTTTATCTCGCCATACACAATTATTCTCCCATATCAGCCTCTTATCATCTATCGAATGATTTATGAGGTTCGCATTGGAACACCCATGAGATGGGTTGCGTCACAGGTTAGATGGAAGCATATGCAAGCAGTTCAAGGCACGTTTCTTTCTCAGAAACACCCAAAACACTTGTGCTCATGCTCGGGCTACAAACTACAAGTCTGTAGAATACTCAATTTTATGTGGAGCATAATATTTTTAAAAGTACTGTACCGTACTGTAGCCTACTAGTTTTATTAGTTTTGATTTTTATTGGAGAAAAACAAATAATTTCAAGCCTAATAATTTTATTCAAGATGACAATAAGTTAGTAAAAAATCATTACTCAAATTTTAGTATACTTAGTAATAATACATTTTATCTGTCGTATTTCAGATTAAGTAGCACCTTAATTATTTCCTAGGTTTTACTTCTTGATTATTTTTCAACTTATTTATCCATCAATGCAGAGAATTTATAACTGGCTGTAAAGATACAACGAGCTCTTCACCCATTACTGCCTCTATTACTAAATTTTTAAAATAGTCCTTTGTATATTATATGAATGTGGTTATAACTCTTATATTTGATTAAAAATTATTATTATTTATTTTATTTTTTATTACAATATGCCTGTTCAGGAACATGATACATTTTTTGACCTAGTCCTCAAAAAGTAAAAAAATTCTACCAAACAGTTTAATTTTCATAGAATTTTACCGAAATTTTATTACGTCACAAAGCGCGTTTTAAAGACTACTGCTCATCAAAAATTATTGGTCTACTTTATGTGGTAAGAAAATGAATATTGCACACAATCAATGATAGGCCCTAAGCACAAATAATTAGGATAGCTTAGAGTTGAACTACAATTATTTCCCACAGAGAAAAAAGCAGGGAATCTAAGCTTTTTTATTTTGTGTTATTGCATTAGTCATTATGTCATTTTCAACATGAACATTTCAACTTCAAATTCGAGTTTTTTTCAAGAGCTGGTTCCAAAATTTTACATGCCAAAACCTACGCATGTTTGAGAAGAATTTTCGGCACGTGTGCATGGAGGTGCGTGTGCGTGTGAATGTGTGACTGAGCAATGTTGCCAACCTAGCGTGATTAGGTACGCCATTCATTCTATTCAGCTACTATCACGATCATTTTATATACTGAAGCAGGCAGACTACATCAGTGAACAGTCAGGGTCAAATCGTTTTCGTTATAAAACTTGTTCGAACCAGCAAACCAGCTTCGGCCGCAATTAGTCTACTCATTATATGTAAATTAATTTGGGATCATATTTAATAATTAAATGGTGTTGCGGTATGTTACACTTTTAATTGTTGACGGTATCTTGATGGCAACCTGATTTTCGGCATTTATTTATGATGTGTCCACGGTTTGAGCTCGGTAATTTTTCAAAGCGTTTGAGGATAATTTCACAGACTCTGAATCAAATTCAAAAGCGGCGCGATGAAAATGATGATTGTAGACATTGATTACGTTAATTCTTTCAAGATTAGGTTAGTGTGATTTGTCTTACATACTAACAATAAAAGGTACAACAATGTTTAATTGTACAGTAATGCAAATTGTCGGAATGTTTTACTAAATACATACCGCTTTGAAGTAGAGGGTACCTAGTTCAGTCAATAGTCGATTAAATATAAAATTGATGATAATAATTATTCTAGACTATTAGTCGACATTGTTATTTGTTTAGCATTCTAATTCTAATAAGTTGATAATAGTTACAAAAATGCATAATTGTTCAGTGAAACAAATATATGAATTTTTTCTCTAAATACAGCTCTGAAGTTGTGGATAATTCAGTGTTGATAAAATAATGATAGAAATTCGTGGCTGATGATTTCATGAAATTATATTGTTAATTTTTTGATATTCTAAAGATAATACAAAATATAATAGCTATAACAATGCTAAATTGCACAGCAATACAAATAAATGTAAAACCTTTTACTTCGTCTTAGAAGTCGAGGCATGTTCAGTCTATAATATATTATATACTAATTTAGCTACAGTAATAAATGATTTATTGCTCATCAATAGAAATAGTGGTAGGCTAGAATGAAAACATTTTATTTTCCACTGAAGATGGCGTTAAAACACAGGAACTTTCTGTCATTATTGATAAAACATGAAAATGATGATTCGTTCACTTGAGTATGGAAATGCATACCATAATCATTTTACAGTTTTTACTTTTTTAACTTTTAATTCGCAAACTATTTTCAGATCGGTTTTGATAATAAGTTACTAATATATACAGTATAGTAGGCTACTCAAATTAATGTGAAAATTTCCTAAATCAGATGAGTAACCTATCAGCATAAAAATTGAAAAAATTATGATTTCAACTATAAATAAAAAACAAGGAGTTTTTATTTTTCAACTTTTAATTCAGAAACTATTTTCAGATCGGTTTTGATAACAAGTTTCTTACATATATATATAGTAGGCTACTCGAATAAATCTGAAAATTTCCTAAATCAGATGAGCAGCCTATCAGCATAAAAATTACAAATTTATGATTTCAGCCATGAATAAAAAACAAGGAGTTGACAATCTTAAGTCATGTCATTAATTACTGTTCCGCAATTTTTTCAATTCTTATTTTTTGCATTATTGTCAACTAGGCTACAAATGAGATATTTAATGGAACAAACACTCCATAAATTGAATTGAATTAATCAAACGTTATCAGAGAAAAATGTCCTGTTTCTCTTTTACTCATTATTTATATTTTTCTCTATCCTTCTTTTATTTCTCTCTTTCTCCTGAGCGTCGTCTTAATAATTCTGGCCGGCGTTAATTTAGGAAGTAGTCGTCCTTATATTTCTTTCTTATCAAGAGTGTGGCAAAGGAGGCGAACGTTTAACACAGCCGTAAAAATACACTTGGGGATGATAAATTCAGGTTATTAATAGTCTGTAAAGACATAATTACCGTTTTTCGGCAAGGAGACAGTCCGCGCGCGGATAAGGATGAGGAAGTTGAAGGAGCATTAAGAGTAGTCTAGCAGGCAGCAAGGCATAAGGATAACAGACGTAAGAATAATGAAAAAAGTATCTTGCTAATTTATAGTGTCGCTTGCTTACGTAGGACTATTTTGCTGGCAACGAACCTGTGTGACGGCCCGCTTATCATTATTATATTAAAAAAAGATTAAACCATTAAGTGTGCCGGGGTGCAGTTATGGGGATGGAGGAGGAATTGGAAGAAAAGGTTGCGAGGGAGATGGGAAGAGGGAGAAAATCAAGGGAAAGACAAGGTATAAGGGCAGAAGGGAAAATAAGGATGAGAAGGAAAAGCGGAAGGATTGAGTGGAAGAATACGAGAACGAAGGGAAGGAGAAGAAAAATTAAGTAGATTGTGAGAGGAGAAAAAGATAGAGAAGATAAAGAAGAAGCAGAAGAAGAAAAAAAGTACAGTTAGAAGGAAGAAAAAGAATTGAGGATGCAAGAGAAGAATCGTGGAAAAGACTAGGAAATCATAAACAAGAAAATTGATGACAAAAAACATTGTGATAAAGAAAAATAAGAATGAATAATAAGAAGAAATTTTCACAACCACATTTATTAAAAATTATGAGAAACTAGTTTCGGTTGTTATACCATTATCAATCTCAATCAAACTGAGTGTAACAACCGAAACTAGTTTCTCAAAATGTTTATTAAATGTGGTTGTGACAATTTCGTCTTATTATTCATGATGGATACCTTCCACAATATCACCTTTGCCACTACAAATAAAGAAAAATAAGAATAATAACAAGATGATGATGAAGAAAAATAAGAATAATAAGAACAAGATGATGAGGAAGAAGTAGACGAGGAAAGGAATGAATCTGAGGAAGAAAAAGGACAGGAATGAGGATATGAAGAAAAAGGAGAAGGAAGACATAGAAGGGAAAGAAGTAGAGGAATAGTAAAGAACTGAAGAGCAACAATGAACGAAAGAAAATGTAAAAGACGCTAAGGAGTAGAAGAGTAGGAGGAGAAAAGAAGGATAGATAACGAAATGCGAATAAAAAAGAAAAAGAAGTGGTAGGATGTGGTGAGGGTGCTTTTAAGTTAGCGGTTGAACATCTTTATCACGGCAAATGATTAATTGCGTTCCTCACCACAGGACAGTCAGTGTTATTTTTGGGTTTGCAATAGGAACAACCTTTGGGATTGGGTGCTTTCAAAATCAGGGTTGTAAGAGTGAGCTATTAAAAATGTCTTGTGCTACCACTACCATGAAATACTTACAATCATCATTCATATTCAATGAGATGTAGTATACAGTACATTGGTTTATTCAAACTTCTAATATTTGTCTTTACTCATCAAGATTGACAAGACGTAGACAACTACCAATTTTTTTTTCACTAGAATCCTGCTTTTTTCTTAAATCTTTCTTGTTATAATAGTGTTTTTTAAAAAGAAATTTACCTGATACTCGAGTAGCGAAATGTAATAATTGGACCCAAGTTGCACTCTGCTATGTTGGTGTTCCTCGGTTGAGAGTAACTTTACCCGACTTTGAGTCTAGCAAAGCGGTCCCCAGCCGCAATTCGCAAGATATGTTTCCCTTGCACCCACCCTCCCCACCCTTTGTGGCATAGTAGTTTGTCTCTTCTGTCCCCTTCTGGTAATAAAGCATGCTTCGAACCAAATTCGATGTTTAAGAAAGTGCTAAGCCTAGTCTCACACACCTTCTCCTCTTCCATTCCTTCCTCCTCTTCTACTTCTTCTTCCTCCTTGCTGCTTCCCCCTTCCTTTCTCCTACACCATTATCATTCTGAGGCAATTTCTCTTCGTTCTCGTTGTCGTTGGCTGTTATATTATGTACGATCACGGTCCTATTATGCGACCAAACGTTTCAGACCCGTCCATACACCATGACTTATTTATTACCTTATTAAAATCGTTCAATAAATATCAAATTGTCTTGAGATCAAATCTGCAAAGAGTCCCCTTCGATTGTTTTTTCTGGGGATATTGAAAAAACCAACCAAAGTGCCTTTCTTTATAGGATACAAAGCATGGCTTTCATTGTTTGTTGAAGAAAAATGGATCATAGTAGCGATAATTTGACGAAATTGAATCCAGAAAATAAATTAGAAAATACTTGATTAGTTAAATACTTGATTAGAAAAATACTAATACTTGATTAGAAAATACTAAAACAGGGTTAGTTATTGCGCTGTAACATGTTTAGAATGAAACATTGATGAAAAATAAAAACAAAAACTTTTGAACAAGAATCTAGTTGGAAACATTTTAAATTGTAGGTAGACCCAGCGAACATAAGACCTAATAGACTAAGACCATTGGTCTTATGTTTTCGCTGGGTAGACCTTCCTTAAAAATAATTATAATTCTGATAATTCTTCCCATCAAGTTGATTCATTGCCTTCAATGACATAAATAGATATATATCGCCTTTTCTTGGCTTGATCCTAGAACTACTAATAAAAGAAACATCAACTATATTGCTACTTCTCAAAGCTGTTGAGATAATAGAGACTTTGGGCCCAACTACGTTAACGATAATGTTAATGCTAACCTGAGCACTCTTTGCATCTGCCTGCTTCATAGCTTCTTGTTTTTGGATGTAAAAGCACCTTCTCCACAGCATCTTGCTTCTAGATTAGGCAAATGCATGGTGTGGATGTTGGTATTAGCGTTATAGTTTGCTTAGTTTCACCCAATCTCTCTAGCAACATGAAATCACTAGTGAAATTAGTGTATAAATTGGCCAATCATTTCTTACAGAAAATCCTCTTGGTTCTTCAAATTCTTTGTATGCCTTTCTAGTTTTGCGATGTTTTGTGAAATTTCAACGCAACAGATGTTTGCTGAATGGGTAATATAGGTTTACTGACTGATGAGAAATCGGTGAATGTGTCTGCAAAAAATGATGTTTTGCGGTCGATGTCGATGTAAGAGTGATGTTGTGTGAAAGGATAGTAGTTGGTTGGTGCTGTTCATTGGCTGTTGTGGCAGCTATAGGCTAGTACTGGTGCTGGTGCTAGTGGTGTTACATTCACTTGTTTTAAGCCTGATGTATAAATAACAGGCCTTCAAGTCATTTGTCCGTGGTTATACTACTCCTCAATCTGATGATAAATTACCGTAGACTAGCTGTAGCGCTTCTCTTGCTTCTTATAGCATCTCTACCATCTTCAACTTCTTCTTTTTCTGCTCTCTTCTTCTCCTCTTCTATTTTCTCCTTCACTCATCCTTTTCTTCCTCTCTCTCGTTCTCTCTCCTTCTTCTTCTCTCATTTTCTTCTTTTTCTTCTTCTCTTCTCCTTCTTTTTTCTCTTCTCCTCCTCTCATCTTCTTCAAGCAGTGCTCCTTTCTCTGAAGAGCATGGTGTAGCTGACCCTTGCTATTCTACAGCGTGTTTGCGCATGCATATGCCCCAGTGAACTACTCTGCTCGCTATCCTACTCAGTAATTAGCGTGCCAATCTAAACATCGAATCCAAACGATCGAGCTACTCTAATTGGTTGAGACAGTTAACCTAATCAATAGTAAATGTTTGTGAATAGGCCTTTAATTAGTATTAAATGTTTTCAACCTGATCGTCAGTCATTGCTTTTGGATTAAGAATATGAATAATAATCATCAGAATATTAAATGTGAATTTTTCAGATGCTTTGTGAGTGAGCTCTGTGGTTTGAAATCTGAAAAAGTTGAAATGAAAAACGTCGTCATGAATGTTTTAAACAAAAAAATAGCCCGGTAGGGTATGAAAAAATTGAGATATTACTAACAATGAACTCGTCCTCGTCTATAGAAAATACAAGATAATTTTCAAAATTTTAAAACAACAATTACTGATTTACAATAATTATAGAACTCTGCCAAGTTTCAATAATTTCCTCGTACTTGTCTATTTTCACTTCAGAAATTTGTTTTAAAAAGTCGTTTTTCCAATCTATCCAACATTGTAAACGTCATGGGATATCACTTCGTTAAGGGATGTGATAGCCGAGTGCCGTAGCAGGTATCTGTTCATTGTTCAATCAGAGATAAGCAACGAAACTCCTGGGCGCTCTTTGTAAGGATGACCGATTGGATTGGCCAGCAAAAAAGACTCTGTTTTCTGCTGTAGAACACTTTCCGGTGGTTCGTAACCCACCTAAAAGTGTAGGTCCAATTCATCGATCACCATCATCCAATTCATTACCTACGCACATGTCTCAGACCTATGTGGGCTTTGTCCTCCAAACAAATAAATAAAAATATGAACAAGACATTTTTCTGAACTTCTCAGAGTTAGGATTTTCTTCAGGATTCAGTATTTTCGAAGTTCACCTCCACTCTAGGAGATTGATCTAACTGTAAAAAGAACTCAACTAGAGTGAGCAATTAATCAACAATACCAGATTGCTTCAGTCGATAAATGTAAAGCTTGTCTTCAAAGTTCAGGTAATTTAGAATTGATTAATTGCACCCTGAGTGGAAGTATCCGTAACTGGAGGATGGTTTAGTGGTGTAATAAATATCTCTTTCATTATTTATCGTTAATGTTTGAGTTACAGTAGGTGCACAGAAACCAATTGCTGATGATTTGTTGGGATAGTTGGTTGAAGGAAAAAGTTTCAAAGTAAGGTAGCCTAATAATTGTAAAATTGTTCCGTTCTGGGTTAGGGTGACTTCTGTCTTAATAGATTGTTTATATTGTGTTACCAGATTTGGGCCCACAAAAATTAAATGAATATAAACAAGTAAACGAAAAATATAGTCAAAATAAAAAAAAATGAAAAAGAAACAAATGATTACCAGTGGATAGAAAACATTGATCCTAATAAATTTCAGCAACGTCCTTCATTGTGTGGTAGTTGACGTATCTTGAGGATCCATGCTCAATTCCTGGTTAGGCCTGGCTTTTTTATCATCTCACCTCAATACCCACGCACAAGCTTGAGACAATTTTTGTGAGAATCATCTGTAACAAGAACATTAAAAATAAATTTTTAGATTACTGTAGACTACTGAAAAGATTCTAATAAAGTGGATTTGTAAGGTATAAGTCTGAACTAATAGGATTGATTGCATTTCAAGATTGAAATTTGGTATATCTTATTGATTAATTTGGTTGCCCTATTATGAAATATCAGGATAATTATATGATACCATAATTATGATTATATAACACAATCATTACATCATTTGAACCAGAATAATGATAAAATACCGTTTCTATGAATTAGATTAGATTTATCAAGCGGCCACTGACCACCTCTCACTGCGTTTGAAGTCCAGAAAACCTATATGGCTCTACCCACACCAACCGGGGTATACTGATAGTACCATGCAGAAATGGTTAGACACTTGGAATTCTCAAATGGTGAGAAACAAAGAGCTTGTGTCAGACCCAAGCAGCAGAGTTCCTGGATTTGAGTTGTCTCGACGACACTGGGTGTGCCTAAACAGGTTCAGAACTGGACAAGGGAGATGTCAGAGAAGTATGCATTTATGGGGTTTTGCTGACTCTCCCAATTGTGAATGTGGTGAGAGCCAAAGTATGGACCATATTGTTTCAGAGTGTCCACTGTACTGCTTTCCTGGAGGGCTACCCAAGTTGCACCTGGCAGATGAAGAGGCCATAACCTGGCTGGAAAAAATGAGCAGCATGTAAGGTCATTCTTGGGCTGACTTACACTTTATTTATTTGTTTGCATGTTTTTTTTATTTATTTATTTATTCTTATTATCTCGACAAATCCATTTACTGGTAGGCACCTATGTACATATGAATGTATGTATGTATGTGAATGTTTATAATATACGTTTCAGTTTTGTGACCACTATCCCTTCAAAAAGAAATATTATTAATGCCCTAGACCACTGCGGCACCATACGCTTGTATGTATGTACCACCTCTCAAAGGGGTATGGACTTGTCATATTTTTCAAGTCATAATTTACACAATTTGTTATTTTGTGTAGATAAATTTCAATTATTTCTTCAAATATGAACATAATTGTCATGCGTTAATTAAATTTTTTAGCTAAACTTTGAATTTTTCTATTAGAAAATCCATTTTATTTTATTTTTCCAATTAATACAGCTGCGGGAAATTCGTGTTTGAGATTCATGAATTGAAGTAGTAGACGTGCTATCTTCTCGAAAAAAACTAAGTGCTAACTTCGACTAACTGGTAGATTGTCTTGAACGAAGAAGTAAATTTTAAATCGCTACAATACCCGTAGATGCTGAAAGATGTCCAATAGATGCCTAATACGAGATGAAATAAGGTTTAATCTGATTCTCATAGAATATATAGATTCTCATAAAATAGATGCTAAAATTAATGTAGATGTTTGATAGACTCCAAATAGATGCATAGTAGATGTTCTATTTCCAATATATTAATGCTTAACTGATTCGATCACATCATTATTATGTAAGCTAGTAAAAAAGGAGCAATCACATGCATTGAAGTGCAGTGTGCCATTTCATTGTTTTCATCCAACTATTGATTTATTTTCCCTCTTCCTTGAGGGGGGGGGGGGGGGGTATGAAGGTTGCTGGAGGTGTTGAGAACCGAACCGGACGAGTAGAGGGGGGGGGGGAACAGGACTGTTGAGACCCCTATCCCCTTTTCCATTTTTGGAAACAGTAGGCAACATCCCTCGACGTTCCGACAGAATTTTTCCGACCCTACCACCTTTTAAATCCGACTCATACATGCACAAACACACACAAGCGCACATGAACGTACAACTACATAGGCAGATACGCCCTTGACTAATTAAACCTTGAAACGGAGCGCATATGCATTCTGTTGTCGGACGAATTCGTGAAAAAATTTCTTACACGCCACGTTTTGTGCTGTTTTTATCTTTCAATTGAAATGACAAGTTATCATAATCATCATCATTATAACTACATTATTATGAATCTTTAAAATACATATAAATATACAAAGATATTTGGTAGTAGGACTGTATTAATAGCATTATCAAGGTACAATAGCTCGGACCTAGAACGACAGTGTTCGACATTTAATGTGAATTTTGAAGAATAATAATTACAGACAACAATTTTAATAGACAATAATTACAGAACAATAATTTAACCAGAATTAGTTAAGAAACAAGATTGGTTTCTAAGCTATTTTTACTTCTAGGATATAGTTTAATGAGTTGCTAACTAGGTTATCAGACAGCTTGAATTTTTACGGGTAAAATAATATGAAAATCTGAAATATGAAATTATATGAGAATGTTTTCATCATAACATTATTTGAAATGACACATTATTTTAAAAAGACACATTATTTAAAAAAAAGGATAGAAATATGCCATTGAAATCAAAACCAATTCAAAGTATACATACAAGAACGAAAGTATACATATAAGCTACGAAATTCCTGGGCGCTCTTTGTAAGGGTAACCGATTCGATTAGCCAGCAAAATAGACTCTGTTCTCTGCTGTAAGATCACTTCCCCGGTGGTTCGGAACCCACCTAGAATTGTAGGTCCAATTCATCAATTGCCATCATCCAATTCATTACCCACGCACAGGTCTCAGACCTATGTTGGCTTCATCCTCCAAAAAAAAGTATCGAAGTCAAGAGTGACAGGGAATGGATAATACAATTCTAGGTTTATACTTACTAGAAAGGATATGAGCGAACAAGGCTCCACCCATATGCTTACCAGCCATCTCAATACTCAAACTCATTCTGGCAGGACATAAATTCATCACAACTCTCTACTCAACTACTCACACACACCTATACACACACAGAAACAGTTCAGACACAAGTTCTAGAATAAATAATTCTCTCCAGGTTGCCTTTAAATCATTCTGTTACCATACATATGACAGTGCATTAACTAGCAGATGTTTTTAGCCTTCTACCATGAATCTATATATCTATAGAATTAACATTTTTATAGATTTCAAGAATTGATCCAATCGAAGACAGATTTCAAAGTGGTTGAACAAGATTCAGGAGATAATTGCAATCGTGTTGATCTCCATGTTTACGTTGATAAGTGATTTTTCTCTTCAGTCATTCGAGTATGAGAGAAATTGAGGAAGTAGCGTGTATTTCTATTGAAAATAAATCTAAAAGGGAATCAAAATCAGGTAGCTAACGACGATCAAGTCAACAAGGTTTTTATCTTATGCTACTACCTTAAGTCTTTTGAGACAGATTTAGAAGAACTATGCAACAATTTCAAATTGGAAATAAATGTTATATTTGAGGTGAAACTATGTCAAAAATGGAACTAAACAAGTAGAACAAAGTCAGTTAGAATTAGAACTAAAAATAAATGCGATTGCTTTTATTAGTGGAGAGACCCTATAGGGTTTAAGTAGAAGTAGATGCTGGAGAGATTTTTAATCATGAGATTTTTCATTTCTCTTTTAATATAATACTTCCAAAAAATTTCTTTTCCTCCAGATTTCATCTCAGTAATCAGTTTTCTGGTGCAGTGCAAGGCCAGACACGCCTACTATCCTTCTTATTCAAATCACGAATTTTTTCTAATCCTCATCAAGTCCTTGTTTTCATTTCAGAATTCAGAGTAATGCTTTACTGGAACATTGTTCTTTCTATATAGTTGAGTTGAAGGAAACCATGTAGAGAAGGGCAAAGCTTCCAAACATCTGTCACATTCTAGGCCTAGTTCTTTTAATTAATTTACTTTATTCCAATTTTACATTTGAATATTATTCAAAACCACTTATAATACAGTTGGCTAGTCCAAATACAAATTCATCGACTTATGAAATCAATAGTTCTATATCAATTGTGGAATGGGGAATCACATTCATTCAATTTTGGAATTAATAACCACTGAATATTATAGCTTATTCGAAATTAATTTTTAAAAGATATTAAGAAAAGTTATGTTATTGCAACAAACGTTTTCCTCTCAAGAAACCGCAAGAATCATGATTTTCAAATTTTCAGTGGGCAACCGCAACCTGTAGTCTTTTATAATCAAAATATCCAATGAACTATACAGTCCTTGTTTATAAGCTGCATGATACAAGATACAATAAACATTCTTTTTCCAATGTAAACAGCTATTGGACACTAAATAATGTAGATGTAAATTAAAGAGATACGTAGATCACACGTTGAAATACCCCTTAAACAGAGCTTTCTTTGAGTCTGATAATTTGTTATCACAGCTCTGTTACTTACATTTCAACATCTGGCACTCTGTGTATGTTTGGTGAATCAGTGAAAGGAATAGCCTGATATGGAATAGTTACATGTGGAAGACGAAGGGGTGAGAGAGAGAAAGGTTAAGAGAAGAGAAAATTATAATAAAGAGGGATTGATTGATACATTGACGCTGTTAAGGGCGGATGGGTCTCTTGCTTCTCTCTTCCACTTAGGCCTTAAAAAGAGAAAGAGAAGTTAATAAAAAAGAAGAAAAAGAAGGAAAAAAGAAGGAGATATATGATAAAGGAGAAGGAGAAAGAGAAGGAGAAAAATAATGAGAAGAAAAAGGAGAAGGAGCAGAAGAGAGTGATTTAGTGCCATGAGAGAGATAGCATTTGTGAGAGTTAGAGACGAAATAATAATAAAGTGAATGAATATGTTAGGTTAGGCTAACGGGTGATAAAGTGTAAAACAGTAATTTTTAGGGAGAAAATGTAAGAGAACTTGTGAGAAAGAGAGTGAAGGAAAGAGTTGAAAAGAGATTAATAGACGTAGAGCAGCAGGCAAGAAGGTAAGATTAGGTTAGATCAATTATACACTGTTTAAAGTTTGCTCAAACGTGCTCCGCGCATGCTCCTTGCACATTAGTCGATTCGAAAAAGCGTAAAAACCGTTTGAAAAGCATTTATTAACGCCTGCACCCGTGGTAATGGACGATGTAGTAATGCACTCGAGCAATAAATCAATCGCCTCACTAATCACGTGATATATGCACCAATTAGGGTTCGATGCCGGTCTGATCGTGTGCAGTGTGCATGTTGTCACAAGTGCATTCATGCACTTCCCGTTGGTTAGTTGTGTCAGTCGTATTAAGGTAGCCTACATGCCGAGGGTGCATTTTGAAAAATCGGTTATAAATCAGGATGTATTCGATTATAATCACGAGACAGGGATGTGGATTTGCAATATTTAGTTATATGAGTTATGAGTAATCAGATTATCTTCATTCAAATTATTATCATACAAAAATGAAGAAATACTGTACTACATTTTTTCTCGAATAGACTACGTTTATTTGCTCTGCTGTAAAACCACTTCCCGGTCGTTCGGAACCCACCTAAAAATTGTAGGTCCAACTCATCAATCACCATCATCCAATTCATTACCCATGCACAGGTCTCAGACCTATATGGGCTTCATTCTCCTGTGCGTGGGTAATGAATTGGATGATGGTGATTGATGAGTTGGACCTACAGTTCTAGGTGGGTTCCGAACCACCGGAAAGTGATTTTACAGCAGAGAACAGTCTTTTTTGCTGGTCAATCCAATCGGTCACCCTTACAAAGAGCGCCCAGGAGTTTCGTAGCTAATCTCTGATTGAACAGATACCTGCTACGGCACTCGGCTATCACTTCCCTATATATTACACCAAATTTAACATAAACTTATAAATTTGGTATTGATGAACTTTTCAAACTCCTGACCCTCAAAACAAACGTTCAGAACAAGTAGGCGCCAGTAAAGTCTACCTGGCCTACCTTCCTACCCCTAGCGTGGTGGCAGACAGCTCCGGGGTGCATCTGACGGACAGAGTTATGGCCGACAAGGGGCGGTTTTTTGCATCGCTTTCTAAGGGATGATGGCCGTTCACCTCCACCCCCCACCACACTCTTTGCTCAGGCCTGATAGAGTCTTCACAGCACACAAATTTTGCAAAACCTACTGAGAAACGGACTAATTCATCTGTTCAATCGTTGTCATGGTCACTTATCTAGAATACTGTCTTTATTGGGTGTTAGAGATGGAAACAATCTTCAAATTTTGTAGCATAACTTTTTATGCTGAATATTTTTGAAGCAACACACTGTGATCATATTTCCAAGTTGGTTATCGGACATGGGCTTCAATAGAAATTCAAATAGGCTTTAATAGAAATTTAAATAGGCTTCGATAGAAATTTAAATAACTTATATACTAATTGAAGATATGCTACGATATTTTCTTGTATTCAATTGAAATTACAACCTGTTAAAAAAGGTTGAGGAACATATTCTCAGGAATTTTTTCTCTATCACACGAATCTTCCCATTGAAAGAGTAGCCTACATGCGGTATCATTGGAATAGTTATTAAAAAAAGTGATTTTTACATTTCAATTGGAAATTTAATTTACTCTATTTTTGTAGTGACGAAGGTGATATTGTGGAAGATATCCATAATGAATAATATGACGAAATTGTCACATTTATTAAAAATATTGAGAAACTAGTTTTGGTTGTTATACCAATCTCAATCAAACTCGGGTTTATTATTTTAATAAACTCAATTTTTTTAATAAATTGGTTGTGACAATTTCGTCTTATTATTCATTAATTTACTCTTTTGCATACCTGAAGTTGATATGAAAATGATCAATATTACTGTAATGTCTTCAATTGAATAAATAATAAGCTTGCTGTAAAAATATTTATGGTAATTATATAGAAACGTTACTTGTTGAATTTTGTGGTGAATTTTTTTTTGTGACATCTATACACCCCAGGAAACAATAATCCGTTGGAATTTTTTGGGGGTCGCGATTATTTCACAAAAAAAATTGCATTTTTCGAAAAAAACATTTTTCATAAAAATTTATATTTTTATTTGAAAAATTCATAATTTGCAAACGTGTGAGGAGTTCCAAATCTTAAAACAATGTAAACCAAGTGAATAAAACATTTGCAAAACACTACCTTCCCCAAACGCAGTGCGCGCAAAGCGCGCATAACCAAACCTAACCTAACCTAGCTAGATGTGACTGAACCACCTCATACCTTTATTATTTTGGTAATTATATAGAAACGTTAGTTGTTGAATTTTTTTAATATAACAATTCCTAACCTAACCTAACCTAGGCTAGATGTGACTGAACTACTTCACAAAAGACCAAACCACGCGCCTAACCTTTGCTATCATGAATATATAAAATACATGCATATCTAAAACTCACCAACCTTGTGGTCCATCCCTCTCAATGTGATTTGGTGTTCTCAAAAAAGACCCCACTCTGGCTGACCCGGCAAACCCGCAAATTCTTGCCGCCTTCTTGCCAAGCACCACCTTCTTCTGGCATCTAAACATGAGAGTGCCCCGATTCACGTAGAGATCATCTCCACAGTTCGGACAGTCATTTTTTTCTTTTATCACTTTGTGATGTATTAAAAAATTAAAAATGTCTTCATCATTGAATCTTATCGACTCCAGAAAAGTCACTTCACACACGCCATAAATTACCACACAACAATACCTTGAGCAAACACACAAAAACAGATAGATACACCAGGACACCCAGTACAAGAATGACTAGGTTTTTTCTTCTTCAAGTAACCGCATGCAACTTACTTAATTTCCGGAAATTATAAAAAGCGAAAATGATTTTTTTTTTGTTTGTTACGCTTTTACGCAGAAACTACAAAACCAATTATTATAAAAAAATTGACTTTTATTTTAAGAATATTGCAAAAGATATAGGACAGATTTTATTTAAAATAATAATTTTTTTTAAACATTGTTAGGAAAATCGATTCTATTCAAAAGGGAAACGCAGCTGATACAAATCAATTAAAATGTTCCAATTCATTAGAACTGAGAGAAGGCATGCCTCATCGCATGCCTCATAGCCGTGCCTCAAACAAGAATTCTTTATTAGTGAGTCAGCTGATTATCAAACTTGAAGAAAATCACGATTTTTGACACTGCGGATTTTCACAAATGGAAATATTTTCTTGCGCCTAAGAAAAATAGTACCACTGGAAAACTTTAATTTTAATGAGAAATAATCGCGACCCCAAAAAAATTCCAACGGATTATTGTTTCCTGGGGTGTTTAGATGTCACAAAAAAAAATTCACCACAAAATTCAACAAGTAACGTTTCTATATAAATACCATATTTATAAATTAATGAGTTTTCTTCTATTATAAAATAAGAAATTGTGAATAAAATAAATGTTGGAAATCGCCTATTCTATTTTCTATCCATGATAAATAACATAAATCGAACTACAGAAAACATTAGATCTCATAAAAGCTGCTTGTGAGTTGTAGTCTAACAAGGTTTGGTGAAGGAAAGTCCTGGTTGAAATAGGTGTTATGGTAATGCTAAAAAATATTCTACTGAAATTTAATAGATTAGTAAAGTTTTAAAATTGGTGTGTTGTGAGATAAAATTTATGGATGATTAGCCATAAGTAGAAAGGTATAGAATACAACGGAATTATATAAATGGACCAAACAAATAATAGAACAATTAGTGAAAATAATTCAATGCGAACCAGATGAATATTGATTTCATACATAAATAAGTTGAATGAATGAGAAGGCTAAAATATATGAATGGATTAAGTGATAAGATAAGGAAATCAAATGAGAACATGATAAAAAGTTAAATTTCACGCCAACTATATCTTCAACTATACCTTCAGCAAAAATACTAGAAGACCAACTTATGAGTAAACATTAGTAACTGTCTACAACAAATGACCAGAATGTCTACAAATCAGCCTGACACTTCCAAGGGTAGAGTTACTGCAGCCTACTAATCTTTCAGCTAAATGAGGCCAGCAGTATCTAATACTTTTAATTGGTTAATGACACAAGTTTTCGTTAATAACAGTCTCAATGTTGATTTTAACTGGAACATGTTTCTTTACAGAACCGGAATACTATTGCTCGCGTTGAACTATAATTTCCATACGTAATTTATGCCTGGGAACTGTATGATACCACACATTTCTTGATAATATACATTTGAGAAGTATATATTTTTCATAAATGTTGAGGTAAATCGGTATGAAATTGAAAATTGATGACATGATAACATATTATTAAATGAGAAATCAGTAGCGCTGATGTTGTCAGTAATAATTTAATTATTGGTTCGGAGATACCATATTTGATATGATATTCAACGAGGTCGTTTATTTAGTCTTGATAGTCAAATCAGGATGCAAAAAACGGATTAGATATAGTTAATGAATCAACTCAACACTAGGCTGGATTTAAAAACGGCATTGTTTTTTGACTGATTAATATGAAAGCTATGTCAACTAGCATAATTGTTTACTACATTTTCTTTACCTATAAATCTATGTCTTCATATGAGTTAGTATGAAGGTATGTTAGTATAATTGTAGAAACTACTTTTTTCTCTTTAAACGAAATAGTCTGTTACTACATTTTTCTATTTAAACGATAATTTACACTTCAATTGACTATAGTGTAAACGGTATTTTCCATAGCGTGTGCAGTACTGGGTAACCGCAGTAATTCTAGTAGGGTATCCATTGTGCTAGCCATCACTACTGGTTCAGATGGCTAGAAGTTACATAATATTCTTTATATACTGTATCTCATTATTTGTAAAACTGTAATGGAAATAAAATTTACTTTACTTGACTTTACTAATTTGGCTACATTATAATTTATTATGCTCCAAATTTTAAGGGCTTCGAATAATATTTATGACTTTCTGAACTTGAGTCTACATTTGACAAATTGAATCAAGAATGTTTCAGGTCTAATTTTGTTCTACCACTACACCCTTTAAAGTGCATTAGCAACTAGACGAGCTATTTTCTAAGAGCTCGTACATCTCATTTCGCCAACTGATATAAGCAAATCAGGCTTGAGCCAGAAAAAGCTAAGTGACACAAAATAGATCAACGATTGGTTTTGGCGACCGTTGTTGGACATTACTTTCTAACTTCTACAATAATTTATTGAGTTGGATCAGAACAGTAGGCAATACAAGGACAAAGAAGTGGTAGATGAGGAAGAGAAGAAGAAGAAGAAAAAGAAATAGATGACGAAGAAGTGGAACTGAAGAAGTAATGCTTTTTTCGACCTAGCAACAAATGATGTCCACCATAGCTCTATTTTACAAGTAATGAAGATGAATGCAAGCAATAACATGCAAATGTTTTCTTCATCCGCTCTCCTTCGTTTCTTTATCCTTCTCTGTTCTTTTCATGTCCTACTTATAGATTTAGATCAGGCGTCCGTAGATTTTGATCACAGACACTTTGGTGAGAACAAATTTAAAAAGGCAATGAAAAACAAATTGAATGCAATGTCGTTGTCTTTGTTTTTAACTTAGATTTGGTGTTTTTCACCTTAGCCTAGCCAGTTGAGTCATCTATTAGAAGTTACATTTTAATGTAGTATAAGTGTACAATGTACACTACAAGTGTACAATGAAGGGAAAGATTTGGTAATGGACCTCCGATTGCCGTATTAAGGTCTAGCTGAAGTTTATCGTAGGGTACGATACCTTAAAAAAAGTTTATCGTATAGTTCTACCATACCTTGAAAAAAGAAAAGTTTTCCCGTTTTTTATATGATTTTTTATAGCAGATCACGGTCTGAATTTAAAACTATTCAATTTCATTCTTCCAATTTATTTACCATCTTGAGAAATTTTACATGTGTTCCTATATTGTTTTATAAATTTAGCACTCATTAGTAAGGTAAAACTGAACTTCAAGCACATAGACGTATTGAAAAGAAAGGTGAATATTAGAGGTTTCTGATATTTTCAGCAATTTCAGATATTTTCATTTTAATTCGCGGTAATCTCATGCATAGAATTCATGCTTCCTGATAACATATCTCAAGTGTAGCATTCAAATTTGGTTTATAAATTGAAGCTTAACCCTCCAATAATTGTGAAAAATAAGTGTTAACTGAATTACAAGTAGCCTACTATTCAATTATAATTTTGTTTTTAGTAACACATTTTGAAAGGAGTGGCAATATTCTAAAACACAGCATTCTCAATATGGATTCCCTACAGGAAATATATGACAAAAAATAAACATCAAGAACGGAAAAGAAAACAGTTGGACATCCAACATTTATAACATTCAAAGTAATTTGAATTCAAAGCAACAAGTAATTAATTATTCTCTCTGGGAGAGCACAGCAGAGCAGTAACAGCTTGTCGGTTTGGACATAAAAGTCGTGTACTACTCAGCTAATAAGAGAAGAAAAATAAAATTTGATATGAGAAAAATAAAACTGCAGGAAAGTGAAGTGTATCGTATAAATCATACCGTAGCTCACTGTGAATGTTGCAGAGACTTTTGGAAGAAGAAATTCCTGTTGGAGTCCTGCACTCTCTTCAAGGAATCATCAACGTAATCATCACCACAATCATTATCATTATCCCGTTTGGAGTCCACGGACATAATCTTGCAAACGGTAATGTGAAGACACCAAGAACGTCCTACGTGAATGTCTGAAGCGAAACTGACTCCACTTCGCCGTTTCTTGACCTACGACAGTGACGTTTCGACTAAAAAAAACGTGTTTTTTTTAGTTTACCACCTTTTTCCTACCCATTTTATTCATCCACGTTTTCAACAATTCCCGATTTCCATGTAAACCGTTAGAATGGTCGTTATTGTCTGAGAAGATCGTCAAGGTCAGCGAAAGAAGCTTCAAAACGTAAACAATAACCTTCAGTCCAGTGTTCTTTTTTACCTTTTATCTATTCTTTATTGTTCGTTTTTTCTCTTCTCTACAAACGCCCACCACACATGTCTTTTTTACAACTTATCTTCTCAATACACCTAGCAAAGGTGACTCCCTGCAATGAATTCCATGCATTCAACAGACAAATGGGACAAAGAATCACTTATTTAGAGCAGGGTTTTGTGTCTTTTCTTTAAAGTTTTTCTGCGGTCCACAGGAACTTATTCGGTCTACACCTGTCCTAAGATTGTAGACCTACGAACATTCTGTAGATCTTAGAGTATTTTCATTCATAAGAATGAGAGATTGAAGAACGAATGTAATAATTTAATTATGAGAAAGTATATTGTTTTTTCGGAGTTTGATACCCACATAGATTTGAGATCTTAGGCAATGAGTTGGATGATGATTGATGAGTTGGACCAACAGTTTTAGGTGGATTCCAAACCACCGGAAAGCGATTATACAACAGAAAATATCAACTTTCTTTTTAGTGGTTTGAGATTGATAATGGTATAACAACCGAAACTAGTTTCTCAATATTTTTAATAAATGTGGTTTCGACAATTTCGTCTTATTAATTATTTTTAATACAGTAGTGCCAATATTGTCATTACAAACAATTATCTTACTCAAACTCATTACAATTCAATAGTAATTTTTTTCAAGGCCGAATGGCACCATGGTTTAGGCCAGCATTGATCTGGTGTAAATTATTATTTTTCAGTACAATATTTTTTCAGCAAATATGTTGAAATTTTGGAATTTCAATAATTGATATCGAGTTTAATGTTCAAGTTTTTTAATTCGAAGGGGCTTAAAACTCTGTACTTAATAAGGCCCACGGCGTTTGGAATATAGGACGCCTGTATTCTAAACCTCTTGATTAAGACCAGTCTTAACCTCAACTCTGATTAAGATTTTTTAATCAGATCAAGACATAGGCCTTTATATTTTTCCAAGACGAATAAAGTTAGAAGAATTAAGGATAGATCGTCTGAAGATTTCTTAGTGCAAAAGTCATTTGACTGAATGAAGTGGCTAGATTCAAAGGTCTTAATTACGGTTGCATGTTCATGTCTAAATGAAATTAGACGGTTTTTTCTATGCATTACATGCTGTAGAAATCAAAAGTAGAAGCAAGTGTGTCATTATTTCATTGTTCTTCTTTCTTGAAAACAAAACGTAGGCTACCAAGAGTTTGATAATCAAGGATCACAGAGAACATAACATTAATAAAGGAGTGTGTGAGTTATCAGAAGCTATTTGCATAACAGTGATATTTAAGGAAATAAATATTTCATTCACAATTCACGTCAGTAATTTTAACATTGCAGTTTTGATTGTCGTCTGATAAATATAGTACAGAAACAATAAAAATCGTTATAAATCTTGGAGTAATGCACAAAAAGCCTGATAAGAATTGTTTTTACAAAGCTCGTGTAGACAGAATGATCTTGTTGATTGCAAGTGATCATAAACTTGCAAAACTATTTTACTAGAAACTCTTTTTGACTCTAATAACTTTTTATGAAATATTATTGTATTAATTATTTATATATTTTTATATTTTTGTGGTCAGTTTATAAAATTACCCGTACTACTACAGCCTCGAAGATAAAAAAATATACAGCGCACTAGAGTAAGTTGGGCATCAAATTAAAAATTCAAATTGATTTATTCCACTAAATAAATTACTGTTACATGTACAAATCTAATTCCATTCTTATACAAATAAAAAAACAGTATTTAAAAACTTACAAATCACATATTAATTGAATTTAAATTTGCACAATATTATTAATTTTGAACACCCCATTAATGCTTTAAAATCTGTTTATTTTCTAAAATAACTTTAAAAAAATGTTTCACATGAAAAGTTAAAAAAAATGTCTTAGTATTAGGGTAGAACTGGGAGTTTACCAACTTCTTAAATATTCTAACTTTAGTTTTCCCCGTTTAGTGACTACTCATAGGCCTACACGAAACATCAATAAAATATCGTAACGGTATGCTAAAGAAGAAATTACAATTAACAAGAATTAGTAATTAATAGTATTTTGGTAGATAGTGGTAGTAAATGATAAAAATAGTTAACTTCTTTTGTTGACGACGAAGTCCTACCGTGGCCAGTAGTACATGTATTCTAGTGCACCAATTTTTAAGATCTATATTTGAGGTTAGGTTTGGCGGGCCGCGTTGTTTTGGTAGAGGGTCAGATTTGCGCATGCGCACTATATAGACAGGATGTTATTAGTGGAACAGCTGCTCACCCAACGTTTGAAGCTACTTCAGTCTGGTGGCTCTCCATCCCTCTCCAATCTGCCGCCCTCTTCTTGTTCATTCTGACTCTCTTCCCCATGTTCATTCTACCACCCCTCCTCCCGGTTTTATTCTGCCTCTCCTCACCCCTCACCAACTCTCAGCCTTGGGGGCCAGCCATTGAATTCCGACCGTAGTAAACTCCTAACCACACGTACTTTGACCTGCCGATGAAATTATTTTCGAGGCCCTTTAGCTTGTCGTTTGCATTTCTAATGAACATAAATAATTTTTAAACTCTTATCTGAGGTTTGATCCCGACACTTTCCTCAGCAAGCCAACTAAGTGAAACCGAAAGTTGACGTTCATGTTGCACTGTTTAATTCGCATGAGCAATTATTCGGTAAGCTCAACCGTGGCATTAGAATTTCATTGTGTCGCTTTGGTTTTTTTCTCAGGACGAAATCGGCCTAATTGGTCGTCACTAGTAATGTGAGTTGACAGTAATCGGACATGGAAATTAGGTGTATTGGTCGTTGATAGAAAGTCTTCAAAAGAGTGTAAAAGATACTGTTATCCTCCTCCTCCTACTCCTTCTTCATTTTCTTTATATTTTTTCTTCTGTTTATTCTTCTTTTTTATTCTTCTTATCCCTCAGTTTCAACTTTAAATCTGCCTGTTAGCTATCCTTTTTCCATCCTAGAGCTCTCAGCACTTGTGTTTTTCAAAGTAATAATAAACAGATGTAATAATAAATAGTTATAAGCCACGGTAAGTAGAAGAAAAAAATAAAATAATTACAGTATTAAAAGCTATTGACTTCCACTTTGTTAGAAGTTATGAATAAAGCACAGAGAAATTGAATTACTCTGGCTTATGGAGCATTAAATGAATAATAATAGTAAATCCTTAGCCTACATGGTATTTTCCATGTATTTGTTCTATCGCTCTATGAGATTAAAATGATGAAATTCTTCCGTAAAAATTTCATAATCCATAAGAAAGAATAAATCATCTAAGAAAATACGTATATCAATATTATTGATTCATATTATATCAATTTCTTGATACTGTATTACAAAAGAACAACCATCATCTTGAATTCCTTAGTCTATGATTCTACAATCCGATTTCTGTTCCAGTTCTTTCTCTGCTCTTATTATTTATGAGCTCATCAAACCGTTAAAAACAACTATTTTTTTTATTTTATAGCTAGATTACTTTCCCACTATGAGGAGCTCTGGACAGTAAGATAATATTGACAGTATAATAATAAATAAAATAAATAGGGAAGGTAGACTATGGCTCTTATCTGGTTTGTTGAGTATAAATAATACTATACTGACGTGTGAAATGTCAACATGAATTCATGAAAAAACAAACAAATTAGGAATTTTGCAAATTTTATCTTTTTCCTTTATCTTTGTACAAATAAAATCTTCATCTCTTCCTACCCACTTCGCCATCAGTACTTTTATTACTTGTAAAGTACACAAATAAAATCCATTTATCTATCTATCTATATACCCTTCTCCATCTACTTGATGATCATTTATTGCTATGCAAAATAAATAATAGAGAAGAAATTAGTATGTGTACCATAATTTATTGCAATTGGGCACCATTGTTAGAGTAAACAAAACCTTCCTACTTCCTCTGATTATGATGTGAAACACAAACAATGAAATGTGAGTCAACAGTACAGGTTTGAGTTACTGAAATTATTAGCTGTAATTGGTTGGAAACCAATAAGGAAACAATTTCCTGAAAAAGGAAAAATTTATTGAGATTTTTTCTTAAAAAGGAGTCACTAGAGATAATTAACAGTTGACAAAAATGATTATTTCTTTCGGAATTGTCGATTTTCAATAGTGTGTGTCTTGAAACCGTTGTACTGTCGACAAATATGAGGATTTAGTTCTAAATAAATTCAATGATTTTACATTTTTGTCCCAAATATATTTTTCTAGAGTTTTCCATTTTTCAGATATAATTAAAAAAAAAAAAAACGAAATGGTACCTTTCCCCCTCATCCATATCAACCTTTGGTTGGGGACTTTTAGTATGTTTACCTTCTTACTACTCTTGATGAAATTAAAAATCTGGAAAAGAATCACCGGGTCAATGTTAATTTTTATTGAAATAAAAATAGAAAGTATGAGGGCTAATTCAATATTAAATATGAGAGATGTGCATGATAAGAGATGTGTGATGTGAGGATTATAACAAAATCCTGAAGTCTCAAGAGTAATAGCTTCTTATGCATTCTATACCCTTCTTTTGAGCAATCATTTTCAGGACAAAAATAAATTTCATTATTGAAAAGATAACAACTAAAAGGCAGGTAAGCATCATTGAGTCGTGATAGGCATGACCTTACCAGTGATTTTATTATGATATGGGATCGGGCCAGTATGATAGGATCATTCATTGTGAAACTGGGGGCTTCTTTCAACGCCTCACACTATTAAACTCGTTCTCTCTCACACACACTCTCTCAAACTCACTCAATCTGTCTCACTCTCTTCATATTTATCGTTCTCTCTCTTTCCTTATATCAATCTTTCTTCTTCTATCTCAGTCTCCCCTGCAGTTCGCATCCTGCGATTGACGTCACATTAATCTTGAAACCTTCTGTAATTAATGTAGCTGTTCACATAAAAAGCGACCACTGAAGTTACGGAAGGTACCCAGCATAGGATTGCGGCCTCCAAGCCGCCGTATTATCATAACCCTTTGCTCCCAAGTGAGTGAGAACATATACTAATAACACAAACCTTCAAACACTAGTACTCTCGTCGGACATCATTGCTTCTTCCATATTCTTCTAGATCCCGTTTCCACCCGTGGGCGTTCGGATTCCACGTTAAACACGACCCTTTTATTTGTTAATTATGTTTCGGTTGGTGATGAAGCGATAATTCTTTATCACATCACAAGATCTGTACAGTATCTGCCTCCCATTGTTCTCTAGTGCTGCATAGCTCTGTTCACGGAATGTGGAGTATAACTATAGATACTTCAGTACTATACAACTGATATAAATATGTTATGCATACTATTTATACCTATATGTTATCTTCAAACCTCTATATATAGCTATAGCCTACCTACTTTAAATACCAACTGTATGTAGAGTAAGATATGCTATGCTCAGAGTAAAACTTTGTAGAATTTAAGTATAAGAAACATTATTGTATACAATAGACCGTGACTATACTATTCTATATTCAGTGGTTTTATCATACATTCTGCTTCAGGCCTTGTTAAATTCACCTTTTGGAGTGGGTGCAACAAACAACTTCAACTTTTGTCGAGCAAATCATGTTTTGATAAATTATTAAAGTCCACACGGACACTTTTCAGTTTCTCCTAAGTTGCTTTTATTGTCTTTTCCAGATGCCTTCTTTTTCTCTTCTGCTCTCTTTTTCAACACTTCACAATCTCTTCTTTTTTCACCAATTGTTGATATTTTCTTCATAAATTAAACAAATTTCTTCTCAACTCCAATTTGTTTCATGAGTTTTCATTAATATTGTTGTCCTTTTTGTAGAGTATCATTTTTAATAGAATATTTTTTTTATTGTTTCAGGTAAGGAAGAACTGAATGTTTATGCATCACTGTAGTATGTGAGTAAATAGAGTAAGACCAAGTTTAAAATCTGATCGAGTTTTATTGAATTTCTTGTATTAAATCAAACATAATACAATTATTCCATAATTTCTATTTCATTATTTAAGCAAATAAATTTTAAAAATAAAACGGGTAGTCTGATTAAAGTTTTTGTGGATCAGAAGTTGAGTAGTCTAAATATAAATAGCCTGAATCAAATTTATAAAAAAATTTTAAAAACCAAATTTATAATAAACTTTCAAAAATTGTTAGTAAAGAAATAGTAATCTGGAGCGACAAATTACACGTCTAGAGTACGTAAAAAAGTATACTTTTTACATTATACACGAATTAACTTTTTATTAAGTAATGTATATTTTTTAAAACAATTGGTGATAGTTCAAATATACATGCTGTCAATCCTACAAAGCTGAGCATTTTTTGATCTTCCAGTGGAAGGATTTTGGAAACAATATACTAGTGTTGTCCAGATGTAGAACTGTGTGAGATTATCAACAAAACGGAACAGTATTCAAAACTATTTAAAACCATTTTTTTTTCTTGGAGGATGAAGCCCACATAGGTCTGAGATCTGTGCGTGGGTAATGAGTTGGATGATGGTGATTTATGAGTTGGACCTACAGTTTTAGGTGGGTTCCGAACCACCGGGAAGTGATTTTCACTATGAACCAATAGTTTTATAAATACCAATAGTATTTAAAACTATGAACCAATGAAATATTAATTTGATAAACAAATAGAGGAGTGCTATCAACACCAATTAGTTGGATGATGTACATGCGTAGAAGAAAATCAAATAGGCAAATACAATAATAATGTCGCTAAAATAATAAATTCATAATGTATGAGTTGGAAGTTTTTAAATTGTCTAAAAATTCTTAAACCTTCAAATATGATCCAAGAAGGTGGGAATTGCAGTATTGAAATAATAAATTTATACTAAATAATATATGAATTAAAAAATAATGAATCCTACTAAAATAATAAATTTACAATGGATGAGTTAGAGTTTTTGAAATTGTCTAGAGATTTGAGAACCTTCAAATATGATCTGAGAAGGTGGGAATTGCAGTATTAAAATAATAAATTTATACTAAATAATATATGAATGAAAAAATAATGAATCCTACTAAAATAATAAATTTACAATGGATGAGTTAGAGTTTTTGAAATTGTCTAGAGATTTGAGAACCTTCCAATATGATCTGAGAAGGTGGGAATTGCAGTATTAAAATAATAAATTTATACTAAATAATATATGAATGAAAAAATAATGAATCCTACTAAAATAATAAATTTACAATGGATGAGTTAGAGTTTTTGAAATTGTCTAGAGATTTGAGAACCTTCAAATATGATCTGAGAAGGTGGGAATTGCAGTATTAAAATAATAAATTTATACTAAATAATAAATGAATGAAAAAAATAACGAATCATACTAAAATAATAAATTTACAATGGATGAGTTAGAGTTTTTGAAATTGTCTAGAGATTTGAGAACCTTCAAATATGATCTGAGAAGGTGGGAATTGCAGTATTAAAATAATAAATTTATACTAAATAATAAATGAATGAAAAAAATAACGAATCATACTAAAATAATAAATTCATAACGTATGAGTTAGAGTTTTCGAAATTGTATAGAGTTTCGTGAAACTTCAAATATGATCCGAGGTGGGAATTACAGTAGGAATTACTTCCTCGTTAGCGGCAGTCCAGAGTCCAGAGAACGATTAGGCCTTTTATTCTCAAGTGCCACTATTATATGGGAAGTCGGCCAACACTGTGGTAGCGTGATGCGACTCTTAAATCAATAAATCCCCCCTTAACTAACCTTAGAGCCTTATCATATGTTTGCACGAAATAACTAACGGAGGGCTCCTACCAATCCTAGCAGTCACTTTCATATACATTAATGATTCGGCTATTTATATACCACCACAATTTGGTTCAAGTCAATGCCTTTCCTTCATCACCAGTCAATGAGCTTCTTTACATCTCACAAAGTTCCCCTTCGTGGAAGGATTTCAGGAAACAATCTAAACGCAATATTTTCAATTTTTGTTTTTAAAAAGAATCATTTTTTTGATTTTTAAGCAGTTTATTAACAAGTGACTATTTAACAAGAAGTCTCAGGGGATAAAATTTCCCTTGTTAAAATATTATTTATAATACTAATAAAGAATAATATCAAAAATAGGAATTTATTGGACATCTATGAGAATTATCCACAAATTTGTGAATACTGCAGTCTAATTATTGTTTTTTTAGTTCGGTTTATTTATTTATTGATATAGGCGAAATTCAACTGGTTGTAAAGAAACAACTAGCGTTTAGACCAATACTGCTTCCATTACTAGGCCTAAAATTTCTAAACAAGAGTCCAAATATTTGTTGTTTTGCGATATTTTATTAGCCAAAAAAGTAGAGATTAATAATAAGAACACAATCAAGAAAACTGTATATTTAGGAAATTTGTTAAATGATGAAAATGGAAGAAATACATGTATCAAGACTGAGAATAAAATTATTCAAGAATAGAATTACAGTATTTAGAATTCTAAATACAGTAATTATTAACTTATAAATTAATAAACTACTCAATTATTAATAAGAGTTAATCGATAATTATTCATCTGTAAATAGCTAGTTAATGCGTTGATATAAATTAATTTCGTTACGGCTAAAAATGCTAAATCATGAAATTATCAGATTCAAATCAACGCGCCTAAATACGAAAATTGTTGAAAACATAAACAGCAGACAAACGTTTACAGCTGACTGTGACTTGAATTCATGCAATACTACATTACCTCATCTAGATTTAGGGTCTTCTTGGAACCTTCTATTTTCATCATTTAACTAATTTCCTAAATGTACAGTGTTCTTATTATTATTCACTAATTATTTGGCTAATAAAATATCGCAAAACAACTTGCAATCAACAAACATTTGGACTCTTTTTAGAAATTTTAGGCCTAGTAATGGAAGCAGTATTGGTCTAAACGCTAGTTGTTTCTTTACAACCAGTTGAATTTCGCCTATATCAATAAATAAATAGACCGAACTAAAAAAACAATAATTTGATACCTAATGAAATGTGTTTGTCTAAGCCGGGTTTACACCGGAGTTATTAACACGTATTACCAACAAAAAGTTACAACATAGAGAAAGAGTCCAAATTCGCACTTGTGAAAATGTAACATTTTGTTAAATAACTTCTCTTCTATAACATTTTTTCTAACAAAAAGATATTAACATTTTGTTAATAACTCCGGTGTAAACCTGGGGTACGAAGTTGATCACACCAAGAACCGCTAACGCTTTTACACTATAATCTATCCACTTTAAATTTAATTTACACTTGCATTTCATGAAATTTTAAAATCACAGTAAAACATTCGCTAGACGCATGCTCATGATGCTCAGAAACCTGCTCAACGCATCCTTGTTGATGAGGGGGGGGGGGTAGAATGGGTGTGGGGGTCAGGAGGGAAGTGACCGCCCTTTTTGATTAATTACCCGCCAACACTGACAGCTGCTCGAGGCTCGATGCCTGCCATGAAAGAACACGGACTGACACGGACATCGGACAAGGCGCTCAGCCAATCCTTCTACAATTTCTTGTTTCATCTTCCTCGGAGTCTGTCTTCAGCACTTCATCCTCCATCCATCCTTCATATTTCCTTTTTATCACACTTCTGCCTCCTCCTCCTTCTTCATCTTTTTCTTTTTTCTTTATTTTTCATTTTCTTCCTCTTTTCCTTTTTTTTCTTTTTCGTTTCTTGCTGTTCTTCTTTTTCTCCTTTTCCTTTTATCATTCTTTTCTTCTCTTTTTCTTCTTTACTCCTTTTCGTTTTTCGTTTTGTACTTCTCTTCTTATTTTTCCATCCTTCTTCATCCTTCATACTTCCTTTTCATCACACCTTCGCCTCCTGTTCCTTCTCCTTTTTCGTCTTCTTTATTTCTTCCTTTTTCGATTTCTTCTTGTTCTTTTCCTTTTTTCTGTTTTCGTTTCTTGTTATTATCCTTTTTCTCCTTTTCCTTTTTCATTTATTCTTATTCTATTTTTCTTTTTAACCAACTTCTCTTTCTCCTTTCTTGTTTTTTCTCCTCCGTCCGCCTTCCATTCTTCGTACTTCATTTTCATCACGTCTCTGCCTTCTCCATCTCATTTTTCTTGCTTCCTACTTAGCTTTAATTTCCTGCATCTTCAGTACCTCATCGTTTATCAATCTCTTTTTCATCCACGTTCCATCTTTCATGCCAACTTTTATCATTCCTTTCCGTTTCTTCCTTTTCTCTTCATTCTGACTTTAATCATCCACAGCCCTTAAATATGGTCCTTAAATATGAACCTCAATTCATTTCCATTTCATCACATCTTTCCTTCATCCATTTATTGTTTTACTTTATTGTTTTAAATTTCCCATATTCGCCTTTCCTTCATATGCATGCCATTCTTCTCCTGCATTATATTTTTTTTAACATTCTTCTCCTGCCGTAATTGCGTAACTTTCTCCTTTATCTGACGTTCATCAATTTTATTTTAGGCTACATTATTCCTACTTTTATTTTCATTTTCCTTCTCCTCTGTTACACCAATCCAATTCCTTCATCACATTTTCACTTTCTTCTCATTTTCTCTCTTTGCTTTCTCCTTTAGCCGACCTGTTCTTTTCCCCTTGACTCGTCATCTTCTCATTTCGTGCTCCTCTTATTACTCCTCTTCTGTTCTCTTCACTCTCCCTTTCTCCTCATTTTCTCTTTTCCCTTTCTCATTTAGCCGACATGTTATTTTCTCCTTGTCTTCTTATACTTCTCATTTCGTACTCCTCTTAATTTTTCTCTTCTCTTCAATCTCACTTTCTCCTCATTTTCTCTCTTCCCTCTCTCCTTTAGCCGACCTGTTCTTTTCTCCTTCTCTCGAGATACTTCTCATTTCATACTCCTCTTATTACTTCTCTTCTCTTCACTCACCATTTCTCCTCATTTTCTCTTTTCCCTTTCTTCTTTAGCCGACATGTTCTTTCTCCTTGTCTTCTCATACTTCTCATTTCGTGCTCCTCTTATTACTTCTCTTCTTTTCTTCTTAATATTCCTTCTTTTCATTATCCATCTGCTTAGCCGACACGTTCTTTTCTCCTTGTCTCGTCATACTTCTCATTTCATACGCCTTTTATTACTTATCTTCTCTTCTCTTCACTCTTCCTTTCTTCTCATTTTCTTTCTTCCCTTTATCCTGTAGCCGACATGTTCCTTTCTCCTTGTCTTCTCATACTTCTCATTTCGTACTCCTCTTTTTACTTCTCTTCACTTTTCTTCTCTTCTCTTCTTTTCTTCTTTATATTCCTTCTCTTCATCATCCATCTGCTACATTTGAATTTCTTCCACCTTCTCATTCCTCTTCAATAGTTGGTTCCCCTGTCTCCGCCATTTTCCAATTTTTATGATCTCATGTTCTACAGTTTATCTTTTCGCCTTCTTTCCTTTTATTTACCTTATTGCTTCATCTATTCCCATTTCTTTATCCACCCTTTCATTATCATCATTTATTTTTCTCTTGTTCTGTTTCTTCTATCTCAACTTCATTTTTCAACACTCGTACTTCTTCTCCTCCTCCTCCTCCTCCTCCTCCTTCTCCTTCCTCTTCCTCTTCTTCCTCCTCATTTTCAGCTACTCAATTCTCTTTCCCCTACTCTTTCTCTCTATTTTTTTCTCTCTTTTTCTCAATTCTCTCTACTCTTTCCCCAACTTCCCTTCATCCTGTTCCTACGTTATCTTAATTCTATTCTCATTCACATCTTCGTTCTACAACTCTAAAAAATGAGAACGAAACTAAAAAAAGAACCGAAAAGCAATGTAGAGTCGGCAACCGCCTCCGTCTATTCCGTCATGAACGGACACCGACGCCGTAACTGACAGCCGGACCAACGGAAGGGGCTTTCAGCCGTCCTAATTATTCCGATCCTTCTTCTTATTCTTTTCTTCTTCTCATTTCGTTTATTTATTTATCTACCACGTAGAGTTATTAATCATCTTTTGACTGAGCCGGCCAACAGAGTGTAATAATACCACCCGGAGTCCGCGTGGCTGCCTCCAATAAGATGGACCAGTCTGTTAACAAGTTACAATTCAACCGAAGCAAGTGCAAAACTCTTCTACTGAAGCTTATTATTAGTTCAAACCTCTTGACTGTGATTTTTGCTAGGAACTTGCAGTTATTTCTTTGTTAAAATTACTTTGCTGTACTCTAATATACAGTTCATGTTATTGTAAATATATAATATATTACAAATATTGATATATTGATTGATTGATTTGATTTGATTGACTGCCTTTATTATTTACCTTGGAGGGCGAAGTTAGGGCGCAGCCGGTCCTCTCTTACACTTAACCCTCCCATACAGTACTTACTTACCTCGGCTTTGGACCAGTAGTGTGGATGGATTTATTATGAGGATTTATTACACGGGCTATGTGAGTAACTGTGGACTTTATTCCGATATTTACTTTTGTTAGTGGTCCAGAAACACTTTAAGTTGAATAAATGATCAAAGCATGTACATATTATATACATAAGACAAAAAATAAATATGAACAAACTTGTTGAAAGAAAGAAATAAACGATTAAAATTTGAGAAAATAGAACAATACAAAAAATGTAAAAAAAAACTTGTGCTAACTACTTGAAGAAAAATGTATTAAAAATTAGAAATATATCCAGATAGTTTGAATAATGAAGGTGAAAAAAAAACAACACACTCACACTACACCACATACACACACAAGCACACACACTTTATATTACTTTTTTTTTTTTTTGAGGATGAAGCCCACATAGGTCTGAGACCTGTGCGTGGGTAATGAGTTGGATGATGGTGATTGATGAGTTGGACCTACAGTTTTAGGTGGGTTCCGAACCACCGGGAAGTGATTTTACAGCAGAGAACAGTGTCTTTTTTGCTGGCCAATCTAATCGGTCACCGTTACGAACGGGACCTACGAGAACGCAGCTTATCTCTCTGATTGAACAGATACCAGCTACGGCTCGTAAATATTTTGTTGAATCAGTAATATTTTATTATGTACACTTACAAAAAAACTCTACGGGCTCAATATTCTATTATGAGAATCAAAAATAAAGATAATAAAAAAGAACAAGGAGAAAGTGATTGAGAAGACAAAGTTGAAGAGGAAAAGGAAAATTTAGAATTTTGTACAGGAATACGTTGATAGCTGTAAAATATGTTGATAACGTAGTTGTGTAGCGTAAATGCATAGCCGGAGCTACTGCAATTTTACAGGAATAGACACGGCCTACACTGCTATGAATCCCCGTCGTTGACTGCATGATATTTATCTGTCAGGAACTGTTATTTTAAATTTCCGCCACAGTTGAACAGTAGGCATCAACACGTTATTTTCTGGCATTATTACACGTTGCATGGCAGCTATCGATCTGCTTTCTGCTGCCTACTTAAGTTATTCAATTAGAGACTCCTCAGCTCATAAATTCCGGATTAGTAGCTGCGATGATCAAAATTATTGTTCTTTTACTTTTTCCACCGCGCAGTTGAAGCCGTACAAAACACGGTTATCAGGTAGGTGGCGCTCACGTGAATGCGCGTGTGTACCAAAAGGAAGGGAGGAATGAAACGACGAAGAACATGAAGTGGAAGTGGAAAAATTAAGATAAAACTAGATACAAGGAAGCTGGAGAAATATTGCGATAGGTTTGAGTCCTGTGCGTGGGTAATGAGTTGGATGATGGTGATTGATGAGTTGGACCTAAAGTTTTAGATGGGTTCCGAACCACCGGCAAGTGATTTTACAGCAGAGAACAGTGTCTTTTTTGCTGGCTAATCTAATCGGTCACCGTTACAAACAGGACCTATAAAAACGCAGCTTATCTCTATCTGATTGAACAGATACCTGCTACGGCTCAAGGCTATCACTTCCCTAATTAAACTTCTATTATTAATCCACAGTTTGTGACTAAGAGATTTTAATTTAAATTATTTTTTATCTATTTAATTGAATGTTATTAAAGCTGATTTCCAATTCTTTATTTGTTGTGTAATGTATTTATTTATTGAAAATATAAATGATTGCTGAATTGCGATTTACAGGCATTCAATTGCATTGTTTGAGTAATAATATTCATTTATTTATTCAAATACAAATTCAAATTTATTGTTTAAATACAAAAAAAGAGATTTGATTCTAACAATAAAAATCATTTTTCCTAAAACCTGATTTCTTTCATAATAGGCACATAATCGGGTGGGTTTGATCATTATGTAAAAAATAAATAAAACACTACCGAGGAACACGCCACTAGCTGAGCTTAGTTGAGCTGTGGAGTTTTTTCTGTTATTAGTCAGCTGGTGTCAACGTGCCCCTTACCAAAACGTTTCACTTTCAAACAAAATGTACAAAAAACCGAAGACAATACAGCTAAGTTACTGAATAGCCTCAAGGCCATGCTTCTGAGCGTGTGTGAAAGAACCAATTCAGATTGTTCCCTAAACAAGGTTTGCATCAGGTCAGGTAGTAGGGAACTATCCAGAGGATGTCCTTTCTAGAAACTGAACATTTGAAGTTGAAACAGTTCAATGCTATCACATTTATATGCAGTCAAACCTAAATATGTATAACTTTCGCAATTTTTTTATTGTGTCCCTTAAAATTGAATTTTTTTGCAAGACAAATTCTCTTCAACGAACGAAATTTTTGCTTGGATAATCGTTTTGTACATCGTACAGAGGTTCAACTGCATTTACAAAGTTGGATATTATAATTAGGACTACTAAGTTCTATAAATTGATACCATAAATTATAGTACAATAGTAATGCAGGTTTTTTTTACAAAATAATCATGAAATAAATAATTGTAAATCAATACAAAATATAAGTGGTCAAGTTTATAAATTATTAACGGAATAACAAGTGTTAATACTTTAGTGAATGAAAATTGGATTCAATGGGGTTGTATGTAGAACATTGCAAAATTTTATAGCTAGCCAACCAATTCTCAGTACCTAATCATCTCACGAAAATTCCAAATTCCAAGGAAAATTGGGGCAACGTTTCTTTAGTTGAGTGTGGTTATATATTCAGTTTAATATATTTCTATAATTACAATTTTATTGTTTCTGGTGTGTAATATAACTCAAAATAAGAAATTTTTAGTAAGTGACGTGTATGAACTCCACTTAATGGTAAAATGCGTCAAAACTGTAGTCGGCCTAATAAAATTAATTCAAAGCAGCAACCAAACTTGTAGATAGTAATATTATTATTATCATCATCATCATCATGTGGGTTCGTGCAGAAATTCATTCAGCAGATCTCATCCTGGCATTATTTATGTTGGGCTTAACGCGAGCGGCCCTCTATGTAGTCTACTTGTCGTGTGTCCCGAAGAACGTACAGCAGCAGCAAAGTAACACTTTCATCGCACCTGCTTCAGTTCCCAGCATCCCGGCGGCGCTCATTCCCCGATAGCCTGCTCACAAATCACCAATTATTGCAGTTTCCAGATCAATATTATGGCTGTGATGTTCGCTATCACACTAATCAACTTTTGATCATCAAATCAATGTTCCTTGAATCAATTAATTACCTTTGTGATTACCTTTTAGCCTACTTGAGATAGTCTCTTTTAAGCGTTGCACACTAATACTAAGTGACAGTTTTTTCGTGTCTGTGAAAATTCAAATTAATTTTTGTCAAAATTCAATTCTAAATTGCCACAGTTGCGGTTAGTGTGCAAAAAGCACTAATAACTGCCTATGCATCAAGTGTTGGGATTCTAGGACTATTCTATGACAAGTTGCACATAATCTGCGTTAAAAATAGGCCTACCTATATAGATCTACTTATTAGAATAAATATATGATAACTACCCTCACTTTCAGCTCTCTTTGTCCTAATTTTTTCATGTCAATTCATGTTTGTATTCTGAATATGAATATAATAAATTATAGATTGCTATCTTTTTTATAGAGTTATCTTAAACAGAATTATTAATTTCGAATTTCTTCAAGTGCTATTAATTTATGCAGAAGACTTCTGCAATGGCAAGAAATTCTAAATTGATAAATTCTGTATATTTGTCAATTTGTTAAATTTTCAGTTATGTACTTCAAAATTACTTGTGATCTTACTTGGGCTCACATGTGATGAATCACAAGATACATCCACTCGGTGTTACAAATTAAATCATCAATCCAATTGGGGCGTGAAGGGGTGTGATGGCACAAAAATGTCAGCTTCAATCGCGAACCGAACATTTGATAAACATGATAGAATCAGATTTCAACTTCTACAACAGTGATCATCACAATGGTAAAATGGATTCAATTTTAGCCAAAACTTAGCATTTTCAAACTAATCTCACATATTAACAATTTATTTCTGGTGACTCTGGTAGAATAGTTGGTTGGAGCGCTTGTCTGTGATAAGATAAGGCTGGCTTCGTTTCCTACAGCCTTGGGTTCGAATTTCATACAGCCATGGATGTTTCTCATCGTTCACCACATTACCCACGCACAAGTCTCCGGACTCATGTCAGCATCATCCGCAATAATAGAAAATAATGATATTTTGTGCGATGATCTTATAGTTTAACATTGACTTTATCTGCAAAAAAATGCTAGTCTGTTTATATTGTTTGAGCATCTAATACGTGTTCTGTCTTACAATTTACCAGCATGTCCAAGACATCTAACATCCTCACAGACTACTTCATCAAACTCAAGTTCCCATTCCCTGCTCAACCAACATTACCAGAGTGGAAACTAATAAAATTAGAACACTCAACAATAATAACCCAGCTGGAGTGGTGAATAAAGGGAAGTTCCAGGAGGGAGACGCGTGCTCCACACTTGAGGTGAGAAAATTCAATGGACCACCGCAATTACCAATAAATCTGGACAGTTAAGTGCGTAGTAGATAATCGCCGGAGATATTAGACGATGTTAGACAATGTTGGATAATCACGTGAGGGAGAAAGCACTTGTCTTGATAGAGCAGTGGCCTTGTAACGGACACCTCTCACGCACCCCCCCCCCCCAACGTTACCTTTCGCGCACCCCACGTAAGGGTTGCTACCCTTTGCTACATGCTGTAACGCCTACTTGATCTTTTTTACCAGTTCGGAATGCCAGTGATCCTGAAAAACAATTTATCTCTGTTCCTTGACTCACATCTTAGATCTTTCTCACATGAATATTTTAGTTTTGGTTTTTAAAATGATCACCAAAAGTTGTTTAAATAACAATTTACAAACATATTTCATTAGTACTTGTATTCGTAGTTACTGTACGCTATTTATAATTTCCAATCATGAGTTGTAATTGCAATTTCGAAATTGTCATGCAACAGCCCTCTGATACTGTCTGTAGTTAGTACTAAAATAATCTTTAATAATAGCGGGCCGCTAAGCACATTTGGTTGGGGCGTCGCAACTTCAGCTTGCTGTCGTTTAAGCGGTCGTGGGTTCGAATCTCGCTCCACCGTCAGGCATTTATGTTTAATCATTCACCTCATTAACCACGCACAAGTCTATGACTCATGTGGTCATCAAAAGCAATAAAAAACAAATAATAGCTACTGCAAAATCCCATAAAAATGTTAAAGTTTAGGTTGTAATTACAATTTGTAAATTGCTATGTAGCAGGCCTCTGTTACTATATTTTATCAGTACTGATATTTTTACTTGTAGTTACTGCGAAATCTTATGAAAATTTCACTCTCTGAATGTAATTGCAATTTTCAGATTGTTATTTAACAGTCCTCTGACGTTAGTTTTGAAATTTAATCATAAGTGAACCACAGACAATCCAGTAGTACAATATTTCTTGACAATATATTCATAAAGTAATTGAAAAATATATTTTAACAAGCTAACAATAACAGAATGATCAGGTTATAATTCTTTGAAGGAGTATTTCATGTGGAAATATGAATTTCATGTGAAATAACTAAAAACAATCGTCTCTCAATCTCAAGCTAACAACAGCAGTTATCAAGTTAAAATTCAATCCAGTACAAGTAGGCAAAATGGAAACAGACTGATCATTTGTTTTTAATCGATCATTCAATAGGACCTGCATTGATTGTATCGACAACCTTGTGCAACAAAGTTCTACATTAAAAAATACCCCACCACCACAATACAATAGCGAGAGAGCAACTCATATAACAGGTCAATGATTAATGTCTGGAGATATAACAATATAGCGAAGCCCCTCTTCCTTCTCCCTCAAGGCTCCGAACAGAGACAACTTTCTCAAAGCGCGCAGGAAGTCAGTGGAACATCTTAAGGGACTTAGTAAGTAATTAATTTCCGAGCTATCGGTTACTGGCCGAAGCTGCAGTGAAGCACAGCACAAACTGTAGAGAGCAGTCTTCAAGAGCCTTTTTGGCCAAGTTTTATCTACAGGCATCAAAATACAAATAGAAATACCGCTATTAACTTATTATAATGTTCATTCTTGCTTTT
Source organism: Conomelus anceps (assembly GCA_948455865.1). Lineage (NCBI taxonomy): Eukaryota > Metazoa > Arthropoda > Insecta > Hemiptera > Delphacidae > Conomelus > Conomelus anceps. The sequence continues at coordinate 26,079,427 of OX418225.1, read as the reverse complement.
TCCTCTTTATTTTATTACTTTTGACTTCTTCATTATCAATTTTTTATACATCAATGCCGTTTTTTGTTTAATTATTACATTTAATTACTATCTATTACCTTTTATAATAATTCTCTCTCATTCTCACATCACATTTCACCTACTAATTTCAAGTGGGAGAGCATTTTTGGGTTAGAAGGGGTAGAAGGGGCTTGTTTGCCTCAACTTCACCCACAGCTTGTGGGTAATTTATTGTGTTGTGCGAAAAGATAAAGACAGCTATTTTTCTTTCAATCTGCTGTAATATTACTTGAAAAACTACTAAATATCACCTCGATATTTCATCATTATTTTTATCCCCTCAATACAATATATACATTGAGATAAATTTCGTTCTCCTCTTTATTTTACTACTTTTGACTTCTACATTATTAATTTTTCATACATCAATGCCGTATTTTGTTTATTGCATTTAAATCTATCTATTATCACTTTACTTTATTACTATCTAACACTATGAACATCTATTACTATCTATTAACACTTTACTATCTATACACTCTGTAGTTCCTGACAAAGAATTTGGATGAAAGTGCTGTTCTTTGTTTCATTATGTATTTAACAGATAGATGTACTTCCATATATTTTTTGGGAGAATCTAAAAGTTTGAAAACTAAACTGAAAACAAGTTCCTCTAAAGCTTCTGCTACTTTCAAATTATTATTCTGTTAAAATATGGGTTTTAGTTAAATTTGAATTTATTTAAAAAAATCGAACAATAATATTCTTTGAAATATGTACTTGGTTAAGAACTCAGTTCTGTTTTACAAATTTTCCCATATAGAGTTTCAATCTTTTTTGAATAAGTTTTGCCTATTCCCTGTACAAACTCACCCATAGTGATTCCAATACCAAATAATTCATTCCAGCTGAACTTTCAGACATTTTTCCAAAACACAATGCTCCAGGAGGAGCGTTCCCTTTTTTAGACGTAGTTTCGATTCCCGTGCTTGAACAACGGTCAAAACATCATTGTCTTCTCGATTTTTTGGCCAGCTGAAGGGGTTGGAGACAATGGCTATGTTACGCCCTAATCGTTGTCTTTCTGGTCAGAAATAATACTTGATTTTGTTTCCTGATTCAAAAAAATATTTGTTGTATATTGAGATGAACAAACAATATAGGCTTACACTCTCTTGTTCCTTGTTTTTGTTAGACAAGATTTATTTTCTTTGTTTCATGATGGATTCGTAAGATATCAATTCCAATAGATTCAAATAAGATTTTGAAAATAACTTGACAGTCGATGCTCTAGCATCTTGTGTATTGATCATTAATTTACAGTGGTTGTGACAAGAGCTGCATAATTATTCATTATGGATACCTACCACGATGATCACCATCAATGATACTAAATCGACATTATGTGATGAGCGAAATGATAGCAAGCAGTCTTTTATCTTCTAGTTCTGGGGCTTGCCAAATGTTTTTCTTATTTGTTGAGAAGGGTTGATCCAAGCACCAAGTGTGTGTACACTCCTAGCCCTTCCACAGTTTCCAAATACTCCCTAGAGAAAACTTTGAAACAGCTCAACAAACCCCAGCGATTATTCAGAAGATTCTATAAATTAACCTCAAGAAATATCTTTGGCAACCTATTTCGGCTTGTTGGAGCAACTGTTCCTCCATTACCGTGCTTTATTTCACTCCTTTCTCAACTTTTTCATTCTTCCTCCCTCGAAATCCTTCTCATACTCCCTTGTGTTCTCCTCAGTTAACATCTTTTTTCCTTCCGCTGAAATTGTCACATTGAATTACAACCATCTTTGAATGTAAATTCAATTAACCAAAAGGAAAATTAGGTAATTGAATGTGCTGCTGTTATTTATTTCTTGTAAATAAGTTATAGACATGCACCAAATGCTATTAGCGATAACTGCCGGATTTCTTGAGAGAGAAATTCGGGGAATATAAATTTTTATGGCATATTATAGGTCTATAATACTAACTATCCTTTGCAATTCCTCAGTAGCCCAACTGATTAATGGAATTAATAAATTGAATACGGTACCTAGTTTTTTAATAATTTATTTCTGGTTACAAACTGGAAAAAAACAAACTACGTATTTGAGCATTCTTGTAAAAATTATAAATTTTTTCGCGTGTTACTTAAAATTTGAAAAAAAAACAGTATTCCTCCAAAGTCTCAAGATTAAACTGCGAATAGAGTAATCATTCTATCGAATTAGACAATTTCTTGATTTCTCATCATTAATATGAATGAATAAAAAATTTTCAAAAATGATGAAAATTCTTTTTTTTGAGGATGAAGCCCACATAGGTCTGAGACCTGTGCGTGGGTAAGAGTTGGATGATGGTGATTGATGAGTACGAATTAGTTACACCATTATTATAAGTGAAGATCTAGAACATAAATCAATTACAGAACTAGTAGACCGTACTACCGTACTATATAGGCCTACAAGACATTGAGAAGCCATGTTATTAGTAGGCGTTATTATTGTTATTAAAACGGCCTTGTTATGCTATTTTTATGCAAATCTCTTATTAATTTTATTCAATCATAATTGGTAATTTATGATGCAGTAGTATAATCACGTGTAACAACACTCTTCCTTGGCAATTTTTCAATGTACTCACACTTTTTTCATGAAAAACTGCATGCCTATATAGAACTACTAATCATTTTTCTATGAAGTGATATTGTTTTGAAGACTTTTCCATCTTTGTAGACTTATGTGATGTCACAAATCAAATAACCCTCCCCCTTATCATCTCTTATTTCCAACATACAAACTTAGTTATTATTTTTTATTCAATTCCTCCTATTTTATTATTTTCGTTTTTTCTATCTTTGTCATTAATTCTAGTTTCTATCACATTTATAATTTTAAGTTCAACTTCTGTATCATAGCCGTCATAATATTTTTCATAAAATTATCATCATACAATTTTTATTATACAACTATTCTTTCCAATTCCATGTTTTTTTAATATTTATCTTCTTTTTTCAGGTGAGCCGTTTGTCACAATGAAATTCAATTTGGTAAGATTTTAAGCACAAAATTGCATTTCTAATTTCGTAAGATACGGTAAGCCTGCTGCCTAAAAATAGTCGTTAAATCACGTCAGAAGTCCTGAACTTATTCATGTACGACCTGATAACAATGACACCAGACATGAGCCAGCCAGGTCACACAATAGTATTATTATTATTATTCTTCCATATTTTCTTTTCAAATTAATTACTCTGCAGCCGGGAATTTTCAGATTCCTTTGATTCCTTTATATCACAAGCAGATAAATTTTCTTATATTACATTTGTCTCACGATTACTGGTCAAGTGAGGTTCACTACAGTGAAGAATTTGATTGTCGGGATTTGAAGCTTGTAGTATAAGTATAAAAAAAAATGATACAAATTTTTAGTATTAGTATAATAAAAATACTATTATTATTGTTTCAAACTAAAATCAAATTTTCCAATTTGGAGAAAAAGATTTCTAACTGGCTACTCATACTCTAAACCTAGCTTTGAAAGCTCAGAACAATATTTGTTGTCTTGGTTAATAACATTTGTATAATGATTATTTTCACAACTTGAACAAATTTCAAATAAATACTAAAAGCTTCAAATCCCGACAATCAAATTCTTCACTCTAGTGAACCTTACTTGCCCAGTAATCGTGAGACAAATGCTATTTTCTCGCTGGATTTTTCTGAAATACCTATTATTAGCAGTGGTAACTTCCTAGTCGCATGACGCGTGGGTTGACACAGGCGAGTAAGTCGCACGACGACCAGTTAGCAGCAATAAATAAATGTCGACAATGCACTATAGTAGGCAGATGTGAAATGACGCATTGCCACTGCTGCAACAGCCAAGTTAGGCCCGACAAACAAAGTTATGGCGACTCGTAAAAATATCATTCAGTGTGAAGAGGGGGTGAGAGAAAGTGAGTGGGAGTGAGTGAGTATGTGTGAGAAGGAAAGAGGGGGTCGGTGAGTCCGAGTGAGTTAAAGGGGTGAAAGTGTGCGTGAGAGAGGGTGTGAGAGTTATAGAAGGAGTATTATGAGAGTGTGTGAGAGAAGAAAGGGGTGGAAGAGAGTGCAAGATAGAGAGAAATTGATGGATGAGAGAGGGCGAGTGAAAATGTTCAAGGGAGAAAGAATATGTGTGATTTTGAGAAGGAAGACAAAGAGAGCGGAATGTTAAGCCCTTTTTAAATATCAGCTGTTTGGATGGGTGGAAGAGTAGATGAATTTGACAATTGAGAGAAAGAGAAAAGGGAGAAAGAATGTGAGAGAGAAGGAGGAAGAATCAGAGAGTGATTTGTAGAAAGGATGAAAGAGAAACAGTGAGTTGGCGTGTGTTGTCGGTGAGGGCGGTTGGTTGAGGGAGAGGGAGCTAACTTAGTGAACAAGTGGGGTAGAGAAAGCTTATCTGTGAATGAAAATTCGATAGAGGAAGATAAGCACTTATTTTTTTCAATTGCTGTATTTAAGGCTGTGCGCAGGGTTTTTGGTCACAACGTTTTGGTCATAACTTTCTTGTGTTGGATGTTATTAAGAATTCAAAATTTTATCTATTGCTGTAAGGAAAAATGTTTTTCTTCAAATATTTTGGGGGATCAAATATGAAAATGTTCGGTTTCGGGGGGCAGCAATAATTGATCTCTTCCACTAATTATATTAAACTCTTGATAAATTTTCTGTATCTAAAAGACAACTCAGGGAATAAAATAACATAATTTTTATTTCAATCCAACTAATAATAGTTTTTTTCAAAATAAATTTAAAAAATCTGGAATTTTTTAGTTTTTCAAGTATTTATTTTGAAAGACCTATGTGTTAGATTGAAATGAAAAATATGTCATTTTATTCCCTGAGTTGTCTTTTTGTTAAAGAAAATTTATCATGATTTTAATATAACTCGTAGAAAAGATCAATTGCCCTAACTTTGAAGCCCCATATTTTACAAAATAATTGAAGAAACATTTTTTCCTCATAGCAATAGATAACATTTCGAAATCCTAATATTACCCAATTCAAGAAACTTTGAAAATGAATTATGACCAAAAGCCCTGCCGCACAGCCTTGATTAGAGTGATTTGGGCTGGTTAACATCAATTTTCATTTTTTAAATAAATACTGTTGTTTTGACCTTTCCCCCCCGTTTCATGCGATTTCGTTTCACTATGAAGACTTACAACAGAGAAAATAATAAAACACCTTAAATAAACTACTACAGACTATGACAGATGAAAATAAAAATAAACTACAGACCATGACAGAATAAAATTGCTAGTGAAAGAAAAAAGTAGAATAAGATAAAATATTATTTACAGTGTTTTACTCTCAGTTGCTTATAATGTCCTCGTGAAAATATTTTTATAAACTTGAGTAATTCACGATTCAAGTAAAGTATTGTATTTATCAACACATTTTTCCATTTCTAGATATTTTCTCATTTGTTCTTACATATTTTTTCTCGTCAATCTATAATGGTAGTATACATTATTTGTGATAGAATAATCTTTTGATATAAGGAACATTATAGAGGTTGGGCAAGGATTGTCAAATTCAGACTTGCGAAATATTTCGGATCCATTATAATTTTTTTAGAGTAACCTACTTCTCTGGTTCAGGCTACATCAACAAACGAGTACTTGAAGGGGTAGCTCTCAGTTTTAGGGGTGGCGCGGTGAAGGGGTAATTAGCCCGGAATGCCGTTGAAACCCAGTGCAACGTGTCTGGAATTCATACGAATGAAAGACTCCTAATGCATGACGGATTTTAGGAATAAATTTTAAAGTGGCTTTTAAAATGTCTTATTTTTTGTGCATTATATTTGTGCAAAATGCCAAATTTTAATGAAGGTCAAAGGTGCTACCCCCGTGGTCATGAGGGTCAAATCAGAACTTTACTGGTAAAGGGGAAGAAAAGGAGGGGGGGGGGGGAAATAGAAAATTGATGATATAATCATACACCTTGAGAAATGTTGTATAGTAACAGTTATAAATCATGTACAATACAATTTTAAAGGAAAACATACTAGAATAACTTCATACTCATATTTATATTATAAATAATAAGACAAAATTGTAACAACCACATTTATTAAAAAATATTGAGAAACTAGTTTCGGCTGTCATACCATTATCAATCTCAATCAAACTAAAACTAAAGTACAGAGAAGCTGAATAAATACTGAACATGGAATGTTAGCTAAGCGAGAAAGAGGCTGACCTACATCGTTGAGATTGTGTTAAATATTCAGCTTCTCTATACTTTAGTTTTAGTTTGATTGATATTGATAATGGTATAACACGCGAAACTAGTTTCTCAATATTTTTTAATAAATGTGGTTGTGACAATTTCGTCTTATTATTCATTATTGATACCTTCCACAATATAACCTTCGCCACTACAAGGATAATCATTATGTTATAGAATACGAATAATTGCCGGTTTCTTATTATCTCATGTTGTACTAAACAAATGGTCCTGTAATAGAGGGAAAACGTATCAGAATAACGTCATTGCAGTAGACATGTAATTGATTAAATCAACATTAGTTTAGAATGTAATTATTGTTCTGTAGTGTAATGTGTGAGAATAATAATGATTCTACAGGTCGAAGATCGTTTTCAGATGTCATCTATCTAGTCATGTCTACTCTTAAGTCCTTCAATGTGTAATAATGTGTCTAATAGTATTAGAGTGAGAAAGAGAACAAGTTGTTATAATATGGGCATCATGCGTGATAGAGATCTGAACAAGCAATTCGTCAGCTATAACGTGGTTGTAAAAAGTTAATTTATTCATAGCCTTACTTTTATGCTGTGTTCCATTCATGGAACAGCCTATATAAAGTGACATTTACTGCCGAATTAATAGTTTCTTTTTAGTAGACCTATGTGTGGCTTTTTACAGCTTCTCACTTTTCTTTAGAACAAAGCTGGTTGATGGCTTTGCATGCTTTTGAAGCAGAATGGTAAATAGTATGAATTAGGAAAAATTTACATCTTCGTCTTATGAGTTAGAAAAGAAGGCTAAATAGTCAAAGGAATAGGAAGCTAATTGAAGCTTAATTTTTTTCTTTTTAATTCAATGAACGTTTCCATATTCTGTTGAATTTGATATTACAATTTATTTACTCTTTTAATAGATTAATTTAGTCCATCCAGTTTTATTTTGTGTAATAATAGGTGATAGATAAAAGTAAGTTTAAATTTCCAAAAAAATCATGCTTGAACATTTTGGTTGACTCAACTTCGATTACTATACTATTATAATACTCTATTCCTTTATACTATTCTGGGGTGGCTATACTATTTTATTAAAAAACTATTATATAATAATAAGTATCTTAATATTGTTATATAAATATCCTTCTCAAATATATTTATGTAAATCAACTATTCATAATATGTTGAACAGCCCATTTTCAAATAGCATGAAATTATTAAAGATTTAATAATTCACTTTGCTTAAATAAAAAATTAGAAGCTGACTGACATAGTTCTACGATTTACAAATATATATTTCCAATACCTGAGAAACAGTAGGTTCTCTATTAGGCTATAAAATAGGGAGTTTCTTCATTACAAGAGATATTAATGATCCTTAGAAAAGATTTCTTGAAATATATTTGTTTAATTATAAAAATACGTTGAACATAATATATTTTGTTTAAAGGATGGAAAACTGCTTTTCTATCAATTACTCCAATATTTTTTACTTAATTACTTAGTCGTTCTGTAGCCTACTTGATTATTAGTAGTAATTACTTCAATGTTACTCAATCTCTTGGATTTCAATCAGTGGGATTGTTATAATGTTAAGCTTTCATCCAGTTCAGTTCTCCGAAACCTAAGTCGTTTTGTCCAGATGTTCTATTCAAAAAATTATTGTCATATACCAAAACAAACAGTTATATTCTTTAAAAAAATCCATCCATTTAGAGGAAAGCATCAAGCCACATTCGAAATGAGCTTCTCGAGGTCAGTAAAGCATAACTTAATGGTATCAGCTTTTTTATCGATTTACTGGTGGTTTGGAACTCACCTTAAATTGAAGGTCCACCATGTTCTCCACAACATGGTACAAACGGTGAGGTTGAGCTTCATGTCTCTCCGCTAATAAAAGCCATCCGCTTATCATTTTTATTAGTAGAAGACTCCGTAAGTTCTATAGATTTTGCCAGTATCAAGTAATCCGTTATTAAGTACGGTAGTGCATTATTAAACTAAGTCTCAAAAAGTGTGTAATTGTGTATGTGTGTAAAAAGTGTGTGTGTAGTTGTTAGAGCCTAACGTCATGATTCAGGTTCAGTCAATCAAACGACTTGTTTAGGAAGCTCCTTATCAATTGAGAATCACATGTGCCTATTCTCCTTTCAAAAACCAGTCGTACCAAACTCTGGCGGGCTTCTATCTTGAGCAACCCCATTTCATACGGGGGCGACATCTGTGGGGCAACGCACGCACTAAGGGCAAGTTCTAGTTCAAAATCCGCCACAAGGCAGCAGCACAGGTTGACACAGGTCCACGTGGGCTCTTGGTGTTATTGATTGCTCTTCCCCCACCACCGCCATTTCTCATCGCTCGCCTCGTGGCATATCCCTCATGGCGACGTACCCTGACCCCTTGTGCCCCCTCCTGGACCCCCCCGGAGGGGCCAGATTGCTCCCCGATTCTTCCTTCTTCCTCCAACGAAACCCTCGGTGGCCTAATTGTCGCGTTTACACGTGTCTGGCGACTACAATTGTCTCTTCCTGTTTTGGTGCAAGTGCACTGTAAGGTCTGATAGCAGTTCCTGTTGATCTTATGCTTCCTAGGATATTATCCTGTGATTTTCACGATTAAAAGATGCCGATTTTGGATAGAAAATCATTTTAGAAGACAGACATCACTTAGGGAAGTGATGCCGTAAGCCGTAGCTGGTATCTCTTCAATCAGATAGAGATAAGCTGCGTTCTCCGAGGCACTCTTTGTAAGGGTGACCGATTAGATTGGCCAGCAAAAAAGACACTGTTCTCTGCTGTAAAATCACTTCCCGGTGGTTCGGAACCCATCTAAAACTGTAGGTCCAGCTCATCAATTACTATCATCCAATTCATTACCCACGCACAGGTCTCAGACCTATGTGGGCTTCATCCTAAAAAAAAGCTTCCATAGCTATGATGGGTCAACTACATTGTTTCAAAGAGAATTCCAGTCCAACTAGATCATTCTAGTCCAATACAGACAGTCAGGAGCGCCTGGGCCCCTCTCTGTAAGGGTGTCCAATTGGTTTGATCAGCAAAATCGACTGCTGTAAAATCACTTTCCGGTGGTTTGGAATCCACCTAAAACTGTTGGTTCAATCATCACCCACGCACAGGTATCAGTGCTAGGTTGGGCTATTTGGGCTTCAACCTCCGAAAAAAACATAGTTCTATGTTGAAGACAACGAACTTAATCTAATCGTGTACGTAGAGTTATCATCAGGCCTTGTAAATTTCAAGTTTGAATAAGACCATGCGTAGGACTAAAGTTATTACGTCATCATTATCAAATTACTAATAAAATAAATTACTTTCCAATGCATTAAAGAGTAGATTCTATCAACACTTTAATTATTTTACGTGTAGGCTAATTTCATATACATTTCAAATAAAAAATTAAGAGGTTTTCATCAAGCTACCATCTAAATTAATATGGTTCCAAGCAGCAGTAGTCTGTTTCTTCTCATTTATTGCCCTATTCTACTCAAAAACTCCTGGAAGAAGTTCCACTCGACGTCAGAAAACTGGAGGGTGGAATCTATACACAGAAAATGAGAGGAGCCTAGATGATTTTGGAGGGGAAGCGCCCCAGAAAGAGTCTCTAGACGTTTCAGCTTGCCGCTCAGGTGTAAATCCATTACAATTTCAATGTCCGCTTCCTTGTGGTGGTCAGAATTGCCTCTATAGATTTATGGCTGACATTTGTTGCGGTTTTCGCTTTAGAAGTGCATGGAAAACATTTTAAACACCTTCCAACAATCGAAAAAATATATTCAGTATCCGCTTTTTTCATTTATTCCTACACTTGTTTTCTACACGTAGACGCTATTATACACCAAATCTGTAGAAAATGTTGTTGCCCTTTTGAAAATGAGTTTATTTGTTACATTTTATGAGAACTGTTTCAATTTATTGTAAATCATTGCCTTTCAAGAAAGCCTACAGCTTCAGCTGTAAACTGAATCTTATTTCAATATTCAGTTACATTCGTTCAGTCCACAAAATGTCTATTGCGGACTCCTCAGCTAACGGGAGACTTGAAAACCATTAACTGGAAAAGCTTCCCAAGTATCTCTCCCTTGTGTTAAGGAGGCCTGAAGGTGGGTTCATAAATACGGGCCTGAGTATTATGAAGTTTAGAAAGAGGTTTGACTATTTTTGGAGGATGAAGCCCACATAGGTCTGAGATCTGAGCGTAGGTGGATGATTGTGATTGATGAGCTGGACCTACATTTTTAGGAGGGTTCCGAACCACCGGGAAGTGATTTTACAGCAGAGAAGTGTCTTTTTTGCTGGCCAATTAACCGTTCACCCTTACAAAGAGTGCCTTGGAGAATGCAGCTTATCTCTATCTGATTGAACCCTGCTATGGCTCACGGCTATCACTTCCCTTAACACCCATCAACACCAATTTTAGCTAGTCATTTTTTCCGTGACATGATTTTCAAAAAATAATTTCCACTCGAATATGAAGCTTTAATTTCCTTCAGAATCGCGAGTTAACTAGTAGCCGATCTGTTCTTATCTCCAGTTTCCAATAGGTAGTAAATTAGATTACACCATTATAGGCAACAGTTCGTTACTCGATAAATTACCCTAGAACAATAACTTATCAGCACTACGTGGTCTAACACACAAAGGTTATATTAGGCTAATAGGTGTATACACAGATAACTAGAATTTGGCTTTGCTCTGTGCCAGGTTAGGGTAGGTAGCAGCTAGCCTTACTGGTTGGTTATATGCTATCAGAAAAGCTACCACTTTAGTATTGGTATAACAATATGGTTATATATGTATGTATATTCAATACATGTGATCCTGCATGCGGTTGATCATGTGCGTGAGGACGTTGGGTGACTTCTTGCTCTTATCTAACTTTATTCGTTGTAAGGTAATTATGGTGAGTTCAAATCGGGTTTAGAACTAGGCAGAAAGTGACAAACGTTGAATTCGTGATAAGAAATACACAAAGAAACAAACAGATTGGACACATACAACCCATAAAACTGATGTGCGAGACGAAAGTGCATAAAATTGCATTTTAGGACACGTATTTGTCAGGTTCTTCTGCTTTATCTCAATACCGTGCTCAAGTCAAGCTGCAATAATTCAACTTAACATTAATAGTCATCTGTTATTGAAACGTGGTTTAACTTCATTGGAAATCAGTAATAATCATACGAAACGAAAACTTTTGTTGTAGACAATTCCTAGTTTTATCCTACAAGTTACATTTATGTTCAAGAGAATGATATATTTACTAATTCAACTCAACACGTCAATAGAAAAACAATTTTATCACATTCAGGCTGCAGTTGAATCTCGATAAAACAATATTAGCAATTAATTTATAAAACATTTTCCAGTTTAGCTGGACACTGTCATTATCAAACAATACTATAGTTTGTACCAGAATTAATATCCATAATTGACTATTACTTCTTTATTTACTAAACGTCCTGTATTTATCAGTTCTAGTGTTTTCATAACTCGCGGTTCCAATGAATAAATTAATTCTTATGTTGGCAACGGATGATTTCAATTGAGTGTTTCCTTTTTGTTGCGTTGGCGCTCCTGTCATATAGCTAACAAAAAAAAAGAGGAACCACTCGATCTTTCTATTGCATCCAGCCTTTTGTAGAAGTTACTAGACAAAATTTACGATGCAATGATTTTTATATCAAATATGGTCTAAGCACCAAATTTAATTCTTCAAATATGTGAGAGGAGACTCACTTTTAATGTCATATATTTAGAGCCATATCCTTTATAACCCAGTTGGGTAAGTTTTTCAAATGTATTTCTAACCTTTCTCTTTCTTTAATCTGTGAATGACTTATTGAGACATTATTTTTTTTGGTTGATATAGTTTGAATTGTTAATGATCTTCTATAAAAAATCTCACTCTTATTCCTTTCTTTGATTTTGTCTCTTGTATCAATGAAGTCTGTTATTTATAAAATTGTAATTTAACTTATTATTAATAATATTATATCTTTCTGTCTTCAGAACTCAACTTGCTCTTGCATAATGAAACTTGTCATAAGAGCCTTCTGCTCAATAAATTAAATATTATATTTTGTACTAATCATATCGGTTCTCAACAGGTTTTATATTTTGGTTAAATGAAATGGAAGCAGCTTAAATAATTATTTATGGACAAATAGAAATGAAATAGCCCAGCAGTATATTAATCAAAGGACAAATAAGAATGAATATGTCATCACTACTTAATGGTAACAATTCGATATATATCTATGAATGGACTCTTCGATTACTACGTGAGTAAAGAAATTTAATAATTCTTCAAAATCTTCTCCGTACATACTACGAGCCTACGTCTTAATATCTTCGAATTCAATAACTTACATTTCGTTCAACTCTACTGTTCGACTGCCTTCATCAATCCATGAATTTGTACTATTTTCTGACTTTTTTCTGTTTTCCATTTCATATTTTATAAATTTGTTAATCTCAGATTATATTATCTTTTGGCTCTAATTTTCGAATTTTCTGAGTGTTCCTATAGTACCGATGTTTCATTGATCTACCTTCCTCTGAGGGTTCACACCTTCCAAATAGTTAACAACTAGTGTTTAAATACATTAGGGGTTACAAGTTTAATCACTGAATATAACTCAATCAATATCCATGATTTTCCAACAAAACTATAATAAATTTAACAGTGTATGTACATTGAAAACATGAACATTTTACAACACACTTGGGTTTGTTCAATGTTTGTATAATGTTTCAATTATTTTAAAAAGGATTTTGCATAAATTGAAAACTTACTAGACTGTTTCACCCCAGCACATATTTATATAGTGAGGTGTTCATGAGTAATCACTATGAAAATATTTATACACAGACATTGTAAAAATTTATTATTATGTATCGAATGAAAATAAACTCCTCTGGACAGGGTTGTTCAGAGAAAATTGAAATTGAATTGAATGAATGAATTATATTCAACAGTTTTATAAGGATGTTGCTGTAAAACAAAAATGTTTTACAATCTTCATTACACTTCAATAGGCTTACATAATTTTTATTGAATTTCATTAACGAACTTTAAACAAAGCTCATAAATGACTTCAGAAGGACTTGAATGATTGAATTTCATCAAAATTATGTTCAATACTCGTAATTAGTTTATTTAAATTATAATGTCAGTTCAAGTATTGTTCATTTGAATAGGTTCATAAGTTTTCACTTTGAACTTAAATGATGAATTTCATAAAAAATTATGTTCAATACTCGCAATTAGTTTATTTAAATTAATGCGACCTGATAACTCTGACACCAGACCTGAGCCAGTCAGGTTACACGATATTATTATTATTATTATTATTAATTATAATGTCAGTTCAAGTATAATGTAGCCCATTTGAATAGGTTTAAAAGTTGTCACTTAGTATAGCCTGCATAACTGCTCGCACCTTCCAAATCTACTAATATTGTGATGATTAACCTTTTACCTATAATATCAATTGATATTGGACGGATGAACCGGTAGAAGTAAGGTATAATCTTGAAATGCAAGTTTTCCACAAAATTGCATCCGACTCAATGAGCCAAGCTGCAATATAAAGTGCATCGATAGAAGTTATCCAATGCAGCATTTAAGTATCCTTACAAGAGCGGCTAGAGCCTTGGAGAAATGTCATGCCATATCATATAAATGAAATGTGATAGTTACTATAATGTGGAAGTCGATATCGTTATCCTTCTCACCTTGATCTAATGTTATGATTCGTTATGTCTCATAGAATATGCCGTAGTCGATTTATTTGTATTAGTAATTCCTTCAGGTCGTTGATCATTCAGTTTAGGTCATCTTGGTGTTTACAGGAATTATTTATACTTATCATTATAATATATATTATTTATACTTATAGTTATTTATTTATTGAAATTAATAAATTATTTAACCTAAATGCATTATAACTTTAACAGCCTTGATAGATACAGTACTATCATATTCTAGTTTATATATATATATATTGTCACGGGACAAATTCTCGATTCCCAGCCACCCAATACAAATTTATAAATAAATAGGTAGTTTGAATGATTGGCGCTGTTTCTATACTAGTACATGACACTGTCACTCTGTCACGAAATTTAAAATCTACCGGCGACTTATTTAAGCCGAAATAAATAAAAGTACGCAATTTTAACGAAAACTAATATCACTATGTTGTTTACAAGACCTAATTTGTACTCTGGACAAATTATTAGATCACGAAATGAATAAAATTGGAAATGAAAAATCAGCCTATATCAACTAGCTTTAACCTACAAACAATACATTAAACTAGCATAAGTTCTAAAAAAAACCAATGAAATATAAATCCTGTATAATTATTATAAAATATAGTATCAACTAAGAGACCACTCACCTGGATTTCAATTTATTTTTGCTAGAAATTTCACTTGAACACTTTAAACACTTGTTGGTTAGCCTCAGTGGCCGGTTTCACATTTTATATTTCCAGAGTGATGAGCACATAATGAATATTTTTTTATCCATTATTTATGGAGAGGAACACGTTATAAACACTTTTGAACCGCTAAAATAGCGTAAAATTTAGTTCTATTATTTAAATAAACGTGGTCACTGTTATCAAGCACAAACTTGTTGCCGGTGTTGTTATGGTGAGGAAATTTAGTAGACGAAAATATTTTTAATTTATTTAAAAATATTAATTAATGTAAAAGAGTTGCTCACTCCTTCCTTAATGCGCTACAAATATTTTTATTTATTATCTTGTCCTTTCTTATTAAGAAATCGCATTAATATAGGCGCCAATGCCATATATTAATCGATCTAATTGCGGTTCCTCCTATTTTTTCTGAGGATGGAACCACCCGTTTTTCGGCTTTTTCCGACCTCCGGAAATAACTTTAACTTGCTACCTGACCACCAGCCGGAGAGGACATCCTAAATTCGGGTCCCCGATAAATTATCTAGTCACATATGACTGAATAAATCTTAAGTTCCTATATAATGTTTAATGTTTCTCTGTAAATTGCCTCCTATTTATTGAAAAGTCTGTAAACTGCCGAAATATTTATTGTAAACCAGAAATTCGCACACTTTAAAACCGCGAGTGTCAGTCGTCCAAGTTCAAACGACGACCGCATGGTGTCCTGGGGTCCTGCGCCAAGGAGAAGACGCCAAATCTGAGTGAGTGACGAAATTTACAATAAATATGGCCATATTTTCACCGAATAGTGCGTCGAAATTAGAATAAATTCGTCATACTGGTTCCTGTACTGTATACAATTCTTGTGAAGACTTTTCAATCTTCAGATTAAATAGACCCTAAGGTAATCTCCCACATATGAGAGACTTTCAAGTATTCATTAAACAAATACTATCAAGAAAAGTAATAATCTTGAATAGCAAAAATTATTGTTTCAAATTAAACTGTTGAGTCATTATTTGAATGGGAATATTTTGAATTCCATAATCAATAAATCTGTTGTTACTTAATACTTGTGTATATTACTAAGAGTGCTCCTTGCCCGGCAAATCAACTCTAGTAGATTTAAGCGCACGCCAACGTTTTATTCAACAAATATTTTCAGTCAGACTCAGCAGATACGACCCTGCACTCCTGCAATTTATTATAGCAAATATATAATAGGTTGGAGAGGTGTAGGACTTAATTGTTGCGAAGTTTCGGGTGTAGGACAGCGTGCAGAGGTTCACATATTTGAACCTAGGAGTGAAAAACCTAATGCAACCGGCTTTCCAAATCGGCATTTGGTGTGCTAAAGAATTTTCTTCACAGCTTTACACCGCTCAAGTCCCTATACCTGAGATTTCGTTGACAAAATGGCGCCCGAACAGGGACTGAAGGAGGGGTCTTTACAGAATTTGTATAATAATTGTTCATTTATTTCAGGAATTTACAATCAGCACTTTGGTAGCAGAGATTCATTTCAACACCTTGCTAAGAGGAAGGAACTATATTAATAAATATTTTATTTCAGTATTCACCCAGTGTGCCCAGCCGAGTCAGTGGGGGGCCTTTGGAATGGGGAATCACTAAATTTAACATCTTTTTAATTTATAAGTTGATTTGCCGAGTGTGGAGCGCTTTCCATCTTGTGTGTGGGAGTGTGGCCGCAGGGGAATGTCTATTTAATTTCCAGATTACCCCGGAGTGAGCAATCCTTATAGATTTAAGATGTTTATTGAATTTTATTATAAGTTTAGAGGTAGCACTTAGAAATATTTTTCATTTTTAGGAAATATTTTAGGAGACTTGAAAAAAATTAAATTCCGGTTAAAATTTGAAGTCTGGTCATTATAGCCTAATGAATTAAAATTTAATTTAAAGGTTAATTTTAAAATTGAAATAGAGTTTGTAAGAGTTCGGTATTTTATCACTCTTTCTACACGAATTTAGGCACTACAGGCTTGTAGCAAGTTTATTTTTAAGTGTTTAAATGTTATTTGTAACTGCATGGTTTATGCAAGGCAACATAGGGCATTATTTGAAATATTTAAGAACATCTTCCAGCTCCGAAATCGCCACAATAATATCCAGCTTTCACGATAAATCGATCAAAATTTCTTACAAATATTTAATCAACTTAAGGCAGATTATTTACGGTAGAATGGCCGAGTCTAGCGATACCGTATCGGTCGTTAAACTTGAAGAATCGCAGATGCGGGACCGGAATACAGGGAGCGTGGCTTCCGTTAATTTCTCTACAGAAAACTTGGCTCGACTGTCATCTACTCAGATTGAATCACCTGAATGTCTCAATGATCGTATTGAGCCTAGATCAGACAAATATGATACACCTTGTGATCTAAATAAAGCCGAGGGTAATGTGCAAGAATGTGAGTCCACTTCCACCAAAACGATGGCAGCTATGTTTGATCTTCTACAGAGTATGAGCGTTCGTTTGGACTCCACCAACCAGGCTGTCCAAGAAACTAAAACAGAACTAAGAGAACAGATAGAACAAACTAATAGTCGTATTACCGAGCTAAAGGATGAAGTAACTCAATCAAATGCACGCTTGGATAAAAAAGTTGATGACTTGGAAATAAGCTTTGAAAAGAAGTTAGAAGAAAGCTCACGCAAAATAAGCCAGGATCTCAATGATAAACATGAGGCATTGACAATTCAATATACAGAGAAGTGGGAGTCATTCCAATCTAACATTACAGCTCAGTTAAACACACATCGATCACAGGTTCATGAAAAATGTGACCAAATGGACGTCAAATTTACCGAAAAAGTTAGATCCACATTAGAAGACACACATCAAAAACTGAATACTCTGTTAGAAAGACAAGAACAGAATAGTTCAGACATAAAGCAGGTAAATTCAGCGCAACATAACCTAACCTCTACTGTACAGGAAGTAATGCGACAAAACCAACAGTTCACTGACAAATTGCAAGAAACAAATAAGAAATTGCAAGAACATATAGTGGATACGGCAGATTCTTTTAAAAAACTACAGTCCCGAGTAGCGAATGTTAATAGCACCGGACACTGTACGGCCGATCATCGGCGATTCGCGCACTTGACTCCAACATTAGGGACGTTTGATCCACAAAACCCGTCGTTGAACGCCATAGAATTCATTCGACAAATTCAAAGTGTGGAAGATCTGTCCCCATGTCCGTGGGAGTTATGGAAATGTACTCTTGGTAGCCTACTGAAGTCTGATGCGCTCACATCTTTTCAATCACAAAAAGACGGTTTCAGCTCCCTGAGTGACTTCATCACTGGATTCAAGTCTCAGTACTGGTCCACAGAAGCACAACAAGAGTGTTTGTTTGAAATTCTAAATAGTCGTTTTGATCATCGCACACACCTAACCTATCCCGCCTATGCATCCACTATGTGCTATAAAAATTCGTTCCTAGATGAAGCCATTTCCGAATCGAGTCTTATATCTATTGTTTTAAAAGGTTTACCGAAGCAGATAAGATTGGTTATAGCCGCCGATAATTCAAGAAACTTCGAGGAATTGGAGCGAACTTTGCGAAGGATCCAAGTAGTCTCATATCCTAAAGCAGAACATAACCAAATTGGAAACGAACATATTCAACCAAAAAACTCTTATAGGGATAAGAGTAATTCCGACTGTGATAAAGGAAATTCGAATAATGAGAGAGATTTCGATTTTAATAGAACAAACACATCACATAACCACTCAGATAATGGAAAATGGTGGAACAAAAACAAGCGTAACAACAACAACTACAACAACACCACTGCCAACCGTAATCAAATATTCAGTCCACAGCCACCGACCGTAGAAAGCGGGCGTAATATCATAGAGCAGTCATCTGAAAATGTACGGGTCTCGTCATCAGGAGCGGGAACGCCAGCCACTGCCAGCGCCATCAACACAAAACACACCTCAGCTACCGCTCCAGCCGGCGGTCAGAAGCGCGCCACCGAGCCATCAGCGCCAAGCGGATCCAATCGGGATAAACAGAAATCATTCAGTTGACTAGAAACGCACACCAATAATACATCAACGGGACATATTTATGTCTGGCCAAAACAGAAGGTTTGCCATGGTACACGGTAGTCCATGCAGCCAGCAGTCCGCATTCAGATGGATAGGAGAGGGATCCATTCAGCTCATCCGCCTGATCCATCAAGCTGTAGTGCAGAGAAGGTATCACCAAGCAGCAGATCAAACCATACGCCCGGATGACCTACACAACGGGAGAAGACAACTTTATCTACAGTGTCCAGCTACATCCCACGAAGCTCACCTGCGACCTGCATCAATGACCTGCCTTGACCTTGCACGATGCAGCTTTAAAAAAAAAAAAAAAAAATTTACATGTTAATTATTGTTAAATGTTATTTGAGTGCAATGCACCATTTTCATATTATTTATCATATCAATTATTGGAAAATATTCATTGTAATTTGTATAAAATGTCATAATGTGATATTTTGATTGAGAATCCATAAAATTTAACAAAGAAAAAAGAAAAAAAAAATATTGTGATACTAAATTAATTTGTAAATTTACTATTATTGTTAATTTATTTTGGAAAAAAGGTTAAAAAAAAAAATAAAAAAATCTGTGATAATAAATTTGTAAATTTATTATTATTATTGTTGATTAATTTTGAAAAAGAAAATGAATTGAAAAAAAAAATGGTTTGTGATAATAACTTGCATGAAAATGTTAAAATTGTTAAACAAATTAAGCATGTATTAATCAAAATTCCATTACTATTGAAGAAATATATTCTAGATATTGTTATAAAAATAATTTATTATAATTATATAATTTTGTTGTTATAAAAAGAATTATTTATGTTGAAAGAAGATCTATATTAATCATCATTATTATTATTATATGTATTATGTTATTTTCTTAGGCTATATTATTATTATTATTATTATTGAGGTATTCAATTTGCCTAAATAATTGTATTAAATTTTATTGCAATGCTTTAAAAAGTATTAGATCACATTGTATTCTAAACTACAGAAGAAAGATACTGTACAAAATGTTAGAAAGCAAAATATTCAACAAAAATATTCAATCAAATTACAAATTAAATGAATAACTTTAAAATGTTAAGGAAATAAGAGAAACAAAGGAACTCAAATTTATTAAATTTAATATAGAAAGGAACACAAAATAAATCAATGTAAAACAGAAAAAACGAGCATAGAAATTATTTATCAAATTTTGTTTGAAGGAAGGAAAATGAAATAAGAGAGAAAATAAATTTATTTAAATGAAGAAAAGTCAGTGTCATAAGATGAATATTATTGTTACTAAAACTAGTCATATGCCATTCACTGCAAATGAACAAAACAAAGTTATATTGTGTGAAAACAAAATGTAAAATGAGTTATTTCAAGCTTTAGTATTATGGACTGCCATCAAATGCCAGCCAAGTTCTTACCATTATTATGAAATCCCACCTCAGGAAATTACCTTATACAGTTCTTACAAGCTTGTATGCTTGCCCAAAATTATTTTTAATTGAGGGAATGTTCCCCAATTATTTGCACTATGTGCAGAATTTATTATTTATTCCATTGAGAATACTCTACTATTCTGGCTGAACCAAAGAGTCTCCAGATAGTAAGCATTATTGTATGCTATTTCACTTCTTGTTTTAGTCGATTAGGGCAACAAACCGACCCAACGGCTAGGCCATTGGCCTCATTCAATAAGTGATAGCCACAATTATTGTGATAATTACTTTGATATTATTTTTTGTATAAATCCTCAGAGGTGGTGATAGTAATGGCTGTGATATTTGTGTTTAATGTTAAGTGTTCTATGTTATGAAACCATTAAATGGCAAAAACGTCCAAGTTACCAATACTGTATATTAGCTTAAGATGAGAATTTACCTGACTCAAATTTTGTATATAAAGCCTTTCATGGCTGAAAACCTTTATATAAGGGGGCTATGTCACGGGACAAATTCTCGATTCCCAGCCACCCAATACAAATTTATAAATAAATAGGTAGTTTGAATGATTGGCGCTGTTTCTATACTAGTACATGACACTGTCACTCTGTCACGAAATTTAAAATCTACCGGCGACTTATTTAAGCCGAAATAAATAAAAGTACGCAATTTTAACGAAAACTAATATCACTATGTTGTTTACAAGACCTAATTTGTACTCTGGACAAATTATTAGATCACGAAATGAATAAAATTGGAAATGAAAAATCAGCCTATATCAACTAGCTTTAACCTACAAACAATACATTAAACTAGCATAAGTTCTAAAAAAAACCAATGAAATATAAATCCTGTATAATTATTATAAAATATAGTATCAACTAAGAGACCACTCACCTGGATTTCAATTTATTTTTGCTAGAAATTTCACTTGAACACTTTAAACACTTGTTGGTTAGCCTCAGTGGCCGGTTTCACATTTTATATTTCCAGAGTGATGAGCACATAATGAATATTTTTTTATCCATTATTTATGGAGAGGAACACGTTATAAACACTTTTGAACCGCTAAAATAGCGTAAAATTTAGTTCTATTATTTAAATAAACGTGGTCACTGTTATCAAGCACAAACTTGTTGCCGGTGTTGTTATGGTGAGGAAATTTAGTAGACGAAAATATTTTTAATTTATTTAAAAATATTAATTAATGTAAAAGAGTTGCTCACTCCTTCCTTAATGCGCTACAAATATTTTTATTTATTATCTTGTCCTTTCTTATTAAGAAATCGCATTAATATAGGCGCCAATGCCATATATTAATCGATCTAATTGCGGTTCCTCCTATTTTTTCTGAGGATGGAACCACCCGTTTTTCGGCTTTTTCCGACCTCCGGAAATAACTTTAACTTGCTACCTGACCACCAGCCGGAGAGGACATCCTAAATTCGGGTCCCCGATAAATTATCTAGTCACATATGACTGAATAAATCTTAAGTTCCTATATAATGTTTAATGTTTCTCTGTAAATTGCCTCCTATTTATTGAAAAGTCTGTAAACTGCCGAAATATTTATTGTAAACCAGAAATTCGCACACTTTAAAACCGCGAGTGTCAGTCGTCCAAGTTCAAACGACGACCGCATGGTGTCCTGGGGTCCTGCGCCAAGGAGAAGACGCCAAATCTGAGTGAGTGACGAAATTTACAATAAATATGGCCATATTTTCACCGAATAGTGCGTCGAAATTAGAATAAATTCGTCATACTGGTTCCTGTACTGTATACAATTCTTGTGAAGACTTTTCAATCTTCAGATTAAATAGACCCTAAGGTAATCTCCCACATATGAGAGACTTTCAAGTATTCATTAAACAAATACTATCAAGAAAAGTAATAATCTTGAATAGCAAAAATTATTGTTTCAAATTAAACTGTTGAGTCATTATTTGAATGGGAATATTTTGAATTCCATAATCAATAAATCTGTTGTTACTTAATAC
Organism: Conomelus anceps; assembly: GCA_948455865.1. Classification (NCBI taxonomy): domain Eukaryota; kingdom Metazoa; phylum Arthropoda; class Insecta; order Hemiptera; family Delphacidae; genus Conomelus; species Conomelus anceps. The sequence continues at coordinate 26,057,215 of OX418225.1, read as the reverse complement.
TTGTGTATATTACTAAGAGTGCTCCTTGCCCGGCAAATCAACTCTAGTAGATTTAAGCGCACGCCAACGTTTTATTCAACAAATATTTTCAGTCAGACTCAGCAGATACGACCCTGCACTCCTGCAATTTATTATAGCAAATATATAATAGGTTGGAGAGGTGTAGGACTTAATTGTTGCGAAGTTTCGGGTGTAGGACAGCGTGCAGAGGTTCACATATTTGAACCTAGGAGTGAAAAACCTAATGCAACCGGCTTTCCAAATCGGCATTTGGTGTGCTAAAGAATTTTCTTCACAGCTTTACACCGCTCAAGTCCCTATACCTGAGATTTCGTTGACAATATATATATTTTGAACTTGAGGTTTTATTCTAAAACCTCATTTATAATTTCAAAGGAGTATTAACATTGTAATTTTGTAGTACTATTCAACTGTATAAAACTGCAAGATTAAAAATGATCAAATAACAATAATTCGGAATATTTTGAGAAAAAACATCTGGATAGCTAACTTGTGCCAGCACATTAATGGAAGAATCTAAAGTTTCTAAACAATGTTAGGCATTTCAAATAATGTTGGCTCATAGAATAAGGAGACATAAATAGTGAGTATTTCGTAATAATCGTGTAATATTTATAGATTGAAAATGTCACTGGGAAGAAAGATCACTTTTTTGAATTATCACACTCGAATATTCGTGTTATCTGTAATATTTATCTCTAGGATCGTGATCATATTGCTTCAGACTAGTAAGCTTCAATGGAATACCGAGTCCTTGAATGACCACAGGGGGGACACCTTTCTATTTTGTTCAGGAGCTCATGGTAATATAATTTACTGCAGTATTTCCAGAACTGAAAATGTTCTTGAATAGTTCACAGAATTTTTAAATGTTTTTGAATGAAGTTTTTTTGTGTGCTTTACATACAAGTGATATGACCTCTACAATTTTATCACCTTCAGTCTGTAGTTGAATCTCGATGAAACAATATTAGCAATTAATTTATAAAACATTTTCCAGTTGAGCTGGACACTTTGAATAGGATGTGATACTAACTAATTCCAATTGATAACCTTTGGTCAGTTATATCTTAGTAGTACCCTTTTCCGATTTGATGAATTTAAAAAGATTGCCTAACTAGTGGAGCAGAAGACGAGTCCTACCATACACCAATTTATTGGTCACTCTTGGTATCATTCTGGTTCATTGCTACTTGATACTGTATTTAGTTTGATTTGATTCAAATAGCAGCAGTTTATTAACAAAGCCAGCTAGATCTAATAATAAATAATTAGGTAAAATCACTTCTCGGTGGTTCGGAACCCACGTAAAACAGTAGGTCCAACTCATCAATCATCATCATCCAATGCATTACCCACGCACAGGTCTCAGACCTTTGTGGGCTTCATCCTCCGAGAAAAAGTAAAAAAAGGTTATAGCTATTGAATGCAGAGACAATCTCAATCCTTTGATAGTCCCATGTTTTGCTAAAAACAATTTGGAATGTTTTTTCTCTCATTTATTAAGTATAGCAGATTGTTAACACTAATATATTTTGTATATATATATATATATATATATTCCCAGTTCTACTACATCTTTGACAAGATTTAATTTTATTTAAAATAGTCACCTGGACTAATAATTTGTTCTCAAAAACTAAATAGCCTAATAATACTTGAGATTTCTAATGATGGCACTAGCTCTCTACACACTATTTTTCATTTGACACTAGATGAGTAACTTTTTCACCGATTAGGCTTATTGAATATTCTTTTGATCATTGGCTGTTTGAGGGTATTGGTTCTTTATGCAAGAATCTTTCTAGTTTTCCAAGCATGCTTGATAATTTCTAATAGACTACTTCATTCGATATCAGCTTCATCAGGTTGACACTCAAGTAATTTCAAAAACATATTAAAAAAATATATTAATTCAATCCTTTTCAAAGTAGCCCACAGATTTCCCAGCCATAATCTCGACTGTCATATATGCCCTCATCAGTTATCTACCAAAGAATAAAGCTGTAATTCGTTTCTAGATTCGAATCGAGGGTAATAATTAACACCATGGCCCAGTAGAGTAATGGCTTAATAGTCGTGCACAGCATTTGGAATAAGTAAGAGTTTATAATGGATTTGATAGCCATAGGGTGGTAGTTCCGCCATGTTATTGGTGGAGGAGCCAGCATTTATAAAAGGCTAAGATTAGGCTATAGCCTAACCCGGACCACCCATCAAGGCTTGGCGGAGGCGTACATATTTCTCTTTCTCTTACTCAATCAATGTCTCTCACTCACACTCTCTTTCACCCTCCCACCCTCTCTCTTTTAATCGTTACTCAATCACGCTCCTTCTCTGCTTTACTCTCTTTTAATTAATCTCCAGCAATCCTTTACAAATTTGGCGCATCGACGACCTTTGATTAGAGTTTACAATATTCGCCTGCCATAAGTGGATTCATAGTCTGTAAATATTTCCTCCCCTTTGTTTTAGGGCGAAACCAACCCTCTGAAAACCATATAAGAGTGAGCTCAAGTGACTACTGCACCCCCTGTTTCAACCCCTATTCACAGATAAATCCATGGACAAGAATGTATTGCACGTTTGTAGATTAATGGTATGTTAGATAACAGTTCATAAAATTGTAGGGTAATGGGTAAGCTAACTGCAGAAGTATAACCTTGTTCAAGATAATATGTTTCGGCTCATAAGATTTTATTAAAATATAATATTATTAAATGTTTTTAGAGTTTCGTTTCAAATGAACTTTTAAACTAATAGTGGTTAAGTGAGAATATTCATTTTGTTATTTTTTGAGGGAAGATTTTTAGCAAATCTTAAATTTTTAGTCTGTGTTAACCACAATGATTTGGACAATGTAACATTCAAAATTTGTGAAGGGAGCAGTTTTGGACTTGAGTCTGTTACACCTTTATATTCGTTGTAAATTTGTCACAATAAATAAATAAATAACTTTAAATTACACAAGAATCATTCAAATATGGAAATGAAATGATTATGACTCATTAAACCTACGAACTGCTCTTGACCAAGACTATAATAACTTGGACAAACTGAGTAGACTATGAATACTTGAAGATAATCATAGATACCAAACACATGCTGCGGAATAGTGATACTCAATCTGCAATGGCAAGTTTCAGACCATTCATTACTACATCATAATCACAAACTCAAAAATTGTATCATAGCATTATTTTAAATAACCAAACAGGGAGTTGAAACTACTCGTAAGGATCTCCCCACCACTAAAATCCAATATTTTATTTTTTATGTATTGTAAATAACTACGCTGATCAATCACTCACGATGATTATGATCGTCAATACTTTTAGACTTCGAAATGCCGAATCTCGAAATAAGGTCTAAACTATTTATCACCTTATTGTTATTAGTCATTTGAAAGAAGGTATCATAGCTCTAGATCTCTAGAAGCTCGAAAGAGACGCACCCATCTGGTGGGATTCGAGGAATGAACTTGGGTTCTGCAATTACCCGTATTATGTTTATGATTGAAAATCTGTTTAATTACTGAAACCTGTACTAAATCCGTACTAAAATCTGTTTAATCACTACAAAGCTCTTAAAGGTAATTATACTTTGAATATTAGCATTTAAGGTAGTTTTTAGAGACTCTAGAACCTCAAAATAAACAAATTCAGGTATTATATTGAAGCAAAACCAGGCGTTACTCAGGTATTATATTGAAGAAAAAACGGTGTACTTATTTAAATGAAAGTCAAGGGAAATTCCTGCTTCAATTTACATTGTTTTCCCTCATAAACATCAACTCCTTACTTTATTACTGAAAACTTGAACACAAACTTTGTTACTCACATTCTATTCTTGAAATCGTGTGTTTTTATGCTTGTAAAGAAGTGGATAGGAGAAAGGAATTGTGAAATAGAAAGTGAAAGTAGTGTGGGAGAAAGGAAGTGGAAGAGAAAGAGAAGTGATAGAGTGAAAGAAATCGGTGAAACATTAGCGATAAAATATGAAAGGGTAGTTTTGAACTATGGTGGAATCGCGCGAGCAAAGTAATGGGGTGAGAATGGGCTCCGCCATCTTATATCGGCCGTTCCACCCTATTTTTTCTTCCTCCACTCCTTTGCAGGGCCGAGACATAACTCTTCTGGAAACTTACAAACAACTCTAATGTACTGCCTGTCCACTACCGCATTAAAGTATAAATCTTCTCACTTTTTTATTGTGGAGCAAAAAGGAAGGAAGGCTGCGCCATAATTTGTGGAGCTGTCATTAAGCTACGGCCTAAAACTTTCCCAACTTATCGGTGAACGGAATCTGAATAATTTTTCTAGTCTGATGATGTAGTAGTGGAGCCCTATTAGTTTGTGGAAGACATCATCACTGTCGTAGACAACTCATTTTTCAGCAGTGTATTTTGTTTTTACAAGGGTTGAACGTCTTTAAAAATAACTATTACCTCTTTCACCTCTATTTTAAATAGTAGGTTTACTGTGTATTCAACTTAGCTGGTAATAGAGACACACCTACATAAACCCGTCAGGGGCGGAATCAAGAAATGTTTTCGCCGGGGTACATGAACTGAAGATGAATTTTGGGGGATATCACCTAAACAGAAGGTTCTCATCCCCCATAAAAGATACAAATAACGCTTTTCTAGTGGTGGGTACCTTTAATCTCCTACCCCCCTGGATTCACACCTGCCCGGGATTTATTACAAGTTTTCAATAAATAATTAATAAGCTTATAAGTTCATGACTATCCAATTGATACGCTTTGAACATCAATTGCTCCAAATTTCCTTTCAATACTGTAAATGTATGCGGAAAACTTCTGATATTGACAGTTTTATAGTATATTACGTTACAAGTGCAGGGCGGGAAATTGTGTTTACCGTACAAGTATGATAAGTTAACGCACAAAACGGAAGTTGAGAGCGGTATTATCAGACAAGTACGGTAAACATCTTCCCGGACGAGTTACGTACGATATTTTTCGTCATACTTGTCTAAAATATAAAAAAAGATAAACTTTGAGCAAGTTCAATAAGCATCATCAAACATAACCTCAAAATCCATCACAGCAGTAAAATACTAAAAATTCTGAGACTAGCTGTTTTTTTTCAAATTCTGAAACAGCAGGAATGCGGTAATATCCATTACCGTACTGAAACTTAGCTGTTCTTTCTGTAAACAGACGTTTACCGTCTCAATTCAATGCTCGGTAAAGTGCTAAATATGGACGAATATGACGAAAAATACTTAACACATGGAAATCGACAAATAGCACTACACAAAAATATTCAGTCCACGCTGGGAATCAAAACTAATCTCTTCACCGGCAATTTGAAGATCATTCCCAATGTGAAGTGAACAATTTGTGTGGTGAATTCATCCATTTCCATCAACTATTTTCAGCTGTCAATGTCCGCAGTCATCAGCATAATTTAAAGTATTTAAAGGATGTACAGAGGATGAGTTACCTCTGAGTTTCAATCATTTTTCTCTTAAACTATCCCTTATCAACTTCCAGTGATGTTCAAAAATAATAATTGATTAGTATCTTCAGAAAGTAATGGCAAACTCAGATATTACTTATAGCCTCCCAGCAATGAATCAAAGCCGAATTTCTCTCAAAGATTGAGTGCAATAAACAAAGAAGTGTGGCGTTGATTAAGAACAGATAAGAGAAGAAGTCAAGAGAGAATGTCGTCGCCGAAAGTGGTGAAAAGGGAAGTGGGTGCGAGAAAATACGATTCGATAAATTTTTCGCACTCGATTAAGTTCAGCCAGTGGTTCGGAATTAACTCTTTTCCAATGGTTTTCATTTCTAGCGCCGCGTCTCAAGAAATAGCTGTGCGGGATTTTCCGATTCCAGTTCTACGGAATGCGGCCGCTTCGGAACAGATAAGATCAGCTCGGTATCTAGTTTGGCTGTTCACATAGGATGCTGAGCCAGCTAGCTATCTTAGCCGAGAAAAACGAGCGAAAAATCGTTTAATTACGTTCCGACATTATTAAAAGTTGAATTAGAGTTGGAAACGTTTTCTTTGGAATAAACTGTACCTGGGGCCTGGTAAAAGTTAACGCGAAGAAAGTTTGTTTGATTAAGGAAGAGGAGTAATTCTTGTTGACGAATGTGCAAAGTAAAGAGTTGGAAATAGGAAGAAGCAAGAGGTGGTGAGTGAGAGGAGAATTTTTGTTTTGGATGCCGTTTCTAAGTGAAGCCTGAACAAGTTCTTCACATTTGCTCCAGGAATGCAAATTCATACTAAGTTAAATTTCTTATAAGATTCATATTATAGGTTATACATTATTATCTTGCGATGAAGGTTATTTTTCCTCAGAAACAAGTACCTTTTTTTCAAATTTCTGATAGTCTTGGTACTACAAGCATGATATCAAGTTTTTCATATCAACCTTTTTCATAGAAAATTGACTCTAGATTTACAATTTTCCGCTTGTGGGTTCTATTTATCCTGATCTGTTTGATTAAAATGTCTCACAACTCGGTTAAGTAGTATTATTTTTATTTTTTTGTGAAGGACAGTGTTTATCTTGATGACGGCTTTATTTATCAATGCATAATTTTTTCAATTTCAATTTATTATCACACACATCCCCCCCAAAAAAACATAATTCAATAATACCATATATGTATAACACTGAATAAAAACCAAGAACGGTAAACAATAAGGAGTTGTGGTGTAGAAAAGAGAGGGGATTAGAAGGTCTTCCAACTATGGCTACCCATGTACTAACTAGGAAGGCCTTAAATCCTTTAAGAAGGAAATGTGGAGAGAAAAAGATGAGATAGAGGGAAGATATAGTCTAATTCTAATAGATCAGTAAGCAAGCTCACAAATCAGAAGAACTGTTTCTAGTACTATTTCATACATAAAAAATAATTGTTCTGACAATTGATCATTCTCTACCCCATTTCCCTATCAGAACTATTTATTTTAACTAAATAATCACCAAAAAATCATCTGAGAATTGTATCTAATCTACCTCTATCACCTCTATACTCGTTAGAATTTAATTCTACTATAGACGAACACCATAATTGGTGATTTATATCGAACGAAAACTGCGATTAATAGGCTAGGTACAATATAACAACTTATAAAATTTAAAGTTTCTATTATGTTACTGCATCTTAAAAAAAACCTTCCAACATTCACAACGAACCAAGAGCTGCTAAAAATATGAAAGACAGACCCTTTTTATTTTAGAGTTTGTCTCCAAATATTTTTGGACTTCCCTTTTGCCAGTCCGGTGGAACTGAGAATCTCTAGAAGAACACTGCAAAAGCTCAAGTATATTTACATAGCAACCGGGGCTAGCTTACTTCTCACTCACAGTTCAGAGATCTTTTACGCATACCTCACTCCCTTTTTCACCTCACCAACCCCTCACCTCCAAAGTCGCGCAAACTCACCTCAAGTTACTGCCAAAGTTACTCCCTTCTTCTACTTTATCCACAGTTTTTTGTAACCCCTCCCTTTATCATCCCTCTTCCTCTCATTTTTTACCATCTATACTTTCAGTCTCTCACTCCCTCTCTTTCTATCTCTCCTCTCTCTTTTTCTATTTATCTCTTTCTTTTCCACACTTTTATTCTCTTTTCTTTTGTACCTGTCCACAATTCTCCTAATCCACACCAACGACCAAAACTTAATTCCTAGTCTAATCATCTCATGTTTAACCCGAAAAAATTACAGCTACCTTACAATTATTCAGTTTCCGTTCTACCTCGTGATAATCTACTGGTTGTCCGCTTGGCCGTAAAAGAAAAAGAAAAGATAAAAACAGAAATAGAGTAGAAAAATACCAGCAACAAAGAAGAAAAACGGAATTATGCCGCTAGATCCTCCTACCGTTTGTTCTCGTTTGTCTTTGTAATTAATTAAAAAACAGGAAACTCTCCCCCCGACAACAAAAAACTACTGGTAATTGGTATTTCACGGGTCGGTCTGGAAAAATGGGGAAAAGTGTGAAATGTTCGTACCGAAATTCAGTCGCTTAGAAAAAATAATGTTTTGTACATCTGGTAATCGTTACAGAATAATAACTTATTAATGTAATCAGTTTGCGAAGTCCGGTAGTAATTATTGCTACTGTGAAATAGTCAGACTTTAATAATCTATTGAGTGGTGGAGCATTGACTGTTCATGTCTTGATGGCATAACTGGGAATCGTGGACATGAAAATATGAATTCAATTAGATTAGTTTATGGTGGATAACGTTACTTCAACCGGGTGGTGCAGTTTATTATTACAGTATTTTATTGTTTCGGTTCAAAAAGCTTCTGTTTTCATCCTACTAAATAGCAGGTTCTCACTGATCAAGTGCCTTATTAACAATCAAGTGCCTCTATAACTGGATGGAGTACTTTAATATTGTAATTATTGCATTACAACTTTTTATCTATTCAGGAATTATCAGCTAATGAAGGGGAATTTTTAAAATTAATTGGTGGGTGCTGCCCCATTTGTTACTATTCTATGAAACAATAGAAAGATTCGAAATCAATCGAATGATAGGAAACCTACAATTTAATTGCTTGTTTTACTATTTTAGATACCTATTTTTACTAGGTAGCCTATTTTCAAGATGAGGTTAGTAATACGTTGGTAATACGAGAAGCAGTGGGGACTACTCTTTTGGTTACAAAACAGAAGAAAAAATCAAAATGCCACAAGCCTGATTGAAGAAATTGTTGAACTGTATTAAGGTATTAAGGTTGCATTTTATACTCGAAGTTTTACTAGCCAAGTCCTCACTGTTATAGTTTCTCCAAAAAATCAAATTTAGATCAGTTTTGAAATTAGTGATGAAAGATTACTACAGTGAATATGACTTCATATATTGTCACAAGCATATTTGTTCATCAGATTTGGTACCAAATTTTTCTATCATTAATTCAATGGGTGATCGGTACCAAATTATGGTACAAAACTTTTCTATCATACTAATTCAATGGGTGATCATATACATAGCAATTCAGATCATATTCTATGATGTTATTCTCATTCTTGCTCTATGTATTACACGTTAAGTGATCATCAATCATATATTTATCACCTATACTGGTAACTGTCTACCAAGATCACAAACAAATTCTGAAAGTTATGTTCACATTCTTGTATTGGAAGAATTATCTTCCTTTCTCTTTCGTTGGCTCATGAGGTGCAAATGTTGAGTTGGTTGATGCTACCCCATTTCTTCAGCCGCGAAATATATTAATGCCCGAAATTAAAGCACGAAATTACATTTAACACAGCCCGTTAAATTAAAGCTGCTAGCAATTAAATGTCTAAGAAGGGTTTACAAGGGGGATGGAAATGGAAATAAAATGGCCGAGACGATTTGTCACGAAGAAAAGAGGATAAGAAGTAGAAAAGGATGGAAAATAATCCTTGTAGATAGGATTCTACAACTGTTTGATGCCTGCAGGCTGAAGGAATAAAAAGAAAAATAAGTGGAATTGCGCTTCTAATATTTGAGCAAGGGTAGCTGCTACTTCTACTCCATACTCTTATTGTGGAGTAATTAAGTCAAATCATTCATTAGAGGCATCCCGAAACAACCCTTTTGTTGTAGAGTTAGTTTTCTTTTCTTGTTTTCTCTTAAGAAAAGGGTGCAAGCTAACAGTGACGTGCCATAAGTCAGCTGGGAGATATTTAGGGGATGCTCTCTTCTCTCACAGATGGTGCATAGTTTAAAACTCGTTAAGTCCGCGCCTTTCCGTTCACCCTGTGCCACATAGCTTACCCTTGAAGTATTTCCTAGATTCATTCCAGAAAGTTCTCAGCGTTCGAGTTTTTGTTGGATCAAGATTCCACGTTACTGAAGGCGAATTTTTCAAGAGCTTAGATAAGAAGTAGGGTATATCAATATGACCAAAATCATTTATTTTATCATCACTGCGTTCTATGAATAGTGTAGTATTGTGTAGTTTTTGTTGTATTAAAATGTTTATCAAATATGGCCGAAATCTTTATTTATAATAAAAACTTGAAAAACACTTTCAAGTGGAAATTAACTCACTTTATGGCGTGACGGCCGTTCCATTCTGTTTTCAAGAGCATCGTCAGACGACCCACAGTACACTGATTTAAGGCATGAGTTTCCTTATAACTCATGCTACTGTGGATCATCTGACGATGCTCTTGACAACAGAGTGAAACGGTTGTCACGCCAGAACGTTAGTTAATTTCCACTTGAAAGTGTTTTTGAAATTTTTATAACATATTAGTGGGAACAAGATGAATCTTCAACATCATTATTTATATTTTTGGAGCGTTTCACTGTTAGTGTGATATTTATTCTAGTTTTATGAACATCGTATTATGTACTTTTATGTTATTCTCAATATTGGAATGCATTCCCAAAGCTTCAAAAGCAATCTTTTTCAAATCCATAGATATTCTTACCGTGGAAATTTCAGAATTTCTAGAGTAAAAATATTATGAATGAAACATGTCCAATATAATGTAGGCAAGACAATGAGCACGCAATATATATTTTGGTAACTTGCTTCACGTACAATTTGCCATATTAAATCTTCCCATAACAAACTAAAAACTAGTATTATTAGCATCTTATTAGTATTGTTACAAAAGTAAACAAAGCAGTTATTTACGCACTTGTTCTATTCACATCGCTCCGTTCATGGTCAAACGTGACTTGAAATCTGATCTTCATTCTCTTGCTTTTAACATGTCTTTGTCACTCTTATTCTTCAAATATTCAACTCTCTCACTCAATTGAATTTCTTGAGATTTCTACAAACTTCCTGAACAATCGAGGTCATGTTCCACTATATTCTGTCATTTTCCATGGCATCCTTGAAGCATCTAGAAGTTCTTGGAATTATACAACTATGACAACTATATAAAGGAGCTCACATGAACCAGTGAGTTAGTCTTAAAAGCTCACGTGTAAGATTGTGTTACAGATCTCGTGCTGTTGGAGTAAACAGTGCTCGATTCCAGTGTAAAATGCAGAGACAAGTGTTTACTGTTTGTGCAGCTTACTAATAGTTTAAAGACGTTGTGTAAGTGATATTATTTGGGACTGTCAAATAACGAATTGGTCTGTGTTTGTAAGTGATTAGTTGCCCTTTTTATCATTTCTTTCTTCATTATTGTACAGTTTATTAGACTCTTGTTTCTTTTATTATTGATCAGCCTGTAATTAATTATTCATTAATTTTTGTAAATAATCACTGAAAATAAGTATCAGCCTGTCATTTGTTGATCTGTTTTTCTTTATTAATTGAACTTACAATTAGTGTGTGTAAATAGACTAATTTGTGTAAATAAAGTGCAAAGTGTGAACTTTAGTGTTGCCAGCCTTATTTTAGCCATTAGAACCCGTAACAGTATCTTAGGGGGTTATGAAGGAATCTGCAAAATAACTTTGTAACTGATAGTAGGCTAACCATGAAACTCTTGAGATGGCTACCAAATTTTTTGTGCTCTTCGTCGTAGGAATTAGCCGAAGATAGCCTCTAAGACTTTCCTCTTATGGAAAAAATTATGTTTCTTAATGTATTTATTCCACTAAAAACTTTAATCAGTTGTATAGAACAATATTGGCTATTGTGGCTGCTACAAAATCTAATGAAAGTTTCCATCATTTAAATAGTATTGTAATTGGAATTTGAAGTATGAAAGTGGATCCCGAAGGTGAATTATTTGGTTCTTGGACAGTAAATATAGAAAGACAGTTGGATATTTATGGAAGGTGGCTGGTGCCGACATTCATGCGGAAGGGTTGTTTTGCAAAACCCTTGGTTAGGGCAGGAGAAGGTCGACATTGGTCGGTTTTCCAAGGAAAAGGGTAGGAGAAAGGCTGCCGGTCAATTTCCGGGTATGTTGTCACACGATTTAGGACTCACTTTCTTTCTCTTTTTTCTCTCTCTCTTTCTCAGTTGTAATTTTGTAAATGAAAAATTCCAGATTTTCCCCTCACCCGCTCAACGTGTCTTCTGTTGTTTGCCTTCTTTTCTATTCTCAGTATATATTTGTCCCCAATATGTCTCCCGTGTTCATTTTATAACACACTCACTCTCTTCATATCACTATTCTTCTTCTCCTTGGATCTCCTTCTCCTCCTCTTCCTCTTCCTCCTCCTCCTCCTCCTCCAACTCCTCCTCCTCTTCCTCCTCCTTCTTCACCACCTCTTCCTCCTTCATCACCTCCTCTTCCTCCTCCTCCTCCTCCTTCTCCTCCTCCTCCTCCTTCTACACTTCCTTCTCCTCCACCAAATCTTCCTCTTATTCTTTCTCTTTTACTCTATTCAAATATTCCATAGATCTCTGATTCTTGACTTTTAGCAAAAGAGGTAAATTAAGTTAAGAATGTTGCAGTTTATCGATAATCGCGTTGTAACAGTAGCTAATATTAAAGGGTTGAAACGCATAATAGAGGCTGATGAAAGGAATTATAAAAGGCTGAGAGATAGACATATTATGCAGCAGGAAACTAAAAAGTAAATTAGAGAAGAGGCGTATGAGGCCATTGGTAAAGATGTTTTGCTAATGAACAGGAAAAGTTTAAATAGTTTCCAATTTTTTCTCGTACAAAAGCAATCGTATATTATCTTTTTACAAATATTTCTATTTCTGACTACCCTCTTCATCTACTCTTCCATTCCCCCCTCCCCCACACTTTACATTGTCTCTTTTCATCTCTTTTACTTTTATCGAACTTTATATGTTGTTTTTTCGTAAATGAGCAATTATATTTTTTTTCAACAATTTCTATCTCTGACTACCCTTTTCATTAACTCTTTCATTCCCCCCACCTCCACGTTACATTGTGCAGTCATCTCTTTTATTTATATAGAAGTTTACATGCTGTCTTCTTGAACGCCTTCCTTTTTCCGATTCAGCACAATATTGCTCATCTCTTCCCAAGGTAGACGTTTAAATTCACGAATTTTATTGAAAGTAATACAGGTTTTTAGGAAGAGCAAAGAGCAGATTAATATTAACTTTCTAAGTGAATTCAGAGGACTCTGAAAATGGATCTCCAAGATTCGAAAACGTTCGGCCTACAGAGTAAGTAAATTCTACATATTCTTAATAAAATTTGACTGCAAGTCGTTGAATTCACTTAAAAAGTTAATATTAACAACACAATTCGTCATGGAACAAGAAATCCAGAGAGATGAAGTTGAAGAGGAAAGTGAAAGAATAAAATTGAGGAGAAAGGTATGAAGATGCTGGGGTGAGAAAGGTTTGAGGAATTCAACTCTGTCTACCAATGACCAATCTCCTATTCTGTTTTCCGGTCGTCTCTTTCCATTCCACTATCGTTTCATCCTTTTCTACCGTAACCGCACACTGTCCTTAGCCTTTTCATTCCATCTATCCCTTTAGCCTTTGGCCTTACATAAACCTTTCCTTTCTAAAAGTCGCCTGTTCCCTTCAAACACCACTGACCGGACCCGGTCTTAATTAATTACTTGCCTTTTGCAGCTCTTGTTAGGGATGCGGTGAGGAAAGGAATGAAATGAAGAGAGGATTGGAAAAGGAAGAGAGTGTGTAGAAGAAGAAGAAGAGCTGCAAAATGTGTGTGAGAGAACAACTTGGTGAGTGGCAGGAATAGTGGGAGAGCCATGCAGACAACAGCCCTTCAAATAGATCTTTCAAAAATGGCCCTAATAGGGGTGAAAAAAGTCGGGAAACACAAAAAGACAAATTTAAGAAAAACAAACTCATACATTATGAGTCATCTGGTATTCTCTAACAGAGAATTTATTGAGTTGCTAGCGAACAGACGTTGCTAAGATCGGGAACCTTGGGATCCAGAGTTGTTACGTATACTTGTTATGATCTGCAAGTTATGAACCATGGACATTGGACAGGCTTTATACAAAAATGAAGCTTATTATTAAGAAAAATTGTTTGAAAGTTGAGTAGTCAAAACTTTTGATCACTTCTTCATGTTATGAAACCTTTAAATACTCATAAGATGGACATGTTCATTGTACATGATGTAATAGTGTACTGATGGCATTTGACAAAAATGCTCTATTATTTTCTTGTTTTAACAATATTCACTTTTTTAGTTTGTTTGAATTTTGAGGTTTCGTGGAAGAAAACTCCAGTCTCAAATCCGCCGAATAATCTTTTTTTTTTTCATTTTTTCATAATATTGATTCAGCAAACATTTTTTTCGGAGGATAAAGACCACATAGGTCTGAGACCTGTGCGTGTGTAATGAATTAGATGATGGTGATTGATGAGTTGGATCTACAGTTTTAGGTGGATTCCGAACCACCGGGAAGTGATTTTACAGTAGAGAACAGTCTTTTTGCTGGCCAATGAAATCGGTCACCCTTACAAAATGGCCATGAGTTTCGTAGCTTATCTCTGAACAGATACCTGCTACGGTACTCGGCTATCATTTTAAAATTAAGTTTAACATTCCCTTACTGAATAAACTTCTAAATTACGTATAAATACACATCGGATAGGCATGATCATACAGTAAATGTATTGCACGTACTGTAAATAATAAATAATACACATTGCAACAAAAAATACTGAATTTTTCGAATTCACTAATTAGAATGAATAAATTGATTTTTAATTTTATGTAACTGAAATTGAAATGAACAGAAATAATGTAGTAAGTCTTCTCAAACGTAAGATTCCGTGTTTATCAAAGTCGGTAGTGCATGAAATATGATGTTATGGAATGGTGTACGTGAATTGGAAAGTGAAATGGTGGATGCGGTCAGAATGAGTTAGTATCTTGTGCCAAACAGTGTACTATCAACCAGAAGATAGTATTCCCATCAAAACATACTACACGTTTATTGTACGTGACAGTAGATTCAATCTCAGCAGAGGTTGTAGGCTACAGGTAGGAAAATGTGTGCGAAGAGAATTAATGCGAATTTTTCGGCCACCTCAGCCTTCCAATTACATGTGGTTGGAATATCATCTCCAAGTTTTGTCTATTTTATGCTATCTGCCTGTCAAAAACGTTGTCTCTATTCTCCCTCATCATCACTCAATAACAAAAGAATATAATTTACTTTTTGAAAATCAAGTTTTTCATATTATGTTTTTGTGCTCTACTATAACATAATAGTATATTATGCTTTACCATATGCTATGCTACTATGCTTGTGAATATGAACATTGGATTAATAGATAGAATATTTAAAATTGGATGTAAATCCAGTTTTCATTTTTTTTTTTCATTTACTAGCCTATGTATCAAGTAAAGATACAACAAGCAAAGCCCAATACTACATTCTTCACATATTTTCGACTAAAAAATCCAAATTTTAGTAAAACTAGAAATTTGACTGTGAAGTACAATTACTGATTCTTTCCAAAATAAAAATATCAGCTTAGAAATTTACTTCTAAAGTGAAAATTAAAAATCAAAACGCAGCACTAAAACATTTCAGTAGTCCAAAGAAAGTGGATATAATTTACTATTTTACTGTAATCTACAAGCAAAACCTCCCATAAGATTCTGCAATACTGCTAATAGAAGTACTAATGGTATACATTTTTAAACTGTTTTGCAATAAGCCTCTGATTACTTTTATTTTCTTGAATTCATTTTCACAATTCTTAAGAGATTCTGTTTTTCAGATTTATCAAAGGAATTTCCGCTCTGATGAACTAGAGTTTAAGTATCACTGAGTTGAAGTCATTGGAGAAACCGATTTCCTAACAAAAAAAGGTTTCCACGAAATAGGTTTTTTTTCTGGGGGACCAATCATTTGATTTCAACTATTTGTATCTGCTACAGATATTTCGTTAGCCACTAATGATGCAGGACAAGATGGTTTCTCAAAAAATGAAGCTTCCCACGGTCTGCTTAGTAGTTATCAGGCTCTCTTTTGATTCACCTTGAGAGTATTATTTTTCAACAACCAAATCAAGCAATCTATAGTTAGCTATAGATTTATAGAATAAACATTGAGGGAGCATACAGCAAAATTCTACTCGACTGAATTAAAAAAAATATATTCTTGAAATCTAGAGCCAAAAACTGCTGTCCAGCTAATTTATGTCCAGTTTCGTATTCTATAAAGAAATATTCATTTTATTCAATATTTATAGAGAAAGAGCTGATACCATTTTAGTCATTTTCAAACCACTCATGTCAAAATTTATTTATTTGATTATCTAATCTAATAATGTAGTCTTTTTTGATTTGTGAATGAAATTTCATCAGGCTTTTCTTGCTGATATATGATACTGAATGACTACAATACTCCTTTTCCTTCCTATTCCCTTTTCCCTTACCCCTCCCAAAAACCTTTCCTATAACCAGACTAGCCCTACTTCCTTATTTAATGTTATGTTATTTTATATTGAAATATATATCTATATTTTGTTTTATTATATTGTGTGTTATGCGAATGAAAGTGAATTGAATTTAATCTACTACCTTAATTTATTCATAGTGATACCTATGTTTAAAACTTAATCTTCTCATTCAACCTTTTTCCTAGGCCATTTTTTTCATCTTCCTATGCTTGGAAAAGTAAATAAATTGCTGAACTTGTTACATTTTCAACTACCAGAGTTTTTTTTTGACGAGTTTCGAATTTTAGAAAAAGCGCCGATAACAATGTTTGTCATTGCAAACTAATAGTCATAATTAAAAATTTTTAATTTTTTTTTTATTTTCTAGTTCTTAGTGTATTTATAGTGAGACTTGTATTTTTCACAAGCTTTTCATTAATCCTTCTCCTTAAGCGACTATTATCCCCTATTTCTAGACATGAAAAATCGAATAAATTGATGAGGTTAATACATTTTTAACTTCCGGGAAACGTAGTATCTAATACCAATAACATAAACTATATCAGACTAAACAGTAACCTAGGAAGAGCAATGATTCGCGGGATAGAATTTTATCATGTGGATTCATGAGTCGAGAGGCTGATCGACTATTTCCCCTATTTCTAGACATGAAAAATCGAATAAATTGATGAGGTTTAATACATTTTTAACTTCCGGAAAACGTAGTAATACCAACAACATAAATTATCAGACTATACAGTAACCTAGGAAGGGCAATGAATAGCGGGATAGAATTTTATCATGGGGATTCATGAGTCGAGAGGCTGATCGTGGTGGGAGGTGGGATGGGGGATCAAAAAGGATGAAGAGAGGGGTTTTTGGGAGATATTCAGGCCTGGATTGAGGTGGTGGAAGGGTGGGGTTATCCAGAGAAGCACACAAAAGGGTAGCGGTCTCAGTACAGGATTTCTTGCCCCTAAATTCAAACGGTTTTGCGAGCTGGTGGAAGAGGCTGAGGCTTCGCTACTAGAACTACTTGTTTTGCTGCATTGCCGGTCGAATTTACGACGCGTTCATTTGGCGCGAGTTGTGCAGTTTTTGGCGGGAAAGGGGATGTTTGGGTATCAGCGGCAAAGGGGTAGCATCCTCCCTCCTGGGGGCGGTGGATGTTTAATCTCCCGATCACCCCCTCAACTCCCCAGACCGAAGTGCGTTGTCCCCGCTCACTGTCCCCCCACGGTGCCCCCCACACTTCGTGACGCTTTGAATTGTGCCCCGTGATCCACGACCCCTCAGGGACCATCCCCCTTCCCACCGATATTCGTGATAGTCTCACCTTTTCGTTATTGGAAACTGATACTCTCGGCCGGAAACCCAATTCGAGGACATGCCTCCTACAACTAGGTCCGTGAGGACAAAAGACAACGGTTTAGATTGCGATCCCTTAACCTTGTTTCAACTGTGAATTTTGGCAAACTGATCGCGGTTCAGGTCGAACCAAATAAATTACAAAAAAATTGAAATTAACTCAACTTACACCTCATGTAAGCTCAATTCCAATATGAATATTCAGTTTCTCAAAATTATTCCAGTTTAAGCCAAAATAACTTAGTATTCTCAAGTCAAAACTCTGTTTCTGCAGGCTTTTGTTCAATCTGCAACTTTTGAAAATTTCAGTCTTTTAAGCAGTTTTTCTAAGCACAGTTTCTTCAATATTATCGAAGTGATTCCTCATTTTCCTTGTCATTTTTCTCTTGATGTGCAGTTTGAACAAATTAGCATATGAAGTCTTCGTAATATGTGAACATTTTATATCATATTATGCTAACCCATTAAATCTTCTCAAAATTATTTGTACTCTTAGATCCACCTGTATTCAAACTTTTTTCAATTCGTTATCACTGGTGGTTCTGTGAAAAGATGCCCTTACTCGCCCAGCACTTCTCAAAAGAAGACGATATTTTCAAAAGTTCAAGAGCACTTTCGACTCAATTGTCATCACCAAATCTTTCATTGATGATAGAAACTACAAAAATTAATATTTGAAAAGTCCAAAATTTTTGACATCCTCTAGAAATTACTACTTATACCTAATAAAGGCTTACTATGCATTCTGAGCAGCTCCCGATCATAAAAATCAAACCTTATCAAAAAAGTTCAAAATTCGTTCTCACCACAATTTTTTAGAGAAATTTAGATATCCGCCCCTAGTTTTAAAGGTGACTATTTTACAAATTTTTCGTAGAAAGTCTCCTGAGTTTTTTATGTTCTATCTGATGGAAAAATATCCCAATGATCTCGATAATGGAGTTTTTTAAATTTTCTCACCTCCCACTAATATTCAAAAATTAGTTTAGTAGTTCAGTGTCAACCTTCTTCTTATAGAGCTATCTTCCACTTCCAATAAAAAAAAGAATTTATCGACAAAATTCGTTTTTTAAAAGTCAATTTTTCATGTAGGCCTACATTCCACTTAACTCAAAAAGCCTTAACAATACAAACAAAACAATCTCAACATTGAAGATTTTAAATATTTTGAATCTCTCTCTCTCCAACACCCCACGTCGGGTTTTTATCACGGATTAAACCCTCTTCTCATATCGTCTCAATCATGTCGTCATATGTGAGACCAACCGCACCTAAATCGGACGCTCGAATAATCGGCGGTAAATTGGGCCCTTGAAAAAATAACTTATACATTTATCGCCCAGCCTAGGAATAAGGAGCATTTGTGAAAAATGTCATTACATTCTGTCAAAGCGTTTGGCCGTAATCTTGTAACATACAGACAGACGAAATACCGTGCAGTAGAGTTGAAACTAAGACCTCGCTATGTTCGGTCAATTACCAACATTGTGTCACTCCTTGTAGGTCTATGTAACTAGACCTACTGTTCGCTACTGAAGTGCAGATTATGTGATCTTAACTTGGTATCTAATTAAAGGTCAAGCTCAAGACGAAATTTTGCGAATTTTCGTTTTCTACCCGGTTCAAGTTGTAACCTGCAGCCCTGAAATCAGACTTTCTACATGGTTTTGAAAGATTCGTAGCAGAATTCCACTTTTTATCGGCCAAATAACTCATGAAATCACCCTCAAATCCATTACCTAATTTAATATACATGATTCTCCTATACAGTACAGTACAATACATTTACTTTTATAGGATATCCAAAAAGACTCTGTTCTCTGCTGTAAAATCATTTACACCATGGTTCGGAACCCACCTAAAACTGTAGTTCCAACTCAACAATCAACATCATCCAATTCATCATCCATTACCCACGCACAGGTCTCAGACCTATGTGGGCTTCATCCTCCAAAAAAAAGAGGATCCTTTTTCAATTCAACTTTGAAGCTCACCACCATGAACTTCCAACCAACTAATACTAATAATATTAGAACTAGTACTTAAAGTTACAGTGACATATTTTTTAAGTTTTCTCTTGTACTTGTTCAGTTGATTCCAAAGAGGTTTTGAGATAGATAGAACTGCACCTGTACTCTAAGTGTAGTGTTGTCGGTGAAACCTACACCTCCGAAATCTCAGAATTGAGTGTTCAGAGAAAAAGTGTAAAAAAGATTTGAGACCCGCCCAAGTGTTGTGGCGGAAGAGACGAACTACCAGCTATAAGCTTTAGCGCGTCCGCTACTACCCATTCCAGCATTGTGGAACCGGGAGAGTTATTGATCAAAACACTGCCTCTCTCCAACAGACCGAAACCCTTCTCTCACAAACTCTCCCACTTGTTCTCTCTCGCTCTTTCTTCCTCACTCTTTCTCTCACAATCTTTTTCTCTCTCTCAAACAAACCAAGAACCTTGTTGCACCATACCTCACCACCAACGGTAAAAACAATACTTGTGGGTGTAACAATGCGGGGAAGGGGGCAGTTGAGCCATTGTTCCTTCTAGAACGTTGTGACCTTCCTGCCGACGGGTTAAAAGAGTACGTACTTTTTCGGTCTAATTTAGTTTCTAGAGATTTCGATCATTTGATTTATAGACTTTCGTTATACGGCCTGCTCAAATGGGAGACAGTAATTGCCTTGAAGTGACAGCGTAGAGTAGATCTATTTGTGAGGATTCTATGACATATCTTCATTTTTTGTTTCTGTTTTTTCAATACTTATTGGTACTCACTAAAGTTGCAACTCGTAGTTTCTGAGATGCATTGATTGAAATGTCGTTTCATTTCTTACAACTTACATAATGGAATCATCTACATATCCACAGAATGTCTAATGCTTCTTATAAATAAGGCTATTTTTAGAAAAATTCTCTTTTAGATAATTTTTTCTAGAAGATAATGTCATACATTGTAGACTAGGTACTAGAGCGATAGGAACGTTTAATTTCTAGAGCGAGAGCTTAGAGAAGTCGTGTAGAAGTTGGATAGATGAGCTGCGAGAGTTATGGATTTCGTTCAGCTGCAATCAATCTGCATGATAAGATATGAGAAGATTTGCTTCACGTTCTGTCTGTATAATAATTTGCTGTTCCGTATGACAGGCGTTTTTAGCTGCGAAGCTAGTTTCTGAACTAGCACTAATTCTAATACTAGTGATTGATTTTAAATAAATTAATCAGAATAAATAAGGCTATTTTTAGAAAAATTCTCTTTTAGATAATTTTTTCTAGAAGATGATGTGAGCTTCAAGTATAATTTGATCAAACTTTGAAAAATGACATGAACATTGTGATTCATATGAGAATCACGATTGAATCTACAAACCTAAATAATTATAATTTTCTCAAGTTGTTAGTGATTTTATAGCTTGATTGATGCTGAGAAATATAATTACTTTGAATTTCGGGATAAAATTCTGTAGATTGTCTTCACCATTATTTTGAAAAAATGTAGTGATTGACAAGAATACTTTAAGTAAAATATTCCTTTCACATACAGTGTATTTCTGAATTTATATTTCTTGAAAAATATTGAGTATGTTAGTTATTACTAAATAAGCTCAGAAGTAGACAGGTTTAGTAGAATTTGAAATGTCGTTTCATTTCTTACAACTTACATAATGGAATCATCTACATAAATGTACAGAATGTCTAATGCTTCTCAGAAACTACTAGTTGCAACTTTAGTGAGTACCAATAAGTATTGAAAAAACAGAAACAAAAAATAAAGTAATACTTTGAAAATAGCATGTAGGCCTACCAACTTTTTTGTTGTCACTTCTGTTCTATATTTAACAAAAACAAGGTATTGGCATGAAACTTTAGTATTACATTAATCTTAGCATACTATTCTTTATTCGCTCGATATCTGATAGCTTTACAATATTTGAGGTTCCTTAAGATTTTTATTTTAATCAATTTTAATATATATTGTATCATATCTTCCTCAATAATTAAATTCTCAAACACCTGACTTACAATCAATACTTCGGAATTGATTATATGTTTACGGATATCCCACTAAATCAATGTGTGCCTAACAGTACATATTACTTTCACGGTTTTCGTGATGTCTCAATTTCTAGGCGAAATGAATCTTTTTTATCCTCCTACACGCTTGATAAAAACAAACAAAAACCACTGAAGACATGATTATTACTGCAGTGTGTGATCAAACTATAATTACAGGGCCTTGTGGGTATTGGTTGATCATATTTGTATTTCCGGTTTTTAATAACGGGCCTTGTGGGTTCCTCATGATTATTGATTGTTGGAGCTTATTGGTTGTTCGTATTAATTGATTATTTGTGCTCATATAATTTATAAAAATATGCTAATGCTGTTCTCTTTTGTTGACTGTTGCAGGTAAGGGAATGTTCGGCGTTGTCGTGAAATGTCTTGTTTTGACCTTCTTGAAAGGTCAGTGAATAATCAGCGCGCATGCGAGTGAGGGAGTGACAGGGTAAGTGAGAGAATGTATGTATGTTTGCTCGTATTTGCAAAAATGCATAATATAATTTATTCATGAAATAAAATTGATGGCTAATGATCATCAAATACTGGATTTTTTGAAAAATTATTATTGTCTTATCGAGCAACTCATTAATCAATTATTACTAGCTAAGTTTATTGAATGTTTTTGTACTTAGATTAAAAAAATGAATAATTCACAAAGTTTAATTAATTGATAGATGAACATCAAATAGGATCTTTTGAAAAATTGTCATGATCTTAATAGCAAACAGCAAAGCTTGTTGAATATTTTTGTATTGAAAATAAAATTCTGTGATTAAAGCTTCACAAGGGTGGGTGAAGTTTACTATTGAAAAAAGTTAAATAACCTGCATTTTTCTAAAGTTGAATTACAATTAATTTCTCAATCAATTTTAGATGAAATCGACGTAGTTTACATTGTTCCAATGGAGTTCATTCTTATAGACATAGTGGCTGTTAATTGTACTTTTTGGTGGGTCTATAAGACAACAGTTTCAGTATATTTCTAGAGAAATTTTTTCTGAGTACAGTTTTAACCTGGCATTGTTTCATTGTCCATCAAACATTCATTATTTTTTTGTTTTAAATGTGAAACAATTCACTTCAATATCAATATTTTATAAGCATGTAATGATACATGAAGTTAATATAACGACTCTAATGAGGGAACATTTTGCCAATTCTCCACTCTCACTGGTGTTTTTATCCAATTTTTCCAAGATGGTGGTTTCATCCTCAGACACCAGATCTGAGCCAGCTAGGTCGTACGATATTATTTTACTTTAATACTGGACGGTATTAATAATGCACAATAACTACCATATCAAACTCGAAAATAATTGAAAAACAATAGGTCACTAGTTACCTCCCATTCAAAAATATACTGTTGTGGAAGAATGAACAGTGATTTTCGGTGTTATCTGCTTGTGTCAACAAGTCTATTGTTTACTTCCCCCCGCACTCTCTTTGCCTTTCAGTTTATCTAAATGTCATTGACATTTTTAATTAGAATTTAATGGAATCTTATGGAATATTGTGGAAAATGCTAGAGTCCTTATCTGATTATTTTAGAATTTGATAGAAAGATGAAGAGATATCTAGTTCATATCTAGTTCTTTCTAGATTACGGAAAAATGTATAAAAACGAGGGACTTTCGTAAAAGTCAGTTCAGTTGTAATTCGATCTTTAATGCGAAAGTGGCAGTAGTGACAGTTCCTGTTTACCAGTAAGCGCTTATGCAGATAAACAATCGTCTGTTGTTACAGTGTTAATCGCAGTATTTTGTGACAGATTATTATTCAGGCTTACTTGTCAGTTTATACAGTGACTCGTAAGTGCTTGTAGAGTTTCAACTATTATGTACTAGAAGCTTCTCCTTGAATTATTGAAATATTAGATCGGCCTTTTGACATTTTAGTGATTGATTTTTGTACAGTAGTGTAGCAAAATCTTTATTAACTGAACAATATCGATTTATCTGTTCTGATTTCATTATTTTGTGTAAGAAATCACTGAACAGTGTGAGTTGTGGATAATTTGTGTTAATAAAGTGCGAGTGATAAATTCAAGTGTTACCAGCGAGATAGAACCTGCAACAATATTTGAGTTGAGATCTTCAAAAACTTTCTTCATTCAGCTTAGTATAGGTGATAATAACCTGGGATTAATAGAGTTGTGTTGTGTGCCCCATCCTGTATGTCAGACTGAACTGGGTGGAGTTCGAGCATCCGACATAGACACAACTTCTACCAGAACAACAACAGCAACTAATTCGCCGTTCATTTTGAGTAACGTTAGGCGCGTCGCTCGCACGCAAGATTCGTGTTCTGTCGCGATCATTTCAAAGCGAGACGGCCCGATACGACTAGGCAACCAAATTCCTGATAAATTTCTCAGATTCACACAATCACTCGTCATCAGGCCGCCAGACAGCGCT
This sequence comes from Conomelus anceps, assembly GCA_948455865.1. Lineage (NCBI taxonomy): Eukaryota > Metazoa > Arthropoda > Insecta > Hemiptera > Delphacidae > Conomelus > Conomelus anceps. The sequence continues at coordinate 26,033,073 of OX418225.1, read as the reverse complement.
AGTGCGCCTGCTACTGCTAGAGAAAAACCTGAAGGAGATGGTGAATAAGCCGAAGAGAACCAGGACGAAGAATCGAGAGAAGAAGAAGAAAAAGAAGACGAGGAAGAAAAAGAAGAAGAAGAAAGGAAGTAAAAATAAGTAGGAAGGAGGTGAAGGAAGAACCACAACGTGTCTAAATTTCTATTACGACGTCGTTAATTGTGGTTGAGAACTTGATTCAGGCTGGGAAATAAAGTCCTGGTAAAGCACGGTACTTGATCGAAGATAGCTGTGATTAATTGGAATTGTTGAAGCAGCCGGAAATGCTAAAAAGGAAGACCTGTTATTGGCTATATTGAAGAATAACAATTATTCTTTTATATATAATACACCATGCACATACAATATATTTAATTGCAACAATGATGGCTAGTTATCTTTCCTTATCGGTTTATAATTTCTGGTTTAGAGAGAAAATATCATTCTGATTTAAGTTAATTTATGTTTTTTGTTATTGTTTTTTAATGTAGAAAAGGCTTGAGCCTTATAGAGACTCGAAATATTCCGCCTTAATATTCAAAATGAAATTTATACAAGCCTTAAATAAAGTTTTTAGTTTGTCCATATTTAAAAATATTTTTAATAATAATTTATTATTAGTAAAAATGACGCATTATATTTAATTTTCAGTTGATAGTTCATGTCTACTAGTTTTATACATACAGTCAAATATGTATATAGATATAGCGGATTTCCAAATAACTATTTAGATAGATAGTTTATTCTCAAATAAATACATTTACAACAAAAGATAATTTCAATTTCTTACAACTATTAGTAGTCGGAAGAAATAAATAAAATAGTTCCTCTATGTTAAGATTTTTTATAGTGTCCCTTGACATATAAATCTGGGAAATAAGACCTCTCTTAATCAATACCTCTTTAGAGTTAAATTTAATTTAAATTTAGATTTAAATTTCTCGCATGGATATTCGAATTCTTAATTCAGAAGTACAACTGTATTTACTTTATTACTCAGGGTATATGCAACACCAAATAATATCTTGACATACCTTTTAAGATGATTCCTATTCACTTTTATTTATTGACCGAGGAAGTGCAAATATGGAAACAAGAGTTAAATTATTCTTATTCATCAACCGTAATTATTTTCAACCAGTCAAACCTTGGGAAATTTTCAAAGAAGATACAAAGAGAATTGAAGCCGTTATGTAAACAATCTTAGCAAACATCAAATTATAAGCTCGGAGTTGAATTCATTGTAATACCTTCATGTGAAATTCTTGTATAATCTTGTTCTCATAAAAGGAATGTTGATTTTTGTATTTAACATTTCAGATAAAATTTAAGGTTGGGGAAGGTTAAGGTGCTGTGATTATGAAAAAGAAGAAGGAGAGGAAGGAGAAAGAGAATTGGGAGATGACGGGGAAGGTGATAGAGAATTAGGAGATGAAGGAAGAGAAGTAGATATACGTTTTTCATGAACAAATATTACATTTTTGGGAAATATTGGTCCAGAATTGTTAATAGAGAAATACTATGTTTTGAGTGTATTTAAACTGTTTCCTTAAGATATTCAGTAATTCCTTGTATTTGTTTTTTGAGATAGCCTTTGTTTTTTGTAAGAGCCTAAAAGTAGCTTAACGTTCTAACAATACCTACCTAACATACGACTTGAGGAGGGTTGTTCTTAAAAACTCTATTTTGGAGGACACAGTATGAGAAAGAGGATTATCGAGGAACACGCAATGCAATTAGAACGAGAAAGTAAAAGATAAGTAGCAAGTTTATGCCTTAAAGTAGGCTGCATTGTATATTCAGGGGTGAGAAGAGGATTGTGAAGACTCACTTGGCTCAAGTAGGCTAACTAAGCTGGGAAAGAAGACAAATGAAGAAGGAGGATAAGAAGAAACAGAATGAAAAAAGAAAGAACAGAAATAAGAAGGAAAGAACAAAAAGAGAAAAGGAAGAATAAGATGAAGAAGAAGACAAAGAAGATGCAAGAAGGTGAAAGGGAAGGGGTAGTTTGAAAATGGATAAAGGGTGTCACAGAAGTGTACAAAAACTCTCTTGTACATCAGCTGGAACAAGTGCGAGGTCTTTGGGTAGGCGAAAGTTTTCGGGATAAGAAAAAATAAGTCAGTAGTGGTGTGAGCAGTGAAGGAAGGGTATGTGAATAAATTTCCATAGCTTAGAAACGAAGGCCGGTATTTTGTTATTCGCCGGGGAAACGCCGTGCCAAACTCTTCCATGTTGCCAGACTACTTTCCACTGGAGAGTCCTCGGAGATTTATCTGAGAAAAATGCATGAGCTGGAATTTGATATCAAATAAAACACGTAGGGAGAAATATCTTCCGAGTGTAGGCTAGGCTACCCCCTCCACCACCCCGCTACCATACACAGACACCTCCCCATCATCCTCCAGTGTTCACCACAATAGAGGCGGCCCAGCCCCAGGTGATATACTGCTCGGTTCTTTGTTCTCAGCTTCTGACAGTGGATAACTCGTAAAATCGCTTTATTTTTACGCCGGACGTCACGCCTCTTCCACCGAGTTGGCACAAGCGCGTTTCCACCCCCCCCCCCCCTTCACAAATGATCCTCCGGAAACACCCCCACCAACCCACCCCACCCACAACGTCTCAAAGAATCCCCATGAGCGTCATTGAAATGGCGTCATCCCTCAATTCGGGGGTGATTTTTGCCAAAGTAAACATCCGCATAATTCACCCCAACCGCCGTAATAAATGTTACTTTGAGAAGAACTTGTAGTGCTAACGGAAGTGTTCACCAAGTCATGGACCACTACATGGTTCAACAGCGAGTACAGTAGGTCAACCAAATCGGATCTGAACAGAATTATTGGTCTGTTTTGGTTCTTTTGAATGCTTGAATCTTCTCCTTTGTGCCTTTTTTGCATGTTTCAAGAAAACAGCTTTCGTTTAAAAGTGAATGGATTTTTGTCCACCTAGAAACCTAAAAAGCAATTAGAATCACATTTTGGTAATAGTAGCCTACTGTGTAGTAAATGAATTATTATTCAGAGCCACTGCAGTTGCCGTTGCACGCTTCAATAACGGATAAATGGCATCAGCCGGCTGCCTAAAAAACAGCTGTTAACTCTCGTCAAAAGAATGAACTTTGTACAGACGTGACCTGAGAACTCTGTCGCCAGACCTGAGCCAGCCTGGTCACACAGACGTAAAACTCCCAAAGTTGAAGGTGCTGAGTAAAGATGGTTCATTTTTTGGACTTGTTCTTCTTGTTATTATTATTATAATTGCCGACCTCACAGCCTAATGGCTGGTATAAAGAGTATTATTTTTATTATTATTATTATTGGTCGTCAATTTAACGTTCAAATTGTAAAACGCTAAATACATGTTTATGAGGAAGGCTGAAGGCCTTCCTCCTCTTTATTGGTACCGGGGCTGTTTCCCATGACTCCACACACTTTCTATACAAATTTCTATTCATAATTGTTTCTAGGTTTACGATTTTTGCAAGCTTTAGGTCAGTTTGGACATTTTGAATCCATTTCCCGCCGTTTCTCAAATTTTGCGTATGTACAAGAATTCGTCTGGAAATTCGATCGTTGGGGAGTCTCATAATGTGTCCATAAAATTTCAAACGTCTTTTTCGGATTCCGTTTGTGACTTTTGTGATTATTTTTATTATTATTAATTATTATTATAACCAATTGCGTAGATTCGATTAAAAAATCAGTTGATGATTCTAAATATATATGTGTTTTCGAAACATTTCGTGTACTTGTGGCGCACGACTGCGACTGCAGTGTGTCTGTACAATAAGGGTCTAATACTGCCTAATAATACCGTACATAAATTTGGTTAGATACCAATTCGCTCTTCCAGGAGCAAAGGACTTGAGTTTCAGGTTGATCGTGATGTTCTGTCAGGAGCGCTCGGGTCTACGGTTGGAAGGGTGACCAACGAAAAAGAACGTGACGTTATCTGCATTATTCAATTCTATTCAAACTCAAATTTCTTTATTGCGATTCACAAGTTCAAAAAGATCAATATAGTATTATTATCAGTTACCCGATGGTTCGTGGCCCACCTAAAACTGGAGGTCTATCCATAACATTATTATTATTATTATTACGTCATAAATACATTACTCTCGCACAAGTCTCAAACCCATGTGGGCAACTTCAGCGCAAAAGAATTTTATGGATTTTTCGCTTGATCACCCAGGCTACAAGGGGAAAATGGAACTGATCAGTTGAAATTGAAAGGGGAAATGTATAAAAATATTGGTTCTTTCCCATGGTTGTTGGAGTAAAACGTGGTTGCTGTTTTCCATTATTAAAGTTTTTTTTTATCCAAACTAGGTATAATTTCTTATTTTTAAATTCTAATTTAATAAAACCTCTTCCCAATTAAAAGAAATAACCAGTTCTAGTTTTTGTAGCGTTTGTACATTATCTTCACTATTCAAAGTTCTGTACGTTTTAGACAAAGATTAGTTTCCTTTCTCCTCTGAAAAATCTCATCGTTCATCAAGCCTCGCTCACCGATGTAAAAGTTCTTGTAATCAGTTGAAACTAACCACAGACTCCTGTGCGCTCCAGCAATTTCCAACAAATGAGTGGTATTTGTGTGAGTGGGGTATGAAGAAGTAGGTGGTTGATGATGAGGAGTGGTGGGGTAGGTGGGGAAAGTGGTGTAGAAGGGGGAGGAGGTGGATGAGAATGAGGAGTAGGAGGAGGAGGAGGAGGCGGCTATTCCAGCAGGCATAGTCCAGAAAGGAAGGCCATACATCAAAAAGCAGAAAGCAAAAGCCCAAAAGGAAAGCGTGATAAATCACTAGGCACCACTTTGACACTCGACCATAACGACCATTTCGTTGTTCTCTGGCTTTATTCAAGTTACCTCCTCCCATTTTCGCCTATTTTGATTTAGGTTGTCTTTGTTTCCTCTATTCCTCATTCGGTCATTTAAAATATCAGCTGGGTGCTGGATAGATCAAAATTGAAGGTACATCAATTTTTCAAGAAGTTGGGGAAGATGAGAAAGGTGATGATGATGGAGGAGAAGGAGGACAAAAAGAAGAATAAGAAGAAGAAAAAAGTTCTCTCATCACCCTCACTAATTGCATTCCAAACGCTTTCACCAGCCGCCATAACTTACTTCTTGGCAGCTCCAAATCTGTACAGAGTTTGTGAAGAAAGAACAAGATATTTAGTAGCATTCTTTTTGTTTCTAAAGTCACTCATTTTGTCTAATTCTTGTTTAACAAATGTAAATTATGTATAATGTCTAATTTACATGAATTACATAAATGTCTAAAAGACATTATACATAATTTACATTTGTTAAACAAGAATTGGACAAACAGTAAACGTAATCTATAAGTCGGATGCCGAATAATACAATTTGAATTGTGTTTTGACTGCTTTTCACAGTAATTAAATCACTACTCCCAAGTAGTTCATACAATATTTTCTAATATAATAATTTTTTAATTGGAAACACTCATAAGATCCTGTATTTAATTTTAAATTGATATTTTCGGTATTTCTAAATTAATGTACAAATGTGGCTCTGATAGCTCAGTTGGTTTGAGAGCTTGTCTGTGATTAGATATGACTATGGTTGACTTCATTTCCTGCATTCTTGGGTTCGAATCTCATTCAGCCATGGATGTTTCCTCATCATTCACCCATCCACCTCTACCCAAGCACAAGTCTCCTGACTCACGTTAGCATCATCCACAATAAAAAAATTTACTTCTTTATTCAATGAGTTTCGCATTCTAATCTTGAAGCTTGTGCGTGGGTAATTTGTAATGCAATCAGTAAACTTATGAGATTAAATCCCAGAAACTCAATAATAGAACCCCAAAACAACTGTGATTTCCCAGTTTTAAAATATAAAAATAGATCGAATTGAGAACCTCCTTCTGTTTTGGAAGTCGGTTGAAAATAATTTAAAATCTATCTTCAACTTAATTACAATTATGACATTGAGTAAGTTTCAAGAAGTATTCTATATTGATTATTTCTGAGATTCACATCTCTGTAGTTTATTGAAGGAGAATTACAACTAAACAGTGAGGTTGTTTTGGAAAAGAACTCTCTGTACGACCTTAGATATGAGCTAACAGCTGACAGTAGAAGATAAGTATTTTCCAACTGGCAACACTGCGGTCTCTCTCACTCTATATCTTTCTCTCTCACTCTATATCTTTCTCTCTCTACTCTCGCTCACTCACTCTCTCATTTTCACTCTCTCTCTCCTCTCTCACTCTGAGGCAAGTGAGGCAATTCGTCTTCCAGTTGTCTCTTGTATCTATAGATTGTCTTCTACATTCAACACAGAATATCTATAGATAATTCAGTTTTAAATTCCGGCGCGAAGATGTTCTGGATGGAAGGCAGAGGAACCAACTGCACGTGGCACAAATTTATCTCTGTCTATAAGCCGAAAAACTGTTCTAGCCCATATTATTCACCTTCTTTTTTCTCTTTCATTCCATCTTAATCACTTATCTCTCTCACAATCATCCTCTCCCGCTCTCTTGCTGTGTATTTCGCTTCCTCTGTTCTCTGTTCCCTCTTCACATTCCTGCCTATCGGTTTCTCTATCCAGAATAAGTTGATGTGCTTTCCATTCAGCTGTAGAATGTTTTGTTTAGCAGTATAACTGTTTACTGATGCACCTGCTTTGTAACTTCAAGTTTTTTTGTCACTACTGTATTTCTATTAAGTTATGGCACAACATCTTCACTAATCTTAGTATTCAATCTTAAATTAGAATAATCTACCATTGTAGATTAATAATATACTGTAACAATAATCTATCAATGAATAAAATATGATATTTAATTCATTCTTCGTATTATCGTAGAATATTAATTCATTATAAAGGTATTTTTTCGGATGATGCCCACATGAGTCTTGAGACTTGTGCGTAGGTAATAAGGTAAATGATTACACAAAATATCCATGGCTGAACGAGGATCGAATTCAAGATTATAGTAGTAAGTAGCCTGTTGAAATCTTATCAGAAACAAGCGCTCCCAAATAATGCAAATTTTATTATGGAAAGTACAACAGTGAGGTTGTTTTGGAAAGAGCTCTCTTTACGTCCTTAGAAAAGTAGATATGAGCTTACATGATAATTTAAAATATAAAATGATGAATGGTCGATTCTATGAAGTACTGGTGCTATATTTATATATTTTTGTATGTTGTATCAATAATATATCTTCTAATATATCAGATAAAGTAGCCTACGCTCAAAGTATGATTGGTCAAGGCTATTAAGTTTATCATTCAAATCCTGGCATGTCATCATTGTAAATTTTTCCAGGAATAAAGAACAATAGATTAGATTAGATTATCTTTCTTTATTCATGTAAATTTACAATTATGCATATGAATGGTTAGAAACAAAATTATCAACATCACATAGATACAGTAAAACCTGTGTAAGGCGGAACTCCACTGGACTGAAAAAAATTTCCGTTTTGGCAGGTTTCCGGGTTAGACAGGGTGATCATACTGTACAAAATTCCTAGGGACCGGATGAAACATTCCGTTTCAGCAGGTTTCCGTCTTACAAGGGGTCCGTCTTAGACGGGCTTTACTGTACTATATTAAACTCAGATAATGATTCCTGGATTTCTTGTTCCATGACGAACTGCGTTGTTAATATTAACTTTTCATGTGAAATTTAACGACTTGCATTTTTAACGACAAAAATATTTGACTGCAAGTCGTTAAATCTCAGATAATGCTTTTTTATAGTGCAAAATATCATGTACAATGATCTCATTTGTATGATTTTAACAATGGCAATGACAAATTGAGTGATACAATTACATGAAATGGCGAAGTTTGGACAAAGATTCGTTCATTCTTGACACCTAACCAGTAAAGTATAGACTGATAGTTATAGATCTAATAGACCTAGTTTACTACAAAATCATGTGTTTGCAGAACGTTAACTTATTAATCGCCTTGAATACGGATATCGAGCGATTCCAAATTAGAAACCGTCGAATTTATGTGGGTAAACAATGGCGGTGTGGAGACCCTTCCCAAGTCATTACCATATTTGCGGATAGACCATTGTTCCCTGTAAAAACCGGAAGCTGGATATTAGGAGCCAGCCAGCAGCTTTAGGGCTAGACGATATTGTGAGAAAAGGAAGTAGCATTAAACAAGGATGCTGAATATTGGGGACGAAGTTACAGCTGCTTGTGCTATAAATGACAGATACATGGTCCATGATGATACGACTAGGCCAGTCGCATTCACTCTCCCACATACAGATGCCTTCTCTTTCTCACTCTCTCTCTCACACTCTCTCTCTCTCTCTTTCAAACCTTATTTCTCACTCTCTCTCCTTATTCCTGTTCTTGCTCTCAACCCTCAAATATTGTCAACTCCTTCAGTCTTTCTCGTGTAAACGCACTAATACTCGCTATACATTACCCTGTAATAGGCTGTACTTCACTTTATACTATACTTTCATAAAATTCATAATTAATTATTTTGTATTTTTCACTGGAACTTTTACTTATGACTACAGTATTTATACCAACAGGCTCAAATTTATCTAAATAATACGTTTTTTATAGAATGGAAAAAGGCTATATCTTCTGTAGTAGCCTAGCAACGGTGTGGATAAATGTAGCACTTGTAGATGAAAATTTGTTAGATAGTAGTACTTCTATCTAACTCGTTCTGAGTTATACATGAATAAATAATATACAAATAAATAAATATTTATGTATAGGAACGTCTGTATAGGAACGTCACTCTGGAAAAATGAAGGAAGCGTGGGCAAAGAAGCTGATAGGACGTGCTCTCTAAAAGAGCTATTCCGAAAACTTTTTTGTTTATGGCCGTATTATCCATATTTGAAACAGCGATTAATGATATTAATTTTCTTTAAAAAATGTCTTTAATTTTTTAGTATTACATTGAAACCATCCGTTCTTTTTAACCTTTATTGGAAAATCATGTATTGTTAGCTAATGCAGATTTTACTCCGGTGGGCACAGTGCTATGGGGAATCAGTCTTGAACTTTCCTCTATTGAACCAGTTCATTGTAATACAGTAATTTGAAAATTGTTAAAAAAGGGCCTTCATCTATACATTTTACCAACATAATATTGCAGACAGTATGATATTGATAAATATATACACGAAGATTTTCTGTAGGCATGCAATAAACTAATTAAAAACTGTATTAAAAATTATACTGTCATTTAACATTGAATAAAACAAATTCGGATAACTTTTCCGTTGACGCAAAGTTCATTTTTGAATATCTTCATTCCCATTGGTGGACCGCGTTCAGTCACCCCCACCAGGAGCCTCCCTGTGCGCAGCGATTACCGCGCAATGGCGTTCAGGAACGGTTACTGCGCAATACTTACTGCTCAGGAGCGGCGAAGTAGTTCTCCAGTTCTCCGCTACGCTGTACAATTTATTTTGAGTCTTGGTTTGCTATCCTTTCCTGTTGTTGCCACATCTATGTGTTGAACCTTCCTATAGTTCAATTGAAATATTATTCATATATTTATTTAACAAATAATTGGTACATCATTCATTCAACAATCATTTTTCATTTATCAGACTAAAAAATTATTATATTCGAATGTGGAGATACAAGAACAGGTAGAGCTCTATCTCTATCTGAATTGTAGAATCTTTATCTTTAAGCTCAAAATTGCTTTGTTCACAAAGTTTTAACTAGAGAATCAAAATCCTTGTGGGTTTAAAATGATGATGCGATTTTACCATTCCAAGACCAATCACAGTTTGAACTGAGTTCAATATAATCTTACTTTAAACTGAAGACTATTTGTCTGCTTGTTCACAGTAAATTCGGTTATGGGTATGAGCATACGAATTCACGGTTTAAAATCGAACTTAAAATCATCTATATGCTAAACGCTCATTGAGCGTACTGAATAGAGTTGAATCTTGAATGAGCACACGAATCCACAGCTTGAACCAAGTTGAAACAAAATTTTATACGGAGTTTAAACTGATCTTAGTTCGAACTAAATAAGTGTTTACCACCAATACGTTTACGCTTAACTTCGCTTAGATGTTAAACTTGAATAAGCACAGTTCAACAGATTTCAAAACAAATTACAGTTTGACCGGAATTGAAACTATGTAGGCTGCTATGCTGCTATGATAAACACAGATACAACATTCATTGTGCATTTGGGCCGTAATGGAAGAGATATTTGAAAAAAGCTTAAAAATACATGGAGTTTTCAAATTGTTTTTCCAAAGAATTTGTTCTACGAAATAGTAGAAATACGCGTATTTCAATGTTCAAGTATATCAATGAATAATGATAACATTGAGAATCAAAGTTCAATTTAGTTCATTTTCTCACATTCAGCTTATTCATTCCATATAGTAAATTAAATTCAGCTCAATGCATTAACATATCAATTGAATTTAACATCTTTATTGGCAAAAATCATCAAAACTATAATCATGATGTAACTTGAATTTCTATTGTAATTTGCTCAAAAATCTAATCCAGAATAAAATACTAGTAAAACGGATGATAGTTTATTGAGATTTGTAAAATACGATCGTGGTAGCAGTGAGGATGAATACAAATCAGTCTTTGCCCCGTAGTCGTACAAGCCAAACGAGGTCGCTTTCCAATAAAGTACAAAACTGTGAAACTATCGGCAGTACTTGCGACAGGGTTGTTACCTTCAGCACCTGGTTTGTTAACTAGGTGTCAAGAGAGCAAAAGAAAGGTTAGTGGGAGAGTGTGTGGGAAATAGAGAGAATGTGAGAGTGTGTGTGTTAGAGGGAGAGAGAAATTGTGTGAGAGTGAGTGAAAGAGCCAGCAATAGAAGAGTTGGTGCTAGTTTATGGTCAGTGGATAATGGCCGACAGTGGAGATGCTCCACAAGGTATCTGACATGTTTTGGTGGGAAACAGCGCTATTGGTGGACTTCCTTCCAACAAGTGTCGGCTGTTTGCGCAAAGATTGTCTCTTCCAATTTGTAAGCGTCACGCTGACTTTCAATCGAATTCGTGACTAATTAATAACGACAGGTAACGCCTGGTTGTGATGTGTATTTGTGTGTATGTTAAGGTTTAAAAGTGTGTATGTTGAGGTTCAGGTGTGTGTATGTTAAGGTCCGAGTATTTGTATGTTCATGTAAGTGTTTGAGTGTCCCAAGGCAGATAACAAGGTGATGGTAATGTCAGCGGAGTTGGGAGGATGGAGTGCTGTACACATCAGGTGACGGGCCGCCATTTATAGGTAGCACCTGAGTAGCACTAGTTGATTATTATAGGAAACACTGGGAGCTGCCTGGTGGAACAGCAGTAGGATGAAGGAAAGGATGAGCTGCCATTTGATGTATGGAAGTTGAAAGGGAAGTGATGAAGGAGCTACAGGAGGTACCCAAAGGGTTTATAAACAGATACCGAAGGGAGCAAAGTCCCAACAAGGAAAATTTGATGTGTCTAGTTCTGCAGTTGCGTAGGCTATGTACTAAGTATTGCAACATGCATGTGAAATACTTTAGATGGATAATGAATAATAAAATAATGCGTGGTGATGAAAAAACAAAAAAAAATCAAATAAAAGATATGTAATCCTACTAGCCACCATTAAGGTAGTAGTTGAAGGGATAAACTGCCACAGGATGAAAAAAAGTTGAGGAGATGGCGAAAAGCAGATCTGAATCAATGTTATATGATATGAAGATAATAATGTCAATTGCGAGAAATTCCGGTGGTATGTCAACAAAAGATTCAAAAATGCCAAATTGAGCAAAACACGTAAAAAATGTGTGGAGTGGAATTTGTTAAGGATGGCTTTTTTATTGGACTGCAAAGTAGTCTCAACTCACACAAAAAGTTGGACTTTCTCTATTCTCTTTCAATTTTTTTATCCCCTTTCCTCTTTTCATTCTTTCACTCTTATTGTCAATTCTAAACGTTTCAACCTCTCTTTTTGTCCACTTTCTTTTTCCTACTCACGTCCTTTTTTCTTTTATTTTTACATTCATTCAGCTGTTATTTCCTCTACTTTTCGATTTTCGACATACATACCTACTCGCAAATGGATGAACAATCTCTTGTTCCATAACGATCTTCGTTATTAATATTTACTTTTTATTGTAAATTCAACGACTTGCAATCAATTTTAATTGCGAATAAATAATATTTTACTCCCTTTTGGCCAAACGTTTTCGAATCATTGAGACTCATCTTCAAAGGGTCCTAGATCGGATTTTGGTTTGGAGAATTGTGGTTTTTGTAGAATGTGATCAAAAAGTTTATGTGATTTAAAATTTAATTGTTCATTGAGGATGTTCTGTTTATTGTGTGTGATGTGTTTGTATTTTTGATCACATTATACATAAACCACAATTTTTCTAAACAGAAAACGATCTATGACGCCTTTGAATATGAGTATTAAAAACGTTTGGCCAAAAGTGAGTAGAAATATTATTTATTCACAATGAAAATTTACAATAAAAATTTGAGAATAATCTTCATCATTATTACCCATTATCAACACATGAGTAGCCGATTGATTAGTAACCCTATAGAATTATATTAATATGAATATTAATTATTGATAAATATTAACTGTATGAATATTGAACTTGATATTTATCACTTCTCTTGCCAAGCGCATTTATAGTGTAAATATATACATGTTTAATTTAACCTTTATTTAAATTTATTCAACTTTATATGAATATCAAGTTTTGTAGTTTATTAGCCTAATAGTATTGCCCATCCTAAGCAATAGTGACTGAGGCTCGTATTCATAAACCAACTTCCTTATCTTGGAAAACTTGACTAGCTATTCCGCTGAATGCTTTTCAAGTATATCTAGAATTGAGGGAGCCTGAAGGTGAGACCATTAATACGGGCTTGAATAAGAGCTAAAAAAGAACTGAAGCAAGTGAGTGTTAAATTACTTCTGTCGTCAGGTATAAGGTAGCCTTTCATCCTGTGAATAAAAGGAGACATACTTGAGGTGAAGAATAATGAGTTGTCTAATTCAGAACATTGCAGGAGAGATAGTTATTACTTGAATTTTCTGTTGCTTCCTTATTGTTCTCTCTTACTCGCACACTCTCTTTCACTTTTTCTCTCTTACTCTCTCTCTATCTATCTATCTATCTCTATCTCTTTCATGATATTCACGATGCCTAAGTACACTAGAAAAAGTCAAGTGTCCTGTTAGCTGATGCCTGCATGTGAAATCACCGGCCAGCATCCGTAACAAAAACCACCTCATGTTTTGTTCATAAATCTGCCACCATCTTGTCCTCTGGTAGCCGCAGTTTGAGCTTTTATTCCTCCTGCTGTAAATTGCAAGAGGGTGCTCTCAGCTGTTAAGTAGATGGAATAATTTGAAGAAGTCTACAACTGCTTGATGCTGTTTCTTCTCCTATATGGTCATTATTATAAGCTTCGCCCAGTTGAAGAGCTGAACAGTTGAACAGCTGAGTTGAATCGGAAATGCTCCGTGCAGATTTAGAATAGCAGGTAACGACCTCATTCGTGTCGAAAAACATCGGCGAAATAGTGAGAAAAAAGCCGTGTCTCCACCAACCAAAAATGCTCGGCGAACAGTGTTCGCTGGGATTATCTGATGTCACCGAACATTGTTTGGTGTTGGTTTGGTGTGAACGCCTTCTCGAACATTATGATCGGTGTGGTGGGAGTAGTGGCGGGAACCTGTTGATGGTCGTTACTGTTCGCTCACAGACCGAACATTTCAATTGAACTCACGAGCATGTTCGGTGACCCATATGTTTAATGTTTGTCCATTTTACGTATTCGTCAACAATTTTCGGCAGACATGTTCAGTTGATGGAGACGCGGCTTAAGAGTGCACACACAGTGGAGCAACTCGCTGATAATAATCATCATTTTAAAATCAAACATATGCAGTACAACGTAGAATCTGTACGTCTTGTGTATCAACATCTTAATGCTGTCCTCTGTCGACAAAACAGTAGCTCTGCATGTGACAAAAAATTGAATAAGAAAGAGATTAGAGGAGGCGAGGAGGAAGAAGATGAAAAGAGAAGGAGAGGAAGAGGAAGAGGAGTAGGAGGAGGGGGAGGAGGAGGAGAAGGAGAAGGAGAAAAAGAAGAAGAAGGAGGAGAAGAAGAAGAAGAAGAAGAAGAATTATTTTAATTGTTTAATTTATTTTTATTTGAATTACTAATTATTTTTGTTAATATGGTTTTTTTTCATAGTTTGTTAATAAGGGTTACGATGTGCCACGTCCTAGAAATTCAGATCCAACTGAATTGGGCAACCTGCTAGTTTTATGACAGATTTGAGCCTACTGTGTAGAAGGCTTATGCTGTAGTTATTCTCGGCATAGCATCATAAAACGATGAAACTCGGAGCAAAATGCGAAAACGTGTTAAGAGTCGCTGAATATTCCAATTTATTCAAAAACCTAATGAGCTGCTACCAATTTCTATGCTTCAAGTTTGTGAAAAATAAAGGCTAGAGTAATAGTAATTTATAATGGATTTATGCTAATAGGCGAAGCTCAGCGAAAACGATCTGAATCGAGCAATATTCGGGAATTTCGAACCCTGGAGCCTTAATTTAATGTGCGCGCGCAACTGCTAAGATTAATGACCTGGTAGGGGCGGACGGATGCTGAAAATGTGAGTCCGAACAAAAAAGCAGAAAAACACAAGAAGCTAAGTCTGGGATATAGAAGGAGATGATGAAGAAGACTAAGAAGGAGGAGGAAAATGAAGAGGCTGAAGATTCACTGAGCAAAACAGAACTGAATATGCAAATTGGAAAGAAAATAATAAAAGAGCGGAAGAAGCGACAAGTGAATAACCTTCCCTTTGAGACACAACCAGCATTGGAGCCCATTGAGTGATACTGTTCGCAAATGAATGAGTCGAATTATCGCTCTGAATTCATTGTAACTTGAATAAGAAAATGTTTTTTGTTATTGTTTTTGCATTCCCATATAAAATAGCAATACATATGAAATTGGAAGATTTTTAATATTATATTTTTTAATCGAATTGGTTCATAACTATACTAAATTTTCTTACAATTAAAAGCTGGCCAAGCTAATGGAAAATTTTTAATATTATTTTTTGACCGGATTGGTTCATAATTAAACTAAATTTTCTTACAATAGGCCAAGCTAATAATGGAAGATTTTCAATATTATTTTTTTAAGCGAATTGGTTCATAACTACACTAAATTTTCTTACAATAGGCCAAGATAATGGAAGATTTTCAATATTATTTCTTTAACCGAATTGGTTCATAACAAAACTAAATTTTCTTATAATAGGCCAAGCTAATAATGGAAGATTTTTAATATTATTTTTTTAACCGAATTGGTTCATAACTATACTAAATTTTCTTACAATTAAAAGCTGGCCAAGCTAATGGAAAATCTTTAATATTATTTCTTTAACCGAATTGGTTCATAACTAAACTAAATTTTCTTACAATAGGCCAAGCTAATAATGGACGATTTTCAATATTATTTCTTTAACCGAATTGGTTCATAACTAAACTTAATTTTCTTACAATAGGCCAAGATAATAATGGAAGATTTTTAATATTTTTTTTTTAACCGAATTGGTTCATAACTAAACTAAATTTTCTTACAATAGGCCAAGCTAATAATGGAAGATTTTTAATATTATATTTTTTAATCGAATTGGTTCATAACTATACTAAATTTTCTTACAATTAAAAGCTGGCCAAGCTAATGGAAAATCTTTAATATTATTTCTTTAACCGAATTGGTTCATAACTAAACTAAATTTTCTTACAATTAAAAGCTGGCCAAGCTAATGGAAAATCTTTAATATTATTTCTTTAATCGAATTGGTTCATAACTAAACTAAATTTTCTTACAATAGGCCAAGCTAATAATGGACGATTTTCAATATTATTTCTTTAACCGAATTGGTTCATAACTAAACTTGATTTTCTTACAATAGGCCAAGCTAATAATGGAAGATTTTTAATATTATTTCTTTAACCGAATTGGTTCATAACTAAACTAAATTTTCTTACAATAGGCCAAGCTAATGGAAGATTTTCAATATTATTTCTTTAACCGAATTGGTTCATAACTAAACTAAATTTTCTTACAATAGGCCAAGCTAATAATGGAAGATTTTTAATATTATTTTTTTAACCGAATTGGTTCATAACTAAACTAAATTTTCTTACAATAGGCCAAGCTAATGGAAGATTTTCAATATTATTTCTTTAACCGAATTGGTTCATAACTAAACTGAATTTTCTTACAATAGGCCAAGCTTATGGAAGATTTTTAATATTATTTTTTAACCGAATTAGTTCATAACTAAACTAAATTTTCTTACAATAGGCCAAGCTAATGAAAAACTCTTAATCCAAGTAATATAACAAGCATAAGCAAACCGATCACAAAACAGCGAATAAGATTGATAAAACATTATTATATTATTTATGATAATCTGCCGACGATTAACACGTTTAAAGGTTCTTTCACGAAGTGCAATTAACAGGAACTTGACAAAAGAAGTTCATAGGATTCTATAAGTTTGAAAACAGCTTGGTTTGAGTCTTGAAACAACTGTAGACAAGTTATGTAACAGAATCATGTTCAAGAATACATTGGCTACCTGAGAATTTTACTGGGAAGTATCTGAACAGGAACTAAAAAAATAATAAGATATTTTAAAATTAAATCTAGTAATTTTACAGCACTTCATCAATCCTTTTTTATGCAATGAAGAAGACTCAATTATTAGTCTGAAATTAATACAAAATTTCTCAATATTTTCTGTTCTGCTTGTAGAAGATTTGCATGATGTTGAAGATCCATCTTGTTTCCACTAATATTTTAATAAAAACTTAAAAAACACTTTTAAGTGGAAATTAACTCACGAGAAATGGCCGTCACGCCATAACGTGAGTTATTTTTCACTTAGAAGTGTTTTTTAAGTTTTTATTATAAGATTTGTACTTGGGCGGAACAGAGCAATGTTCCGCCAATTGATCAGCAATTGTTGCAAAACAACAATCGGAGCCGTTTTCGATCGAAGGAAATACATAGATTGGGTCACGTGATAATAATTACCATAGGCAGTGTGCGACCAGAAATTTACGACGGTAATTTGTTAATCGGACAGCAGGGTTGCTTCCGGGCTGAATTTGGCTATACCTCGATCTGCGCTGCTCATGTGTGGTGTGTACATGGTGAGCGATAAATTGTTAAGCGATAAATAATCGCCAGACGATAGATCGCTAAGCGATAAATTGACACGCGATCAGATAAAGACAGCAGAAATGTTTCCGGGTGAGTTCGCGTGCTAAGCGACAAAGATCGCGCGAGTAGAAGATTCCAGAAGGCGATGTTGGAGAGAGATGGAAGAAATAGGGAAGTAGAAAAGTGTAACAAAGAGGTAGAACGAGAATTTCGGACGGAAGTCAGATGTCACGGGGCTGTGACAGTTGACACAAGATGGATGGGTCCGGTTGATCGGAAGATGTAGAAGATGAGAGAAATTCCGCGATTCGTCTTCAATATATCATTTCAATTAGATCTTTCGTGTGTCTTGAAAGACATCTGTGTCCCGTTTTGTCGAACAATTTTTTTGCTGAACGGTTACAAAATTTTTCAGGGCACAATAGTACTCAAGAATTTACACAGTCAATATTTGTTCGATTCTTTTCAGGGTTTTATTAACAGTGGTCAAGTGGAATGGTCAAGGAGTAGATGTTTGCGGGTAAAAATAAGATATGCAGGTTTTTATAATAGGCTTCCTCGAATTAAAAAATCTACTTGGATGGAAATAACCTACTTATAATAATTGATAGGTAGTTTAAGAATACTTCAAGCAGTTATTTCCAGTTATTTAATGTTATTGGGTCTTCTGAAAAATACCTACATCTACTTACAATAAAAATACTTCTCTTTAAATTCTCGGATTTCTTGTTCCATAACGATCTGCGTTGTTGATATTGACTTTTTGTTGTAAATTTAATTACTTACAGTCTGTTTTAGATTGTGAATATATAATAAATAACTCACGCTTTGATTAACGTTTTCGAGTTGTTGAAACTCATCTTCAACTCGAAACATTCAAGCGTGAGTACATTTATTATATATTCACATTCTAAAACAGACTGCAAGTCGTTAAATGTACAAAAAAGTTCTCTTTACTTTAGATTCTTCTTTCTCAATCCATTTCATACCAATATTTATCTTGAAATTTATAAGGTTTACACCAAGATGTAATTAGTTCGCTATATTCAGTGTTTGAAGTTTCAATATTTTTAGAAGTTATTTTAGCTTGAAATTAAATAGTTTTTGAGAAGCTGCTTAGTATTTGTTTTGAAATTTGAACAGTAGAAATATTTGGACTATAACTTGCATATTTCAAGCCTATAGGTAGGCATACAAAAATATTTTTAAATTCATATTTAAACAAGAGTTCTATTTTCTAATGTAATTGTTTTTCT
Organism: Conomelus anceps; assembly: GCA_948455865.1. Classification (NCBI taxonomy): domain Eukaryota; kingdom Metazoa; phylum Arthropoda; class Insecta; order Hemiptera; family Delphacidae; genus Conomelus; species Conomelus anceps. Next base: position 26,014,557 of record OX418225.1, on the reverse strand, counting down.
CGTTACAGGTATGTTGACAGCTATCTGAATCAACATCTCGCTTTGTGAGTAGCTTGGAGGTCATTTTACTTTCTTCTTTTCCTCAGTAGTTTTCCTGAGACTTGTTTATAGAATAATTTCTCTAACATGTTTTGATAACATGATAATTATTCCACTTTCAACCCTCGATATATAGATCACACCCACAAAGCTTCTCATTACTATTAGTGGGCCACAATCTGTTATTCCCCCTTTGAAGGACATTTCTCATGTCTCATCCTAAATTTCGGCGGGGGCTCTCACTCTTGGTAGTGTGCTAGGTAGTTTCCATCAGCCCACGTTTCGAGAATACTCTATTAGTATCTTGATTTTACTAGTTTATTGCATGATTAGCATAATAAATATGCATGTCTTGTACAGAGGGTATATATTTAAAATGTTAATCAATGTCGGTTATTTATAGACGAAAAGCACACTAGGTGGGGTGTGAGGCTCGATGGAGAAATGAGCCAGTCCTGAAGTCCCCTCCAGTGGTGATATGATTAAGCCTACTCACTTGCACATGCGATGCTGATTAATGTTTTCCGAGACCACGAGGCTTTCAGCCTTTGATCTTGGACGTATTTTAAATCTCTATCGGATTCTGAATCTTCCTACCTTCAGAAAGCCGAGCATGTAAATTTATCAACTAACATCGTAGCTCAAATTCTTAGCTTTGAAACGCCAAGTATAAATTTAGCATTGATTTCATGGTTGGAATGTAGTGTGTTCTTACCTCTAGGATGTTTTACATTGCCTACATTTTTAGAAGAGTTTAGAATATATTTTAGGTCCATTGTATTTTGTCAACTGAACCCGATAAAAATCTATAATTGATTAGATTAGTGTTGCAGTCACTTACCCACTCAACTTGCTACGCTGTTAGGCGCTAACCGAGGAGGGATAAAAAGGGTCAAATCCCTTCGAAATAGTATTCTTTCTTTGGACTATTGGACAGTTCTAGTGCTTCGTTTTCAAAGTGAACATCTAAATTAATATCCAAGTTTTAAAAAGAATCAGGAGTTGTACATCAAAGTGAAATTTCAAGTTGAAATTGAACGTAATCTAAAATTTGTTTATTTTTTATTGAAAATTTGTAAAGAAACTAGTATTATCCTGTTGCCTGTTGTATCTTTACTTGATTGTGTTTTGTAATGCTAGCTAGTACCATGACAGCACACACACCCCCCCCCCCCCCCCCCAAGAAATGATACTGGGTTTGTCCCACAGAGCACAGACTCAAATCTAATTCTAAGCTCTGTGATTTGCCTATTTATTAAGTGTTTCTCAGTGGCGTAGCCAGGATTAGATTTCGTGGGGGAGGGGGGCTCACCAAGTCTGGGGTATAGGAGGGTCCGGATTTTTTTTAAATTTAGTGGTGTGAAAAGCTAATCTAGACAACTTGTTAGGCTCTAAAAATCAAAAGAAAGTTTTGAAAAATTACTACCCAAGAACCTAGGTGGCCAGGTTTGAAATGATAAAGTTTGATATACCGATATCTGTGACTATTTTGAGTCAAAACCCTTGAATTGGAACTAATCATACTTAATTTATGTACTGAATCTCAAAATTAATACTAATTATTATAAGTTTCAAATAATTTATGTCATTAGCCTAAAACGCACCCAACCCAAAGTTCATGAAATCGGAATTTTTTTTATCGTAGCACACTGATTTTACACGCTTGCATAGAACTTGCATTTATTTGTGTGTTTTCATTTATAAAATCCCGATTTTATGAACTTTGGGTGCGTTCAGGCTAGTGGGTTATACTGAATTTTAACTTCAAAACTAATGAGTTTATTCAAAAAGGTGATTTATTAATAATTAACAATGTTAATCCACTTCAAACTTGAAAATTGCATTTTATTTAATATAATAAATAAATAATTATGGTAGTCACAGGTTTCTAACATATTTTATTCGATTTCGAAGCTCATTTTAAATCAAAATTATCCATTTGAGCAACTAACAAGTTTCTATATGAGTAAATATTGAGGCAAAATTTGAAAAATGTATTAATCTGACTACAACTGTAGCTATATTCGATTACACAAACAGGGTTTCTGTAATCTGTTCGTTATAATACAAAAAAAAAACAGATAGAACCCTTCGACTTTAATAAGTCCTTATCTATTAGTTATTTAAGAATTTTTTATTTCTGAAATTTCGGGGGGGGGGGGGCCGGGCCCCATGGGCTACGCCACTGCATCCAATACTTGCTCGGCAAAGACTCTATAAACTCTTTGCACACGTAATGTATATGTGGTCTCTCATACATATTATATACCTCTTACTATAGGAGCATAATCAACTAGGAACACAGCATAATGTCACAAGTAATTATTTCTATACTCAAGTGTTCGTTCAACCAGTCGCCTGATACATGTATGTGAAAAAAGTTGGCTTCAAGTGTAAATTTTCATACTTTCTGTCATGAATACCAAAACATTATGCCTAAGTTACAACTGAATAATATTAATTGAACCTCATAGAGTAGTAGTTAATATTCTATGAAACGGTCCATTTAGAACTCTAAGTGTAAATGGAAATGTATAGTGTATATCTTCATAATGCAATTTATCATTCGACATGGTATTGTTTTACAAAACTATATTTTTGACAATTTTGTCACTGTTTTTATTTTTTCATTTTGCCCATACTCTTTTTACTATCAATACTCTTCTAAATATTTATATCAATATATTTTCTATTTATTTATTCATGACAAAAATACAATAAATCAAAGATGCAACAGTTTTCGCCCACAACTGCTTTCATCGCAAATTTTCGACACTGAATAATCCAAATGTTAGGTTAAGCCAATTTTTCCCAAGGAATTTCCCTTTGAAAAACAATGACCAATATTCTTTTCAAATCTAGAATATTAATTTAGAATTACACTTTGTAAAAGAAGCACTAACGCAGTCTAATTATTCCAATAACGTAGACATAATATTTAATTTTGTTTAGATTTTACAGCCAGAACATAGAAGTCAGAACATTATAAAGTACTAGTAAGTTATTCTAGTCCTATTCTCTAACATTTTCTACTGAGGTGAACGATTGGCTCCGTATAAACTGCAACTCAAGTGCTTCTGGAGCACCCATTGATGCTCGCCAAACGGGCGATCGAAAGCAAGATGACTCTCAGAGTGGAAGATAAATAAAAAAGAAATAATGTTGTCGTTCTTCAGCGGTTAACAGTAGCAACCGTGTGGAACGGATTCAAACAGCCGATCGTTCCAGTAACAACCGATTTATATACCTTCAATATATACGTATATATCAGCCCACTGTCTATACATACATTCAATATGTATATGATAGTATACTATCTATACCGATAGTTGGACGATAGAAACAGCTAATAGATAGAAGCTCACGATGAGGTTGCCTCTTACTGTTATAGAGCTCCTTACTTAAATTGTGTATTGCAGAGCATTATGCTGGTTGAGACACATAGGTGAGTGTTGCTTCAATGAGAGTGAGAGGGAAAATATAGAGTGATTATGCTGGATAGGAGACATAGGTGAGTGTAGTTTCAATGAGAGTAAGTGAGAAAGGGGAAGAAAAATAGAAGTATGGAGAGAGAGCGACAGAGAGAGAGAAAGAGGAAAAGAGAGAAAGGAAGGGACGTTTCAAAGAGAGAGCGAGATAGGTTCAAGTGAGGCTGTAGTAGTCTGAGTGAGAGAGAGAGAGAGTGAGTGAGTGATAAAAGATAAATCGAGAGAGAGATAGATAACTTGTGAGAGAGGACGAGATTGTAATGGAGAGGTAGTGAAATTGTCAAGGGGTGTCTGTGAGAGGGTGTAAGATTGAACGAGAAAAAGGAATGGAGGAACGGGATGATTGGAGGAATTGAGGAAGAGGAGAGTGATAGAAAGAAGAGTATGAGAGTTGTAGAGAAAGAGTGGAATTAAGTGGAACCTCGTGATAGATCGCAGTACCTGAAAGATGCACGAGCTAGATGAGAGCTGCTGCTAAGCCCTGGTAGGGGAATCGGGGCCAAGAGACAGGCGGCTGGGTTGGTGTAGTTGAGGTAGCTGCCCGCTATTATTTAAAGGGCCACCCACAACACTAGCGAGTAAAGATTACGACAAAACTAGGCGACCGCGGATTAAAAAGTTGCTACAAGGAGCCCCGTTCACTAGAGTGCACTATTTATAGATTGGCTGAGAACTTTGTTTTCCGTATTTGTTATGGCGTATTTCATGAACTACTGTAGCAATCGGTCACTCTTCAACTCTCTATAATTAAACTAACTACCGTACACCAAATTGCTACACAAGATCTCTTATTAAAATGTTAGATTATTGTGTTGAAAATAATCAAAGATAAAAAAATTGAAAATATCTGTGAGTAGACATTTTAGTCATATAAGTTGCTCTACCAAATTGCTGGTTATAAAAATGTTTTGATATCAAAGTGTGCAATTTTTTGTTGTATTGATGCTTTGTTTTGGAAATAAATGTTTATTATATTCTATCAAGATATTAGGTTAGATGGAAAAATCAGTGGAAAATTGTTGAAAAATATTGTTTTAACAGAAAGTTTTAGGCAAAATTTAAGCTGTTCCACTATCCATTCCTCAAGTTCCAAATGAATAGTTACATTTTTTAAATTTCATTTATAGTTTTAAGGCTGCTTACACTATAAACCTTCTTTCACATGCTGTGAACTATTGTATGACAGATACATTATGTATGATTTTGCGATAGTTACCTGGACTATCATTGGATGCTCTAATGTGCAAGAGCCCTGTTCTGTAATTGTTTATTACGTTATAAGTGTGGTGTTTACCGTACGAGTATGATAAGTTAACGCACGAGACGAAGTCGAGTGCGGTATTATCATATGAGTACGGTAAACATCTTCCCGGATGAGTTACGTACGATATTTTTCGTCCTTCCATAGTCTAAAATATAAAAAAAATAAACTTTGAGCAAGTGCAACAAGCATCATCAAACATAACCTCAAAATCCATCACAGTAGTAAAATACTAAAAATTCTTCTGAGATCAGCTGTTTTTCCAAATTATGAATCATTCAGCTGGAATGCGGTAATATCCATTATCGCACTGAAAAAGGATTCAGTAATGAAAATCAGCTGTTCTTTCTGTAAACAGATATTTACCTATTCGATTTAATGCTCGGTAAAGTGTTGAATATGTACAAGTATGACGAAAAATTCATGATTATCCTATGGTATCTATCCATTGCACTTATACCAAGGGGTCACTAAAATAGAATCCATTCCCAAGCAAGTCTACTGAAACTCTTTCTGCGCTCTTTTGTCATTTTCATGATACAGTATTCAATAATAGAGTCATATAAAATGAAATGCACTGCAAGAGTCTGTTAAATGTCTTTTAAATCGTAATGAATATTTTATAGACTTTACGGTACAATATTTATCAAAATCAAGATGACCGCTTGTTAGTCACTCACTATTTTTGTTTTATTTCTATGTTTTTTTTTTAAATCAAAATATGGGCGTAAAAAAATCAGCTAAGTCCGAGTGTGACTCGAATATCTGAATTCATCCAGTCGCCAACAATTGCTTGTATACGTGACCATTTAGAAGCTGAAATGTGTCTTAACTGAGTTGATGACGTGGATATACTGTTTTAGACACGAAGAGTTAATAAAGAATAGGGGCAGTCCTTACAACTCAGCAGCTTGGCCGAACTATTTAGGCTGGACACTCCTTGCACTGCTCGCGATAAGACAAATCAACTACAGCTAAGTTGGAAAAAATTCAAAAAAAAAAACACTGATTTACGATGTGTGTGTTTTTACAAATCACACACAAATATATTGCTCTTTGTTTTAACGTCAACAATTAGAGCACTCATCATTTGCATGCTAATGAACGTGTCGACAAAACTTTTAATAGCATGTCTGTTGTAAAAAGAGTGTTTTAGTGGACTTGTGTAATAAATTTGCTTAGTTGAAAGCTGTACTTCCCCCGGACGTACGTTTGTTTGTACTACTCGACGGTATTATGGAAATTCGTAAGAGCGTACATGGATACTGAATATTCGTTCGTGGGTCTACGGTATACGTGGATTCTAAATATCAAGTTTGAATGTCTTATTCTTGTTGTAGAGTTTACATTTTACAGAATAGATTAAGCTGTTTATATAATAATAATAATAATAATAATAATAAACTTTATTTCTGCACAAAAAAAAAAACAAACAATAGATTACAGAATATGAAACAAAATAATGACATGCTGGCACTAAAAGAAAAAATATATAATACAAACTAAAGTAAAAAACAAAAAACACTTCAATCATGGTAATACAAATAAAAGAATAAATAACTTAAAATGAAATAAAATATGTATGTATGTATATATATATAATGTGAAAATAATTTCAGTCAGTCATGCCGTTTGCAGAAATAATACTGCATGCAAATAATTTCATAATGATGAAATTTTATATTACATTTCTGTAAAATTCTGTAGCCTACATTGAAGTATTATTCTACTTTCAATCAGGGGCGGATCCAGCAGCAGATTGGGGGGGGGATTTCCCCCTTCCCCCCGTGGATCCGCCACTGCTTTCAATCAAATTTCATTATCATTAATAATATTTAGGCTATATAGGTATACGAGAACTCAGAATATTATCAAGTTTAAACGCCTAATTATTGCTGAAGGATGGATATATAATAATCTACACATCTACAGGATAAATGGGATTTTTACATACTTATATGAAATGTACAGGTTTGTTCCGTTTATTAGAGAATTATTACTTTTTCAATCAACCTTCATTTACATTATCAATAATAGCACGACTTCATCACTTCGAACTCATCTGTGTTATCGAATTCTGTATTATAGGAATTTTTTTCTATTTTGTATTCTCTCCATCCTCTCTAGAGCTTTCTCAGTAGTAGCCTATTAGAGCTTTGTTACAATGTATTTGTTCTTTTATTTGATAATTTATCATGTTTTCTATATAATTATGTAGCGTTATACTTATTACTCATATATAATTTTTAACTTTTTCAATTGTTGGTTGTGTTGTGGTACACTTTATATCATTGTTTGAACTCAACTGAATAAATAAAATTTAAAAATACAAAAAAAATTCGGTCAACCCGAAAACAAATAAAATTATTATTAGCATACGAATTGAAAAAAGAAAAATGGTTGAATAATAGAAGAAAACCTGCAATATTCAAGAATTATTGATGATGAGGTTATATTAGTTCAAAATTTAGATTATGAAAAGTCGAAGTTTGGAACGAGGTTGTTATTTAATGATGAAAACTTTGTTGATGAAAATGATTGTTGAGAAAAAACATTTTATATGAGATATTAGATTGGTTTCTTAATTCTGCAACAATGCAAGTCGAGTCATATTGTAAAGCGGGCTGCGGCTAGGAGGATAGACTTTGAACATATTCCCGACAATATTGCTGGATTACCAAGCTGCTAAGATAGTAGGCAAGTGGCAGGCAATGCACTCCTAGGCTATGTAGCCTAGTATCTGTACTGCATCTGTAGTCCACAGTGAACGTACAGTGTGCAATGTACATGCTCTGGGACCATGTAGTGTTGACGGCGTGTTATCAGCGGAATCCCGAGTCGGGGTGAGAGAAAGACCGTGCGAAGATGAGGACAAAGAAGAAAGTGATGATAGGTGAAGGTGCTATCGGGAGCATCAAGTACTACGGTACCTAGTAAACGTAAGCACAGTACTCCTCGTTTTTTTCTACTTTTCCTTCTCCTCCTCCTCCTCCTCCACCTCTTCCACCTTCTCCTCCTCCTCCTCCACCTCTTCCACCTTCTCCTCCTCCTCCTCCTCCTCCTCCTTCACCTCCTCCACCTCTGCTTCTTCTTCTTAATTTAATTCTACTTCTTCCTTCCTTCCTTTCTTTTTCTTCTTTTTCTCCTTCCTGTTCTTCTTATTCTTCTTCCCCCTATTTTTCTTTGAAAATTTTCTTCTTAAACTATTCTTGATTCCATTTTTTCTTCATCTCCTTCACAATCATCTTTTTCTTCTTACTCTTCTATTCATCGGGAAATGATAGCCGAGTACCGGCCGTAGCAGGTATCTGTTCAATCAGAGATAACCTACGAAACTCCTGGGCCATCTTTGTAAGGGTGACCGATTGGATTGGCCAGCAAAAGACTGTTCTCGGCTGTAAAATCACTTCCTGGTGGTTCGGAACCCACCTAAAACTGAAGGTCCAACTCATCAATCACCATCATCCAATTCATGACCTACGTACAGGTCTTAGACTTTTGTGGACTTCATCCTCAGAAAAAGTCTCCTTTTTTGTTTTCTGCTGTCTGAAAGCATCTGATATACAATCAGTAGCGGCCGTTGAAGAGGACAACACGAACATAATAAAAGAATGTTCAGCAGATTCAACTAAGTGGCAACATTATAGTCCTCTAATCCATCTTGACTTCATATCCATATCCTTCGTTGTATTTTTCCCCCAATCTATGTGATAATTTGAAAAGTGAAAATTCAACGAAAATATTGCAAAGCAAGAGAATAGAAAATAAGAAAAGAAAGAATTGGCTTTATTCTAAGTGAGTCAGCCAAGGAAATATCGATGAGACTCAACTAAATCTACTGGAGTGAGAGTGTGTCAGATTGTCTGGAAAAACATACCAAAACGAGATCAAGTTAAATGGGAAGACGAAGAAGAAGAAGACGAAGGAGACGAGAAAATAAGCAGAAAAAATGGGTGAAGAATGGTGGTGCGGTAAGAGAGGCTGGTTTCGAACTTCCAGAATGTCACATGATAGCAGCAGCTGTCTCGGAAAGTGAATTTTCAACACAAACTTGGTGACTGTCTGCTTGATCACCTGCCTCCTCTTTACGGTATCAGCTTGACTTTGGCACACGCTTTCGTTTTTTATTGTGGATGAATCGCACAATTCTCTCGCGCATATATAGCTTGTGCGTGGATAGTGAGATTCTCGTTTTTCAATTCGAACTGTAGTCAGACTTGAGATCACAACAGCAAAAGCCTACTCTGTTGAATCCATCTACTGTATAAAGTTTCAAAAAACCAAATTAATCTATTTCAAAGTTGAAAACCCCTGATTTCATATCTGTTTTGCGTAGAATGTTTGATATATCAATTAACTACGGTAGCTACAGACTTGAAACATGTTTTATTCGATTTTTCATCTCATTTTAAACATTTAATTTTTAACCTAAATGGACGCTTGATGGTATTTGAGTAAATTGCTAGCGACAGCTGCCAACTTCAGCCATCTTTATTTCTATAGCAAAGCTTCCTGACGTTTTCTTCTTCTTTTCTCAAAACCCTTCTGCATCACAGCGTAGGGTGGTTTGAGGATTCCTCGGTCCAGCGCCTCCATGCTTCCCTATCCAGTGCCATCCTCTTCATCTGCTGCCAGTTTTTACCTCTTGCAGCTCCCAATCCTTGCACATACTTCTCGTAGGTCATCCTTGGACGTCCTCTTTGTCTCACTCCAATGGGTTTCATCTCCCAGACTTGTTTGACCTTTCTTTCAATTGGCATTCTAGTTACATGAACATATACACTGACTTATTAACTTAACTTACAATGAATGTGAAGATGCAACAGCTCAAGTCCAAAACTGCTCTCTTCACAAATTTTGAATATACTGTATTGTCCAAAAACATTGAAGTTAGTTCACTATTGAACCTGAGATGAATAAGCTCGATAAGTTTTACAGCTTCATCCTGAAACAGCCTGTAGGTTAACGTAGATAAATATAACCGTTATTTTTAGCTTGAAGGAGAACAATTATGTATTGAAGGTAACTTCAAGGTTGATATAAGGTTGTGAAAATCAACCTGAACATAAATATCAGGGCTAAACTAATTATCGAAGTAATTGATGATTGAAGCCTGTAAACTTAAGTTATTCTTGGTCACCCTTTGTAAGGGTTCCGTTATTTTTAGCTTGAAGGAGAACAATTATGTATTGAAGGTAACTTCAAGGTTGATATAAGGTTGTGAAAATCAACCTGAACATAAATATCAGGGCTAAACTAATTATCGAAGTAATTGATGATTGAAGCCTGTAAACTTAAGTTATTCTTGGTCACCCTTTGTAAGGGTGACCGATTGGATTGACCAGCAAAAAATACTTTTTTCTCTGCTGTAAAATCACTTCCCGGTGGTTCGGAACCGACCTAAAACTGTAGGTCCAACTCATCAATCACCATCATCCAATTTATCACCCAAGCACAGGTCTCAGACCTATGTGGGCTCCATCCTCCGAAAAAAAAACATAATTTTGTTTTGTCTCTATGCAACGTTCACTGCGTTCCAAGCGACAATACTCAGAACTATTCATTCTTCATAAAATATGACGAAGTATGTGAGAACATCTCACAGCTTGGAATAGTTGTCATTGGAGGAGTGCCGACTCGCGCAAAACAAATTTATAAAACTGCCAAGAACTAGTTGATAAGGTTTAACTGAGTGAGCTAGCAGGATGCATTGGATGCTATTGATGGTAGCTGTTTTACAACAGTTATCATCACAGGTAACAGAGAATGGCAATACAGAGATTGACTCATCAAAATCGAAGAAAGAGAAATAAGGGCGCGGTTTTTATCGAGCTGCACGCCATCGAACCCAATCCAAGGACGGATGAGAAGAAAAAGAAGGAAAAAGAAGATTCAGAAGAAGAAGAAGACGGTAGCGAGGCGGTCTGAACGCTCCTCTCTCGGCCGTTGAGCTGCGAGTCAGCGGTGGTTTGGTCCTCCGGGCACTTTCCTAATCAGGGGGCCTTGGCCGGTCGGCGACTGTCTAGAAGAGAGAAAGAGGGAGACAGCGTGAGAGAGATGGACCAATCACAATCTAGATATTTCGAGCCGGTAATAGAAGGTCTCGCTAGCTCACGACGTCTGAAATTAAGTCTTTAGGATAAATTGCCGTGTGGCGCGGAGCTCGCTAATCACTGCACCGAGAGGCATGGAGGAGGATGGAGGATAGAAGGAGGAAGAGGAGGAAAACAGGAGGAGGAGGAGGGGAGGGAGAATGGTGGAAAAGTGGAGGAAGAACAGTAAGGACGAAGTTGATGGAACAAGAGACCAGAGAAACACGTTAACTATAAAAAGAGAAGGATGAGTCAAAGGAAAAGAGTAGAAAATAAGAACATTTAAATAAAGGGAATTGAATAATATAAGAAGTTGGTGAAGGAAGAATAGATATGATGATTGAGGATGGTGTAAGAGGTGGTGATTGGGGAGGATGATAATGATGATGATGATGAGATGGATCCACTGAGAAGGAGGAGGAGGAGGACGAGGATGATGAGAAGGAAGTGGAGAAGGAGGAAGAGGAGGTGGAGGTGGAGGTGGTGAACGAATAGTAGGAGGAGGTGGAGGTGGAGAAGGAGTAGTACGAGGATGAGGAGGAGGAGAAGAAATAGGAGGAAGATTATGAAACAAGAAACCAGAAAGATGTAAACTGGAAGATGATGATGAGATGGAAGTGGAGGAGAAGGAGGAGGAGGAGGACGAGGATGATGAGAAGGAAGTGGAGAAGGAGGAAGAGGAGGTGGAGGTGGAGGTGGTGAACGAATAGTAGGAGGAGGTGGAGGTGGAGAAGGAGTAGTACGAGGATGAGGAGGAGGAGGAGAAGAAATAGGAGGAAGATTATGAAACAAGAAACCAGAAAGATGTAAACTGGAAGAAAAAGCAAAATAAGTAGGATGAGAAGAAGAAAAGGAAAAGAAAATAAGAACATGAAAGAGAAGGAATAAGGAAAGAATTGAATAATACAAGAGTGGCGGAGATATAATTGTGGAGCTAAATTTTTCAAATAGTTCAAAACTAAATTATGCTTTTGATTCTGTTACAATATTAAGTCCCCACACATTCATCCAGTTCATCTGTTGAAACAGAGGTCTAGGTGTTTCTAGGTATTAAGCCATCTATAAACTTGAACGCTAAATCATTGAGTTCATAGTTTTGGCAAAGTTTGTTCCAAGGCGACAGTTAATAGATGTCGTGTACGTGGAAAAGAGTAACACAAGAGTGCGTGCGTGAATACTACTCATTCTCTTACTCTATTCTACTTTCTCTCTCTTCTCTTTCTTCTAGTTTCGGTGCGTGAATGTTTTCTCTTTTTCCTACCCTTCCTTCGGGCGAATACTTCTTTCTTTTACTTTATACTTTTTACCCTCTTGCTTTCTCTTACCATCTCTTGAAGTTTGGGACGTGAATGCTTTCTCTTCTTCCCATCGAATGTGTGCGCGCTTGTGTCAGTGTTTCAAGGGCTCGAAGCAAGGAGCTAGGAAGGAGCACTTCGTTGCATGTGTGATAACTTTGCCGCGCTGAGAAAGATCAATAACCCTGCACAAAAGACCCCATTGCCGGCTGACAAGACGAATTGCCACCCCTTCTCCATCACCTCACATCCCTCATCAACCCCACTAACACCCCCGTTTGCCGCCCCCAAGGAACCGCTACTTGCCAAATGTATATCGTGCGCTCTCTCTCACCATCACGCGCCGCCCCCTACCTTTCCTGGGCTCAGACCACCCCCGGGGGCGGTGATTTCACGTCCTCTCTACAGGCTTTTTCCCTCTATTCAAAACCTTCCAAGATTTTCACTTTTCTGTGAAATTATGTGGAAGGCTATTCTCGTTCAAGTAGGTACTCTACGGCCAAGTTCTTCACGCTGTGGTCTAGTGAAGGAGTGAGGTTGAATGTTATGCTTCAAGAAGGAGTACTACTACATGTTGACTTATATGTTGCTTGAATGAGAAATTCATTCAACTTCTGTAAACGTATCAACAAGGCTTCGTCTTGCATAATAAACTGTCCAGCTGGTAATAATAATTACAGAGGAGTTTAAAAAGTAGATGGTCATATTGTTATTGAATTTATCAATGTAAAAGAAAAAAATCAAAGGCTTGAAATATTAAAGGCTTATTTTTATTTTTTAATTTTTCCAATGTAAAAGAAAAAAATCAAAGGCTTAAAATATTAAAGGCTTATTTATATTTTTGAATTTTTTTCCTTTGCTAACACAATTAAACAACATAATAGTATTCTGGATTCTCCGTGAAGTTTTCATTTTTTCACGTTTCTTTAATCATTCAAATCTTGCTTTTTTAACCGACTTCCAAAACAGAAGGGGGTTTCCAATTCGACCTGTTTTATAACATTATATAGCAGCTGAATATTGGTCGTAATATGGGATTTAATAGGTTGTATTATTTTTTGCTTATTATAGTATCGGTCTTATCCATCCAGAACAAACTTTCGTGTCATTTATACTAGCGGGTAGCGTGGCTTCTCTGGTATTAATGAATACTACGTTAATACAGTTTATTACTTAGACTGCTAAGTTTGAGGAATTGAACTCAATTTTACTATTTTATCATTCCATTGTTAACTGTGCAACAATTTTCAACTTTCCTATTCTGCAATTAATCGGTAAGTTATTTTTTTTCAATTCAATTTATTATAAATAATACAAATTCACTTTTAACAAAATTACAATTACAAATTCAATAGCATTATATTTTACAAAATATAATGCAATATTTACATAAGGAAAATAAGAAAAAAGTACCTCGGAGGAATATAATAATAATACCTGCAAAGGTTTCCCTGTATCAGTATTCATTCCCATTTAGTAGTCTACAAGACAACAAGAAAAATTATTAATCTTCATAAATACTGTCATTCTATCTCATCAAATATTAAACAATATTTAAATGAAGATAAATTATTAAAAATTTCACCTTGTATGAAATACACAAATTTTTTAAAATCATGTTTATAATATACAACAATCGTCACAGTTAACATGTTATAATGATGAATTCCTGCTGTGGTAGCAGTGTTAACACAGGATGCAGAGAAATATTGAACACAGGTAACATTCGACTAGCGTTTGATCCCGACTGTTCAATGAGTGAATGCTGGTAATCTCGAATTAAAACCAGAAGCGTATTGACGAACCGACAATAGCCCCCAAAAACTATAGTCCTCACCGACTTTCCAATACGCTTCTGGTTTTAATTCTACAATAAAAATAGAAATATTTTTTAATTGCGCATCAGACGCAACAATGTGCATGAAAGAGCACAGCAGTGTACATGAGTGCCTTTGAGCAATGAGCTTGCGTGCGTAAAAACGGCTCGGAAATGGAGTCGTAAAAAAACATTTAAAAGCCAGATAACCAGGTCGAATGTGTCTGATCATAATCTCTGGTCGTTTCCTAATTGCAAAAACTGCTTCGACTAGTTGTTTCATGGCGAGAACGTTTCATTTGAATTCTTTAGTCGGAATTTAATACTTTCGCACATCATTTGACAGGATTTTTAAAAAGTAAAACAAGCTTTCTTCCATATTATTAAGTTTTCTTACAACTCAATTGATACCCGCATATGACTACTTTATAGCAGCCTCCTATTACTATAAAATACAGAACAGAATCGCTTGTATTCTACCACTGCTATGATAGTAGTGCTTTGGTTATTTATAAGGATTTTTTATCAATTTCTATTTTTTTTTTCAATTAGTAACAGCAAAGAAAATTTGTAAATGTAAATTCTTGATAGATTTTAATGTAAAATATAATTTTATCAAGCATTTCAACTTTAAAACCCTTTTATTAAAATTATTACAGAGAAATAAATATATCATATTTATCAAAATATTAAAATGATATTTATCAAATTATCATTTCATACTAATGTTGTACTATGCCAATGATAAACTAGTGAACCCAACGGGCTGGAGAACTCACTTGCAAACAATTAATTTTTGAAAGGGAAACTCATTTGGAAAGCGTAGGGGTAAGGTAGTAACGAAAAACGGTTGCTTTGAAGATACTTATTACATGACATATCACTTTAAGTTCAAGTTTATCGTTACTCTGATACACAGATTTATTTTCCACAAAAAGACTTACCGTAATCATATACCTATATATCAGGGCAATGGAATATATTTAGTAGATATATTTACCACATAAAAAACAGCTGTTCATAATTATATTCAAATATCAGGGCAATGAAATTAGTATATCAGCTGATAGAGACTATAAAAAACCTGAGCCCATTTGATTCGCCTCAAAAAGATTGAAGGAGTCGGTTAATTTTATTGGCCAACGAACTTGACCTGTCTAAAGATACCAAGGATCTGTGTTTCAAATTTGAAGTTGATTGATAAAGGCGTTCGAAAGTTATCGTGGAGCATACCCACAAACACACAACGCCTCGAGCCTAAAGTCAAAAGGAAGAACTCGCTTCGCTCGTTCAATAATATTGAAAGATATTTCATACGATGCCAATCTAATATCGTCATGTTTATGCATTTATATGATTCGTCTGAAATATTTTCGAACATATTTTTGAACTTCAAAATCGTAACTGATGAAGCCACAGAGAATAGTACTATTACTATTCTTTTAGTACTTTTTTTTCTCTATTTTCTCTGGATGGAACATGATACATACTTTTCAATAGATAGCTAATGGAAACGTTATAAAACGAGATATCAAAGTTATACAAGTAGAGAGGTTAAGAATTAATCAATTAACTTTTAATAGCTTAGTTTGAGTTTCAAAAAACTGCATTCAATTAACCGTTGAGGAAATATTTTTTGGTTAAGAAATAAAAAAAATAGAGTCAATTGTTTGATAGGAGGAAGGAGGAGTATAAACGTAGGGAAGAAACATAAGAAGTGACCAAGAATATTTGATAGTTTGATGAAGCCAGATTAGGCTGGGAAAGTGAGGCTTAATATTTCATTCTTATGCCAAGAACCTATAGTAAGCTAGCAATCTCTTGAAAGGAAAAATAGAAGAGTACAGTACTATAATTTTGTGGCCTTGTAACTGCGTAATAAATTAAAGGGCTCCTTGACGCTTCTTCCAAAAAAATAACGGTCGGCAATTTAACAACAATGTAATTGACTTCATCAACTTCATTGTCGACTCAGTCGTTCTTATAATATCATCTTATATTGAATATCTCATGATAAATGATCTAAATATACTTATTCCCAGAAATGTATAAAAAATTGAGAAATATGTGTATGAATCAATCTCATCTCCTCTCATTCAGGGATTTCTAGAATTCTAACTTTATAATACAGTACCCCGCACAGATACAATAAATAGAATACATGAGACATCTCTTCCCAAGACCTTCATTTCCATGTAAGATCACCACATTTTGCATAAGCACATCACAGCCAGTGAGTGTGTAATTTTATTGTAAATTCAAAGCATCTGTTTTGTTATTCTGATATTCGATAACCCTCCCAATCACAGGTCATGTGTGATAGCAGACAACCTTATTTGCATTTGTCACGTACACATTCTCTCCAACATACACACACAACCATCTATTGCTCGGGACAGTGTCTACTATTTTTTGATAATTTATAGTATTTTATTGAGTCATAAAAATTAATCTCTCCATTCTGTAGCAGAATATATGACCACCTAATAAATCAGCTCTCATACAAATTCAATTTTCATACAGTCTATCATTATTTTGTAAAACATTGTAAATAAATCTTCCTCGAAATTTTGAAGCACTGTATGAATGAGAGAATGTGATTAAATATCGTTTCGTTGTAAAAAAATACATAGTCTGCTTTGTGTCAGTTTCCTGTAAAACCAATTTATCAATCTTTTTCTAGTGATTTTTAATCTGTTTTTATCGGAATTGTTGGATTCCGAAAACTGATTGAATTATTATTCATTTCCTTCGGCTTTAAATTGAGATGCAAACTGACTTTGAGTTCAACGCCAATCATTCAGCTCCCAATCAAAATACAATGATTGATTCTATGTAGTCTACATTGAATAAGATGATAAGCGAATGAAATATAATTTTCAATCAAACTTCGATGAATTCAATGTTGTCTTTATTGAAGGCATTAATTTTGATGGAGTAAATTTGTTAAGGAAGATAATAAATCAAAATCTTCTTGTTGAAATGAACTGGCATAGCTCTGAACAATTGAATTAGGGCATTACATACTAGTATCGGCTTAACAATATAGTTTCTAATATTTTTGTGGTACAATACTCCTATTCGTATTAATTACTTTTTAATTTAACTTGAAAGTTGGAGTACTTCCTGAGTTACTTGAGTAAAATATGATTATTTTCAATAAACATAACTTAGATCCAGAATTTGGAACATTGATAGGTTTTGGAATGAAGTAGTGTATAAAATTGAACACAATTGAAGAGCCAGACGTTTGAGAAAAAAGTAAAGTAAGTTTAAGAAGTGATGACAAGAGGTGATGAAAGGGAAGAAGATACAGTACTAATAAAGATTAGAGAAAAATTATAGATTGTGTTGTTAGAAGAAAAGTACTGTAGAATAATTTGAAATTTCGTCGTGAGTTCAATTTGAGGTTTCACGATAAATTATTACGGTCTAGTCCTTCTATTTTTCTCTCCTGTCTATTCAATCTACAACCCCCCCCCCCCCACCCCTTTAAACTAGGTGAACCCCATCAAATTTATCTGTTTCGTTTTAGAATGATAGCTATTTATGTGATCAGTCGCCTTTATGATTTGACGTCGGGTCACCTCTTGTGTGGCCTTTAGATTTGTGACAGCCTTCCCCCTTTAAAGGTCACTGAAATTCCCCCCCCCCCCCCTCTAGATTCCGAAGCTCACCGTGAGTAGATCTACCTTGTTAGCCCACCGCCAGCAAGCTACTGTTTGTGTCTTCTCTCTTAATGCCAAACTCTTGGCTTTTGTCATTCTGTGGACGAATTCACGAGAGAGAAAGAGTGAGGCACTAGATAAGAAAGGATATATAGTGAGAGAGCTCTTCAAAGAATAAGAATATAGTAGAACTCCTGTATTACGAAATTGATAATAGTGGCAAAAAATTGTTTTAGAGAGGATTTGTTGACAAGAGGTCGTATTGCCAAGATTGCAGTGCAAATGGACACTTCGTTATATGAAAGTTTCTTAATAATAGAAACTTAAAAATCACTTTTAAGTGGAAATTATAATTCACGTTATGGCGTGACGGCCGTTTTAGTCTATTGTCAAGAGCATCGTCAGACGACACACAGTACACTCCAATTTTTCAAGTTTTTATTATTATATTATTGGATCTTCAACATCATAAAAGTTTCTTTTTTCGGAGGATGAAGCTCACATAGGTCTGAGACCTGTGCGTGGGTCGGATGATGGTGATTCATGAGTTGAACCTACACTTTTAGGTGGGTTCCAAACCACCCGGAAGTGATTTTACAGCAGAGAACAGTCTTTTTTGCTAGCCAAACCAATCGGTCACCCTTACAAAGATGGCCCAGGAGTTTCGTAGCTTATTTCTGATTGAACAGATACCTACTACGGCACTCGGCTATCACTTCTTATACAGTAGTTTAATTTTATTCTATAAGTCTTCAATTTCCAGGAATTTTAAAGAAGTAGGTAGCATAATTGACTTCTATATTATAGACTATAAAAACTTCAAAACTATGATAATGCTCCCAAATGCATTGATCACTCATTTCCGAGGAAGTTTGTGGAAGTAGCAAATGGACTTCTATATTTTCGCCTCTTGAATCTCAAACAAAATTAAAAATTACATCTTTTCTTTTGAATTTTGGACTTATTTATTGCTTCGTTTTTAAAGTGAACTTTTGAATGTAATATTCTTGGATAAAAAAGATGGGTAATTTGTACTCCTGACTAGATTTTCTACTAGAACTTGGATATAACCTAAACATTTTTAGCGCCAGTTGAGATTTTGTGAACAAAGCAGTTTATCTTTGAGCTTCATTTTCGCATTCATCATGTTTTAGTCATGATGAAGAAATAAATAAATAGATATGAGAAATTTAGATAGAAAGATTATTTTTCAAAAATAGTTATTTCGAAACCTATTAATGTTTAAAAAAAAAATCAAAATAACAAAGTATAGGAAATACTGCATTCAAATATTTCACCGGAGTGTTCCCGTTATTTATTGACGCATTTATAAAAATTGAACGTTAATATCAATTTGCTCCTAATTATTTATTGCGCTCATCTATAATTTTTATGGCTTCCATATTTCAATCTGAGCTAGATAAGGATGTTTTTTTGGGAGGTGGATCACAAAAATGAAACATTCCGAAATGATTGCGTACGTTACAATTATGTGGGTTATCGGGGGTCGGCTTGACCTCTTGTACTCTAGACTGCTCCAAACATTCGGTTCCTAGGCTATTTGTTCTTGAGGAAAGTTTCATATTGTTGATGATTCACAGTTTTCAATTGATTTTTTCGAAAATTGAAAAAACGTAATTTCCAAATTGATGAACAGTATTTTTAATAGTAGACCTTCATTTAGGTATTCAGGAGAACTATGAGAAAAAAATGATGTGCCTAAGTATTCTAAAAATGTCAACTAATTAAAAAAGATTTTAAAATGTATGTGCTTCAGCCCAGGTTTTCTATTAAACTATGAATTATATTCTTAGGTCCTTTTGATAGCCATATTACAAACTCATTGACATTTGCATTTTGTATCTACTTGATACCATAGAATGCACTTTTGTTAATGTGCTATTTAAAAGCAAATACATACAAAATAAAATTACTATGTCTGGAAAAATGATGGAAAATACTCTGCTAGAATGAAGTCAATTTATGTAATTAAATTTATAGTTTTTAAGCTGTGGCCTAGGTAAAGCTAGCTGCAGCTTGAAAATCATAAGAATTGATTAGTTTATGCTACTCTAGAAATTAAATTTCAATTCAATAAATTATATTCAATTTAGGAATTAATTAGTTTAGACTCTGAAACTAACAAGAATTATGTCAATACCAAAACCAAGCATTGCTTTTTCTTTTTCCGCAGATATTTTTTGTAACATTTTATTTCTTGTACATGATAGTCAAGTTGAACTAAGTATTTTTTCTTTGTATCTTCTTGATTTCTCTCCTAATAATTGTTTGTTTTATAATTATTATTATTTTTCATCTTGCATAATATTTTTGCTTGTTTGTATTTACGGAAATGAAGATTATTATTATTATTGGCAATTTTCAATGTTGACAAATTCAAACCTAACTTGATAAAGAACTATAAAAATTATATTCTGGATAGATACAGACTTCTCTTGTCTATAAGAAACGAAGTTTTTGATCTTGAGGTTCTAAATGTTAATTTGAAGTTATTGAATATAAGTTTTATATTTATCACTTACTTTTTTATTAAATTCAAGTTAATTCTATATATTCCCTGTTGTACCAATACCTAACAACCTGCTAGTCCTTTAACTTTTTTCTGCCTCTTTCTAAGCATTTATTCTACTCAAGGTATTGTCCTCAATACCTTTGCATTAGATCTTCAGATCTTCCCTTAGCACGATAGCGTGGAGTTGTTCCATTGCTATTGTATTGAAATGTAAACAGCGCTCTTGTGCCTCATCTAATACTTTGCATACTTACTCTTCAACATTCTCTCTTTCTTTTTTCCTCTCTTTTCTCCATCTTTTCTCACTCTCCCTAACCGCTAGCATTCCATGTGTTCATTGTCATGCACATATCTTCATGATACCGCGCACATATGTAGCACATGTGTAAACATGCGGAAGTAGTGTACCTACCAATGCATATTGCATGCTTTAAATTCAGCAGCAGTGTCGTGAGAAGCACTATGGATTAGGGTAAGCAGAAGAAAAGGTACGCATTAATAATCGAAAAGGGTAATGACTCTATGCAATCGCCGTTCTTCAATAAGCCTATAATGTTTATCCGCAACTCTGTAGACATTTACTAGCTTGAGCAACAGTAGTAATGATTCAAGTGTAGGCTCTCAATGTTTATTTTCAAATACTATGTTCTTAGTAGTCTATATATTACCAGTAGTATTAGTGAAAAGCCGCTATTAGTAGCGTATTACAAACTGGCCTTAGATGAAACGATCAAAGGAGAATTTCAGAATATTAACCTATTAGAATGGTAAGATAATAAATGCGTAGTAGAATATTAGACTCTGTTCTCTGCTGTAAATCACTTCCCGGTGGTTCGGAACCCACCTAAAATTGTAGGCCCAACTCATCAATCACTATCATCCAATTCATTACCCACGCACAGGTCTCAGACCTGTCGTTGAATCTACTTGAAAAGTTAATATTAACAACGCAGTTCGTCATGGAACAAGATATCCAGGTCTCAGACCTATGTGGGCTTCATCCTCCGAAAACAATATCAAAATATGATTATCCCCACAAGGTCTGGAACATCATGATCAATTAAGTAGAATTTCTCAATCAAACTATCCGTTTTACGGATTTCTCATAAATTGGCACTGAATTTACCTTTTGATAATACAACATCTCAATTTTATATTAGCGTATTTATGTTGAAAACTATAAGAAGAAATTTGAATTTCATGTTTAATTAGTAACGTTGGAAGAGCTTGTAGGCCTTTTCACAGACCTATCAACCTAAATAAGTTATAAATTATATAAACTTAAGATAAATTATATCCACTTGACTTTTGATAGTGGAACATTTCAATTGCTTATGAGCCTAGTTTACCTGAAATACTATACCGAAACATACATTGTTCGACTTGAGATGAACTGTTGTTCTAGTAAGTTGATTGTTCTTGAAACATTAACTGTAGGTTATGCGTTATTGAAAAAATTCTCATCAAAATGTATTGAAAACTCTGAAAAGGAAAGTAGTATATCCTATAATTGAAATTTGAATTTATATTTCTTTTTAGGAATTTAGTTACATAAAAACTTTTAATTGATTTGGTTGTGTTAAACTTTACAAATTTAAACATTACTCAAATTTTTGTATTCGTATAAAGGTTTTCGAACCTAAACCCTGTAACTCTCCAGTTGCCCAACTGAGTAGGACTACAGAAACGTAGGATATGTCTTGTATTATTCTGTAGTAATAATTTGTCTATAGGATTCTGTATTAATAATTCATTTATACGATTCTGTAGCAACTCATCTGTAGGACTTTGCAGTAACTTTATTCAGAGCCTCTCAACTACCTCCAGCCCACAGATGCAGTGCACTGTATCTGGAGATACGTTATGCCAGGATTGGCATCCTAAGCCTATTGTCAGTGGTAGCCGAAGGCTTTTCAACAGTTGAACGATGGTTGCTTGGGGTAATGCACTGCAAACGGCACTGCAATTTCAACGGAAATTATATATCATTAGATTGTAGCCTGATGTCTCAATCAGTAGAGGCACCCAACAACAAGAAATATACTTTCTCTCCCCTTTCAACTTGTCCCGAATCGCTCAAGGCTTTGTCGCAACTCAGAAATATTTCTAGACTTCGCCTTCGATATTGCTTTATTATCGAACTTGTTCTCTATCGATGTTGCCTTCTAGGCTACCACAGGCTAGCCTGAAGTTGGCGTTGGCTAGGTGACGTTGTCTATAAAACTTAAACACGTCTAAACTATTTTCAGATTGCTTCTTGCAAGTAGGTTATGTAGGCCTAGAGGTTCCCTCTTCCTCGCCGTTAGAACCCTGTTTGACGTCGCACTAATGTTTCACTGTGAACCATATTTTGAATGATGTATCTAGTAGAATAGTATATATGTAAGTGTTTATGAATATTGTAGGCTATATACTATGCATGTATAATGCTGCTTATAGCTGAGTACAGAAAAATGCATCACAGTCTAGTAAGTAGCCTACATTCAGTATGCACGGAGATGAGTAATACTTTGAAAAATATCTACCTCACAAGTGTACTCGTGACTCATGACCTACGTGATGTTGGGTAAGGTGTAGCCTAATGTCTGTTACGGTTGTAAACGGTATTATTTTGAGTTATTGGTAATTTTTCAATATTTATACAAATGAAGTGAATAGCCAAACAAGAATATAAAAAGCCTACAATGAAACTTCAGGTGAATTAATGAAACTAATGGCGAAAGTCACCATTCTAATTAGAAAGAATTGAATGAGTATTCGAAAGCTTTGAAATAGAGACCGTTTAAACCACCTAAATACTTTTATATCTATAATCAAGTTATTTTCAGAAACCAACTTTTTATAGGCTATAGGCTATTGAAAATTTAATGTAGTAGAACTTTTTTTAATATAACTTGATATTCCCAAAAGTCTAATCAATTATGTTGTCGAATTTAATACGGGATCAAAAAGAAATTATTGTACAAAAATGTTTAATTGGAGAATATTCACGCCCAGAACTATTTATATTTGTTTCAGGCTTTACAGGAAAAGTTTGTTACAAACTTACTCAATAAATGTAGGCTACTAAGCATGTATCTTTTACTGTTTCTTACACGATCAGTAACAAAACCTATGTATCAAATAGTTTTATAGACTAGTCTACGTTGAAAAAAATTAGATTACTCACTTGACTTGATTAATGAATAAGATGCGCAAGGGTAATCACAATATTGTAGGCTATACATACATATAGTTTCGCTGGCCTCCCAACACAATACTTTCACATCAACTCAGCCTGTACAACTGAGTGAAATTCAACTCAACATCCCCAAACTGATTCTATTGTGCACACAAAACTCATGCGTCTGAAGATCACCTATTGTTTATTTTTTACAAAACTAACTTTCCAGGAACCAAAAACTTTCTCTTCCAACCTTTTTTTATCTTTTAGTTTCTGTTTATACACAAAAAATCTGACAAAAGGTGATACTGTTCAACCACTAACGGGTCGAACTTTCTACTTAAGGAATGTTTTCTATTGCAAATAGAAATCGCCTTTCAGGGGGTTGAAGAGAGAGGTTTTATTGTTTAGATAACGGTCCAAATATCCAGGCCTATCTCTGGAAAAAAGCCCCAGTAACAGAAGATTTTGAAACTCGGTATCACGAACAAAAAACAAGTTGAGTCTCATTCTTGCGTTAAAATTTTACAAGTTAAATTCGGGTAGGTAATAATTTTTGAATATGATATCAATGTAGCCTATTGTAGCATTCAGTTCGAGGAAAAAAGATGGATAATTTCGATGCAAGTGGTCCAATCAACTTTTCCAATTTAAATTCATCAATCTCTTGCTATCGAACATGTTAAACATGTTATAAAACTCCCAGAGTTGCATTAATCTCATCTTAGTTTCTGAATGAAAGAAAAGGAACAAAACAAGAAGAGAAAAATAGAAAAAAGGTAGAAAGAGAACTGTAGATAAAAAAATTGAAGAGAAAAAAGGACTGAAAATAATTATTGTAGCCAATGTGCTGCTACCATGGTAGATGCTAATATTTTACACAAAGTACATTTGTCTCCTTCTTTGTCCCCTGGCACACTATATAGGTCACCTTCTGACATTTACGTTGTAGGATGACATCAGTTCTTTGTCCAGTTTTATTCAAATACCATCGTGTCATTAGATATTATATCCATCACCAGTGAACCCTGACAACTTACAATATTCTATGTGTTATTGATTAGGTTATAAGGTGTAGTTAAAAATAATAGCCAATTCTTCTTGATCGATGAAGCAATTAGAAGAGTGGATGGATGAATATTAGAAGAGTGGATAAATTTGACCAACTTCCTATATTAATAGTATCTGCTCAGCTTATAAATTGAAATAAAACATTTGGCATCATTCTGTGTCTTTCTAATTGTAGGTGAAGTCACGGGAGCTACCGTAGCTCAATTTCAAACTGAATAGATTAATAACCAATGCTCAAGATTAGGACTAGTAATAGAAATATTTCTATTTGAAAATGTATCATATAGAGATTTCCTGTATTCACAAACTGAACTCCCAAAAGATGTGTTTCCCCTATTTGGATCAATCAAAGAGTTATCAATTATTGTTTTCATCATAGGGTATGATTAGGATTATAAAGTATCAAATTTGAATTTCTATAATATAGTTCAAATATGGAAACTGATATAACATTGCACTCCTTCACAAATAGTTATTTTCTTAATAAGATCAAATGTGCTTGTGAAATTTGAATTTCTATAATATAGTTCAAATATGGAAACTGATATAACATTGCACTCCTTCACAAGGAGTTATTTTCTTAATAAGATCAAATGTGCTTGTGGGGAAGTAGAATATATTTAGACCGTACCACAAGTCTTCAAATCGTTAAATTAAATTCCACTGAATATCAGTAATTTTTAATTTTTTAATCAGTAATCGCCTTATAGTAGAACCCAATCAAATACTAAAATATTGAGCAATGAAAAGAAAAATTGGATTCAAGAAGTGGAATGTTTTTATTAGTGATAGGTGATGCAAACAAAATTTATTCATGAAAGAGGGGTAAGATAGGGTTAGCTCAAGTTGTACTTACAAGAATGGAGGATTGAAGTACAAAATGGTTTCAAAAAGACACATTTTGTCATCAGATTCTCCATTTACAAAAAGTTTGGGACAAAATTTGTCACAGAGCAAGTTGAAAATGTCATTGACAATAATGTCGTTTCTCTCGACCCATGATATTGATAAGATTGACCCTCTGTTATCTAGAATGGTCCCAAGATATGCAAGCTAAATGACTATAACTTCAAATTAGTCGCTGTCCTAATTAGAGCAATAGATTTCACAAGAAGATAACATATTTGTTACGTAAAACTGAACATTGAGAAATTATCTTTATAACATGCGACGTAACTTCTTTGTTCGATAAGCATTGTCATCATATTTTTTGTAAGACGAGACAAATGTTATGGTTTTTTTAGAAAAAATGTCATGTGGAATTTGTATCAAAATAAATGATATCAAGATTTAATAGCAATAACTGAAACTCTGTCTTATTTATATTATTTTAGCTTATTTTATTTATTCATTATTTCTTTTTACTATCTTTATGATGGACTTATGCTAGACACTTTGCACTAAGTAGCCTCATATCTCACTTCTAAGAAGAAAATATGAATTTATGGTTCAGGTTTCTTTTTATTAATAGAATTAATAGATAATATAAACTTGAGTTAATTTCCATTTAAAAGTGTTTTTCAAGTTTATATTACATAGTGGAAACAAGATGGATCTTCAACATCATCATCATCAGAATTAATAGAGTGAGCTAAAATGGTCTAGTGTATTATAAAATTAAAATTTATAGTAGTTCATGCAACGATTTTATTTTAAAACAAGTGAATTACGGGTATTCATATTTTTAAATGTTTAATTCCTAGAATAAAATTTGTCCTGAAGTATTGTAAACAAATTTAGTATGCTTCTCTTATTAAAATGAAATGGAACTAGGCTTTCATCAAATTGTACCGTTATGAAAAAATCCAAGTGAAACTGACAAATTGGTCAAATAACTATCTTTTCATGCTCTTATTTATTGCATTGATTGGTTCATTTTGATAGCTTAAATACATCCAAGAAACTCATTCCTCATATTGATTTATCCAGTAAAATAGTATTAACATTTGACCTAACACCTTCTAACATTTTAGGTTTTCAATTTATGGTATGATGCAAGCGTAGGTTATCGCAAATCTATCTTTAGTGTGTAGTGCAGTAGCAAGCAGACTATGCTTGTTTTTTAGTAGAATTGCAATTAAATAATAATTACATGCAGCTTCTTGAGTGATTGAATAAAAAAATAGTAAAATTTTTTTAATTTTTCTTGAATTCTTGAAATGGTTTTAGCCTACAGATCTTCTATTTTTTGTTGAACTATTTCCAATTATTAAAAGGTAAACATTCAAAAAGAAGTCTTTTTATTTATCATTTCTAATTTGTAATTTAATTGGCATCATTTAGGGGTTTTATAATTTTAATATTTTATGATGAATATTATAAATATTGAAAATATTATAGCCTACAATAAATAAAAAAAATGACTGGTATTGTTCCAGACATTACAATATGGGTCTAATCCAGTCCTCCTTTTTTCTTTGGACTTGAATCACAGAATATAAAATTATAAAGTTAATATTCAGCTTCCCTATCATATTATAATACTATTACTTTTCTATAAAAGCCACTAAATTCATGATGTAAATTGAATGGATGATATGAAGGTTCTACTAACTTGATTAAAAAGTGTGGTGTCTATTTTTATGTAAAGAGCAGGGTGAATTCTGGTTATAAGCCCATGAAATTAAGCAACATATTGAAGGAGCTAAGCTACTAAATACGGAATCTTATCTGTATTCCTACAGTGTATTTGTAAAATTGATTTGGATCATTTATCCTAGCTCAGTTTTCTTAGATTTATATGAAGATTAGATTAGATTAGATTTATATGAAGTTTCCTCAATTATTCACGTCTATATTATATCATGAAAACGGTTAGAAAATGCTTAATCAATCGCCGAAAGAATATGAGCACTAAATTTGACTGACTCCTGAACTTTCACGGTCAAGTTCAGTGAAACAGTCTCTGGCCTGACTACAACCATGTTTGTTTACAAACTCAAGCTTGGAATTGTATTGTTCTTAACGAAACTACGGACAAAATGAAGCCTGAAAATCAATAACACACACGCACACATGTCCTGACAACAAGATAATTTAAGTACCACCTGTAAATCGGCTGAAAATCAAGTGAAAACAATGTAAACACAGCGAGGAACTCCAACGGTGTTTCGGGCAGCGGTGTGATATAAACAAGATGGCGGCGCTCGTTCAGTAGGCGGAGTCAAAACGACTTCTCTATTGTTGAGAATCCGACGGTCGGCTTTTCGACTCAGAAACCGCCGAATAATTTCTTAATTAGTTGATTGATATTTCGTGGAATCGGGTTCTATTTCGGGTCGACATCCTTGCATTTCTCCGTCCCTTCATTTTTTTTATAAATTCATCTTCAACAACCGAGTTGCTGCATTGTTATTATCGATTAGCCAGATAGCCTACTTCTCAACACAGTGGCACAGAGAGTTATGGACTGTTTCGATGATTAAGTTCGCGTTTATACTACATTAAATATGGCTTTTTCATTCATTTTTTCTCCGCCTACATAAGTCTAAGACTTGTGCGTGGGTAGTGTTGAGAATGATGATAAAATGTTGTTAGGAGTGTTAAACCTTCTATTTTAGGAGGGTTCCGAACCATCGGTCAAGATATTCTTAATAAAGCTGATTAAGCATTGAGCTACTCTTTATCATACCTCCTTCAATATCAAGGCACAAGTTAATCAACCATAGGCTATCCAAATGTAAGTTGATAATTAGAGCGTTGAAAAAAACGAAACCATGTTTTTTGAAATCTTTATTTTATTAAGGGAATATTCTGTAGAAACTCCACCTTTTTCATTTGTTCAGATGTTTTTGTCAATGAAGAAACACTATAAAAATATTGACTTTTCTTCTATTTTATCATTTTCAGGATAATTTATGTAAGACATCGAGGAACCACTTCATGTGATTGATTCCAGTGGATGTCTGCTCAAGCTATTCTTGAATTCATTTATTTTAAAATTAATAAATTGTAATAATATAAAATATGTTACATAATATAGTATGAATTTTAATTAATAAGTTAAAATAGGAGAAACAATTAATAGGCGTAATGCAGGAACGATATAGGCCTATGCAAGATCGCCAGCTACATACTTTACTGAATTATTATTAAGATCATTTTATGTAATACTGTCCACTGGTCAAATAACACGAAGGAACTAATTATGCATTACGCTTAGCACTTGAATTGAACAGTACCAGCAAATAAATAAAACCCGGCCAGACCATTATTTTATTAGACAATGTATTTCTCTGCAGCCAATATTTTTATTTTTATTCATAAATTCTATACACAAAGTTTTAGCAAAATATCTGTTCTAAATCCCAATGAGTCTGAATAATGATAAGGAATTGGACTAATTGCCTTTGTGGGTAGGCCTATTGTTCAACTGATTCATTAAACTAAAAATGAAACGAAAAAAAAACAACAATAATAATAATAATAATAAAGTGAATACAGTTGAAGAAGATTACATACAGAAATATTAAAGTAGGTTTGAAAAATGTCTTTTTAAAAAGTAAAATTATTACAGGATGTCATTGATATTGATTAAACAGCTATAAAAAATCTGTTGACTGTACTACAGGTTACTCACAACAAGTAGAAAAAAAAGAAGCCTACAAACCAAATTCAGAGATTACTACCCTTGCTGCAAACGGAGAAGACTAAGTACAAACCACGCAGACCAGTGCAAATCAAATAGTACAAAACATATGGTACAAATGAAATATAGAGTACAAATTACAGTCAAGTAGCACAGAACAGAGTAAAAATAAAATAGTATGAATTATAATCCCTATACTATTGTACTACAAATCAAGATGGATTAATACTACAAGCAAACCACGGTTGATAGAAGAACTTCTTCTACTTACCGTGAAGCAAACCAAACTGTAGACCTTCTACAACTAACTTGAATCCGCAAATCCATCTTGCCAATAGGTCTATCTGGGCGTTTAGCTGCATATAGTTGTTATACATAACTTACAGTCAACTATATAGTCTTCGATGAATCAAGTTATGAAAAGAGTGAGTCTAAAAAATAGGTTACTAGAGACAGCCATTTTGAATTCGCGTTGTGAAGGCCTCTTCTTGTTTGATGCGGGTGAATTGTTGAAAGGGAAGTTTGTCGCCAGGGGTAGCGATGAAAGGAAGGCTAGCACCCTTCGTGCCACTTTTTGCCTTCAGGTTTCCATTTCATTCCCACCTTCAGTTATCTGTTCACTGTTCGTGTGTTTGGTTGTTCGGTATTCCTAAGCACCGGGATTCCAGCTAAGATCCTCTAGGAAAGCAACTGTGGTGTCAGAAGTCTGTAGCTTTAACGGTCGCGTTGTGTACGAGACGATTTCAACCATGTTGGACGGTTGTCCGGCCTTGACGGCTGTATCGAGTACAGAAAAAGGATTCGAGGTAATAAAGAAACAATTTTGTTAGAAGACTATCTTTAGCCAATAAATGTTACGGAAGTATTGAGCTCGAGAAGATCTCAGCCATGTTAGAGAGCTGTCCAATTCTGAAGACCGTATCGTGTGTAGAAGAAGGATTTGAGGTATCGGTAATGACGAAACTTATTTCTGCATCTTTATAAACCAAGAGCTAGTTTTTGTTTGTATGGTAAGGTAAGTTTCTTTAGCGACGCGACAAAGTAGTCGCCCTGGTGCAATGACGACATAAACTCTTAAAATTACATACTGCGCATGCGTAAATCGTGTAAAGCACGCAGTTTATAATGTCAGTTTTAAAGGCTATAACGTTTAGCCAGTGAAAGAATTCGTTAGCGTCGTGTTGCCACGGAAACGTAGCCTACCTTATGCTTAGAAGAAATCCAATTGACTTTATAGAAGAACCTTCAATTGACTTCCAAATAAAAAATCCTCAACCGTCTAAACTACTCGGCCTAATTTAAAACGAAATTTTGTAAAAAATAATATTTTATGGAAATGTGTTTCTTTGTGCCCTTAAATCCTCTATTACTAATTACTTTGTGAAATAGATATTATCTCTTGAATTCAACTAAAAAGTTCAACTGTGTAACAATAAATTCGGCTCCTTTGGTGCGGCTCTATAGCCTACTTACTAAGTAAGTTAAATTGATCCAAGCTAGAGGAGGATATAAACTCAAGGAAGAAATAAATTTATATTTCCAGTTCACAAACTGATCAGCATGAAGTCTGCTAACCAGTAGTCAGTAAATTATCCAGCTCTATTTCTCTATTGAGCAGTTTTCTATGTGAAGTATTTTATCAAGCCAACTATTCCTTCTATCAGGTTAGTATGATTTTAATTTTATAATATGTCAACTTATTTTATAACTCTTCAGCTCGGTGATTACATTTTCAGTGTTAGAGAATTTTAAATTCTGTAGCTCACATCCATTGTGGCACAATCTATTCAGAGTATTAGCATAATTATTTTCTGACGAACATCGAAATCAGATTGTTTAGAATCACTGTGAACAAATGTAGCAAGAAGATGTTGTTAATTCAGCCGGCTCTCCACTATAATACAGCAGGCTTCTATTTATTGCATGCTTTGGATTCCGAATGTAATTAAGGCCAGTCTTGTATATTAAGCAGCATTAAGGCGTTTTGGGGTATTAATCTCGGCCTGATGAAAGAGGAGAGAAAGGAGAGAGAGTGTGAGATAGAGAGAGAGGAAGTGAGCGATAGAGTGAGGCTGAGAGAGAGTGAGTGAGTGAGAGAGCAGAGCGTCCATTCTTGCGTTGGCTGTTACCATGGCAACGTAACCACGAGAAGGATGCGGTAAAGAAGGGCTGAAAATGTGCTGTTAGTGGGCCAGTGGATTTACGGTTCACATGACAAAAGCATAATAAAGGAGACTGAAAGAGGAGGAAAGAGGAAGAGAATGAATGGAGAAAGAAAGAGACAAAGGATAAAAAAGCGTTAGAATGAGTCAAATGAAGAACGGGTGATTGAGGGATGTATGAAAAATTCAATGTTTTGTTTGTTTTATCGAATTTTGGATGTTATGATAATATTTACTCATTTATTGTTTTCATATTCATGTACAATATTCTACAACATCTATATTCAAATTTAGTTGTAAATAAAGACAAAGGTATGGTGACGTGGCGCAGGTGACCTTTTGTGGATCACAGAAATGAGTATTATATCCCTCACTATTCGTTTAGTCTTATTCTTTTCTGTGTTTCTAGAAAGTAATCCTGTCATATTATCAAGCCTGATTTTTTATTGCACCGGGTTTAAACGTTAACTCTGGCTCATATAATTGGATTATTAGTTTCTGAGTGTAATAGTTGTTGCATTTTAATCAGATTCGAAGTAATAAAATAGCCAGTTGTGTTGTATGTGAGATAAGGTGCAAAAAGTTAAGATTAAATAAGTGGAAAACAAGAGGAAAAAATCATTAGGAAAGCAGAACGCTTTAATAATGTTGTAAGAGTAGTTTTTTAAGAGTATCCATTTTGAAATTTCATGGAAAATTACATTTTGATTTCTCATTCCTATCTACTACATTGAGACCGGTATTCATTAACTTACCTTGATGCTTCCTTCACTCAAGGGAGACTTCGACAGACTTGAGTATTTTTAGCCTTTTTGCATTTCAAGTCTTTCTTGTGTCAGAGAAACCTCAAGGAGGGTTCACATGAGCCTGAGACTTACCTAAGGTTGAATAGAAGTTGAACACCTTACTGAGCCTGAATTAATACATACACTTTGAATTAAATTAATAAATATTGTGTGTCAGCGGAACCCTTGAACTACAAGATGAATAAACTGGCGTACCGCACTACATGAAACTTCTGGAAAGCAATAGTAGCTTGTAGTTCTAATTATATTAGCAGAAGTTTCTCGTTGTTAATGAGGTATTTAATATTGTAGGATATAGTTATAATTTTATAATTATTTCATTTTGTAACAGAAGAGATAAAACAGAATGTGAACAAGGCTAAGTGAGAATTCTTATGGTGTAGGAGAAGAATATAATCATGTAGGTTGAAGAAGGATTCCAACAAAATAATCGCTTAATTTATAGAAGGTTTGAAGTCAGACTATAAATTCCACCGGAGAAAGACATTTATCAAATCATGGATAGCCAGGACGTTGTCAGCTCATTTCCAAGATTAATATACTGTGGTGGATATAGAATGGCATGGAACATGAGTGAGCCACTGGTTGGGTTGTTTGCATTCGTATAGAATAGCTGAAGAATATACATATATATAGCTGGGTACAAAGAGAACATTGCTAGAGTACACAATTATGATACACTTCGGTCGGTTGAGTCTCTTGGCAGTCCTCCATGGTTGTCGGTTCCAAACTCTGTTTTTTTGTTCGCGTGCATTTGCGTGCGTGTGTATCCGTTTCAGTCTTGTCGAAGCACCACTCAGGCTTACCACAACAATGCACTAAAGATTTTGTTAATGCCGGTTTAACAGACGTTTCCTCTCATGCTTGAGATTGAAACAGAAAAATAGGCCAGATACTTTGCCTTTCACTCACTCTCAGTGAATCAAGTTCAATCATTTTTGAATAGGATTATTTTTTCCGTGAAATCTGATCTATGGTTTTTATTTCCATGTGGTTGTGCATATACTGTAAGTTGTTTCACGAACTTTCCTATAAGAGACCTGGTTTTTTAAATTATTAAACATGATTGATTAACTTGTCTTGGTAATGCATCTATTTTCATTCCTAGAGATGGAATGGTTTATGGTTGAAATATATATTGTGATTTCTGTACAAAAAGTGGTTATAAGACAGTTGTAGAGGTTGAAAAATTGAAAAATTCAAAATTCAAAATATTCATTGAAAAATTCAAAATAGCCGCAGTATTTTAGCACAGTATTTTAGCAGTACAAAGCTTTGGTCTAATAATAAATACAATAATCAGTCTTCCAGTTCAATTATAAGATGGAAATTGAACTAGAAAAATCCTACTGGGATCTGTTATACCTGTATTAATAATTACCTAATTGTTTATGTGTTGAAAATGCATTTGTCAAGCATATCATAATTTTTTAAGCCATAACTGAAGTTAAAACCCATTCTAGTATTGAGAAAAACGTTTTATGATAGCCTGCAGTTCAATAAATTTCACTTAGCCTTGGTCTGCCTATATCAAGACCTAAATGAATAAGCTATTTAGACTTGTATTTAGAAATGTATCTGCAATTCAGATGTAACACGGACTTTTTTAGGTCTGAATTAATCAGTGAGGAATTTACTTGCTTATTCCAACTAAAAAAAAACTGTCTGCTATTTCACCAATCAATTGAATTCATTTTTAATTTGAGAGAAAGTTTTCAATCATTGTTTTTTGCTCAGTGATCGGATTTATGGTTCTCAAATCGAACTTTTTGTAATTGCTTTTCCATTCTTATTGATTCTATGATTCTCAAATCCCCTCATTCATCGCATTCAATAACAGCTTCCAAATAAGTTATCAATAATCTGTTCCATTAATAAATTGCGCTTATGGGAATTAGTTTCCGGTTCGCTAACGCTGGGTTCCAATTTTTCTCACCTTAGCGCTCTCGTGAATTCCAGCGAATGGCCTAATTATTTATAGTATTTATAGAAAGCATAAACTTCCGGTAGACTGGCGAGAAGGCTCAGCCTGATAGCTTGCATGCTGTGGTCGTTGAGAGGTAAAAAGCCCTGGCGAAAGATGGGATGGTGATGATTGGTTGGTTCGGATAAGAAGGGGGGGGGGTTTAAAAAGAGGGGGTGAAGTAGAAATGTGTACCGTAAATTTGGAGGATTGTTAATTACGTGAAGAAGGCGGTAGTATACGTAGGCTACGGGTATGCCTGCAAATCCCTGGCAGAGAGCGGTCTCGAGTTAAGCTTTATAAAGTCGTAAAGCATGAAATAAAGCCCACCCGGCCTCAGCAATAAACTTGCAATCCCTTGATCTTCGTTCACAATTATCACATAGGTGCTTTGCTTGTGTTCTCAATATCGATATGAGCCAGCAGAGCTTGTGCGCGTCTGCGCGTTTGTGTGGCTACCAGTCCACTACCACAAGTCTATGGAGAGGATTATATATTATAGAATGGCTTATAGGATATTACAGTTATTGTTCAATTCGGGGAATAGATTGAAAAATTGAAAATTGAGCGAATAAAGATTGGTGTGAATTTGAGTGTGGCATGACGGAATGTCGGAAAACCAAATGAAAATTATTGTGATTCCTAAACCTATTATACCAAAGTCTAGTCACTCATACGTTTGTCGTGCATTGTTGCCTACTCTAGACTTTTATATTTATGTTGCTAGTAGGCCTAACCTTTAACAGTGAGTGGTAAGGGATCAATGGTTGGACTGCACAATCGAGAGCTCTGTGCTAAAATCATGAACTTTAAAAGAAAAAAAAACATGTTTGCTTTTTTGGTAGTTTTGCCAATTATCTCCGAAACAATAGTCAATAATATCGGATTGAAAATTATGTCATATACAATTTGGCGGGCCGCTTAAGCAGTTGGTTGGGGCGTCGCAACTTAAGCTTGCTGTCGTTAAAGCGGTCGTGGTTTCGAATCCCGCTCCACCGTCTGATATCTAAGTGTAATCATTCACCTCATTAACCACGCACAAGTCTCGGACTTATGTGGGCATCATCAGCAAAAAAATAATTTCCAACTTTAAATAAATTAAATCGATATCAAATACCAAAACAGAAGACTTTAGTGAATTCAAATAGAACTAAATAATCCTGTATGAAGTGTAATGTTTATTCTATATAAGAAGTAAATAATATCATTGTTTAAAGTTTACTTATTCTGTATTCTGATGAGTTCAGTGTCATTGTGATATTGATTTCAATTCAAGTAGTTGCCTACTATCAATTGAAACAGCTCAACAAAATGTTTATTTTACATGAACTACAATAAAATAGAGTGAATTGTAATTGAAACCTTATCATTGATAGGCCTGTGGTAAAAATATTAAATTCAAACCATTTCATACTCTATGTTTTAAAGATAAAATTGAACCTAACTAAAATGTGTAACATTTCCTCCTGTAAATAGATGAGCTTATGAACTACTGTTCTTCCGTATCGTAGCAAAAGACAACTCCTTAATCGACGCATGTGAACTTTATAAAGAAGAGGTGACCCGCTCATTTCTCGTAATGATGACAAACCTAGATCACCCCATCCATGTTCGGGTCATTTTGGCGACAGAGTGCTTGGGTGTTGAAGTGAGAGGGGGGTGAATTGATGAAGGGTCATTAATTTGCGTGGCTCAGTAACCTGTATGAAGACATTGGGTCATAGTCTGTGTGGAAGGGTGATCACCTAAAGCTCTGGGGACATGAAAGTAAAGGTCATATTTCAAATTTGCAGACTTGGTATTTGCACACATTAAAACGGTTTGGCTTTTGGAAAAGATAGGTCGCTAACGGTAAGACAGACAGCGGTGGAGGGGGTAGTGGAACAACAGTACCCTATAGCACCCTGGCCATAAGCCAAATCCTCCCCTGGAGACCCCCAATCATTCCACGGCGTGTTTGTGGTCCGTGTCTACCCCCTCTTAGAGTTCAGGGTATCATCCCCCTGTTTATCCCTCTTCAATTTGGCTCTTCTCAAATATCTACTACATACCCTCGGCTTGGACAAACCCTTTGTTGTGTTCTAAACCAACCCCCTCTTCACCACTCCACCCATTCAACCATCCATTCTTCTTTTAATTAAATGTAGGCTACGT
Organism: Conomelus anceps; assembly: GCA_948455865.1. Taxonomy (NCBI): domain Eukaryota; kingdom Metazoa; phylum Arthropoda; class Insecta; order Hemiptera; family Delphacidae; genus Conomelus; species Conomelus anceps. The sequence continues at coordinate 25,978,458 of OX418225.1, read as the reverse complement.
TCGCCAGGCAAAGGAATCTTTCACGAGATTCCTGCAGTCAAATTAATTTTCGAAACTATGCACTCTTGTTATGCAGGATAAGGGCTGACCTTCTTATTCCACCCTTCAATTTATTTGTTTTAGCGTTCTCCTTGGAGGGACTTATCGGACGGTCAAGCGTTGAAACAAGGGTTTGCAGGTTTTGAATAGTACAACAATTCGCCAAATCTCACACTGAAAGGAGCAAAGTCTGAATCATATCAATAGAATATTTGTGATAGCGGAATTCCCAAACCATCAATAGCCAAATATTTTGGATGATTCATTTATCATATGTTCCTTGTTTCCATCAAACGAGAGAAAATATACGTAGATGAAGAGAACAAAAAAGAGTACGTGAGTACAAAAAAGGAGCTAACAGAGGAAGGAGCTAACAGATGTAAGGAGTACAGACTGCTGTGTAGGACCCTTAAAGTGAACAGAAAGCTTTTTAGACACTTATTTTTGTTTCTGGGGCCAATTGACTTATATTTTTTAGAGTGCCGATTGACTTGAGGAGATGTATTTCGCACACTCTTTTCTGTAAGAAAACTATGAAATGGCTACTCGAATTGAGCGATACTTGGCTTGTGAGAAATATATTGAGATAAAAAATGTAATACTTGCCTAAAAAAGGTCTGCAATCAAATTCAATAGTCCATTTCTATTTAATTTATATATATATATATTTTTTTTTTTAAATGGTAATGTTTAGGTTTAGAGTAAATTATTTGTAACTGATGCAAAATATTGATTGCTGTTATAAATTCTATGGTATAAATATTGATTGGTATAAAGTTGAAAAATGAATATGACAAGAGCTAGAAATTAATTTACTCTGTTGCGCTGCAGGCAGTATTTGTACTATATATGCTGACTAGACTCAAACTATTTTTTTATAAATTAAGTTTTAAGCTTAGTTGCACTTAGTTGCATACTGCACACATGTACTGGAGGTAGTGGTCAGTTAATTTCCTGGATATTTTTTTGCAAAATTTGTATTATATGTTTTTCTTGGTTGGAAATAAAATTAATTATTCATTATCCATTTATTATTCATTATTCAGCTTGGGATAGAATAAGCTTATAAGACACCAGTAGGTGCTTACTCAAATATTAAAAAAAAATTTAAGATATTGGAACACATGTCTGAATATTTATGGAAAATTCAAGAGACTACAAACTAATGGAGAAAATAGAAATCTCTTTTTCCTACAACTGCTCGTAAAGTAGTTCTTTACGTACTGAAAACTAATTGTAAAATACCTTTTTACTGCTCAGCAAGCGGTAAAGTACTTTACGCTCGCCAGCAGTTTTCTTTACGCTTCTGTTTTGAATTTGATGCCTTCTCATTGGTGGATCACGGAATCCGTGAAATTCACAATAACCTCAAAAATGGCGTACGCTAACCAAATCCGCTCATGGTCTGTGATGTTACAAACTACAAGCTTCTATTGTGTTGGAATCCAGAACTGCAGTTTTAGGAAAAATATTGTATGCAATTCGCGCGTGAAGCTTCTTTATCGCTCTCGCAAAATTACTGAGCTCCGCTACGCGTCGCGCAGTAAATGTTTTGGCTCGAGCGATAAAGTCGCGCTTCACGCTCTTAATACATAAATAACTATTACGCTCGCCAGCTGTTTTCTTTACGCTTCTGTTTTGATTTTGATGCCTTCTCATTGGTGGATCACGGAATCCGTGAAATTCACATAACCTCAAAAATGGCGTACGCTAACCAAATCCGCTCATGGTCTGTGATGTTACAAACTACAAGCTTCTATTGTGTTGGAATCCAGAACTGCAGTTTTAGGAAAAATATTGTATGCAATTCGCGCGTGAAGCTTCTTTATCGCTCTCGCAAAAATACTGCGCTCCGCTACGCGTCGCGCAGTAAATGTTTTGGCTCGAGCGATAAAGTCGCGCTTCACGCTCTTAATACATAAATAACTATTAGAACGTCGCAATCATTCAATATTCAATTTTTTGGGAAAATGGATTACTTTTATCATACAAACTATACAAATAGATTGCATCATCGATATTCCCATTTTTCAACTCAATAAATCATATGATACATAGTTTGGTTAATAATGTTTCATAATTATTGAATTTCTCCCGAATATCTATTCTACCCTCAGCTTCCTGCAATGCCTTTTTTAAGGATAAAACTCAATTATTTAGAGCATGTGGCATGTTCCACTGATAAAAATATATTAATCCCACCTATCAGTAATAAATCTACCAAGATGGGCCATTTCTACAACTCCTGTCACTCCCTAGGAATATCAAAACCATCGAAAGTGTGAAAGTTGAGAGTAATTCGATATCTCCCAGGGAGACATGATTCACGGGTGGAATAAGGATGGGCTGATGCAATAATAAACGTCATAACTGAAGATCTTGCATAATTCAGCACAAAACGAATATTAGAAAAAGCCATATGTGCGTGAAAATGTGCGGAATTCTGTTGATTCATCTACTAGTGAAATACATCACATCACTTCTACGTTGAAGTTTGTGGGAGGGGTTGGATGAGAGGGGGCAGATCACAGGGGGGTGATCCCCCACTTCCCCTCGCCTTAGTTGATAAGATAAAGGGGAAGATATGATATTGAGAAAAGTACGTGCTTGACCAACTTAATATCATGTAATGCGACTGTGGGTACCCTCTTGCAAGCATCTTTTACCCTCAATTTTTCATCTATTCTCTCCACATATTGCGCCAGGCTGACCAATACCCTTGTGCAATGGCAGATTCGCCTCAACTGGATTGATGCATTACTGCGAAGCATCTGTTGTCTGTGAAGAAGATATTGCTTATTATAATACAGCATATGTGGACTAAGGCCTCAGCTACCTATTACACATATTATATTATTCGTGAAAAAAGTGGTGTATGTACAGTATTCGTTTTTTTTTTCATCATCTTACGTATTCATCTTACTTGGACCTATTCATTAGTTTTTAAGAAAAAAGTTATGTAGGTATTCTATTGATATAAACTTGGTCTATTGATATAGACTACTGATATAGATATAGAACTTGGTTTATTGATATTGACTACTGATGTAGATAATAATACAGTAATTAAGTAGACATAATTAAGTAAGATAGTAATACAGTAATTAAGTAGATATACAATAGATAAGTAATTGTCTATTACTAATGCCTATTGTTAATTTATACCTCTTTCCTTCCAGTTCCTTGAACCATTTTTCAAAAATGTTCTTTAGAGTCAGTAAAATTAATCATTTGTTCTTATTCTCCTTTTTCTCTGAATCTCTTCATATTGTTTATAATGTAGTACAGGATGTTGCTTATTATGTTTATTTCATATTTTTTGTTTTAAATTTGTCTCCAAATCTTCTGTATTTCCGTAGTGACGTTGAAATCACACACCCCTATTTTTCTGTCTTACTTCTTCCTGTATAGTTCTCAGATCTGTTGCTTCTTCGTTTCATTTTGTTCAATCCTATTTTTTTAAATATAACTTTCATAACACTAGGCTATCATTGCACCTCGCCGTTATCTGTTTTCTGATCAAACTCAAAAGTTACGCAAGTTACGTTCATAAAGTGTTCTCCAGTTTTAAATCAGTAGTTATATTGATAACAGCAAAGCGTTTATTTTGCGGTCAGAAAGAGTAAACATTTCAATAATTGCAATTATATTTATCTTTTTCAGGTAATGAACGTTTGCTGTAGTAAGTCTATCCTATCAACCTACCATGTGAAATTGTGAGTAACAAATAGTTTCAGCTTATTTGAAAGTTTCAGAGTAAATAGATTCTTATGGAATTTTAGATTTTGAAATAATTATTACTCTCGAGTTGTGATGTATGAATTAAATTGGATTGATGGTAGGCAGGCACATAGCGGTGGGGGGGGGGGGGAGCTTAAGGGATATTGAGCCCCCAAAATTTTGAAAGATATTTGGTTATTCCATACCCTTGACCCCCCCCCCCCCCCACCCCCTCAAACATCAACAGTATTGGACTACCCCGGTTTCAGTCCAATCCGAAAGAAAATCCTGGTGGTAGGCTACTTCAAAGGAAGATGGGAGTTGAATGAACTCAGTCGAGGAATCAGTTGAAATTTTAATAAAAATGGAGTCTTTTTCAACTTTTTTCCTATCTCAGTGAGGTCTTGGAAGGAGCCAGCGTCCTACAAGGGCTGTAGTGTCAATGAAAAATAATGAGTAAATCGCTGATAGGTGTTCTTGTAGTTTTTAGGTGTGGAATAAAATACACAATTTCATAATTATCTCAAGTTTTGTGATAGAATGAATGAACCATCCCCTAACTTTCAACGATCTCCCATTTTGATTCACCACCTATATATCTTGATACGACAAGTGGCAAGGAATGCCATTTACGTCGCCTAGTTAATTTTCATTGCTTCGTGCCCAACATAGTATATGCAATGTAGTATTGCAGTAGGTGTGTATGGAGTTAGTCTGCAATATTTTATTGCATTAGGGGGTGTATTGCAGATGTCGGGGGGTGGTAATTAAGTGATGGTGAGGGGTTGGTTCACCCCCTCGCCAAGGTGTGGGACAAAATAGCGCGTGTGCGAACATGTGTGTGCGTGCGTTAAGGGAGAAGATGTACGGTTGGGCATGTGTTATATAGTGGTTTATTCCCGCTAGCTACCGAGCTGTTGACTTGGTATGTGTTTTAGGGTTGTGACCCTTGTTTATGACCTACACACTGAGGGTCACCCCCTTCCCTTGCCAAACCCCCCCCCCCTTCCTCACGGAGGCCGTTTGTTATATTGAGCTCGCGAGATAGGCGCGCTAGCGGTGTTGCGCGTGCGTGCGAGTCTACGTTTGTACGTTTCGGCTGTGCGCGCACGTAAATAAGAATCCGACGACGTATCTAATTTCATCCTTCCGGGGGACTTGGGTCCGGAAGTGAGCGTGAGGCCAAATGTAATGTAAAAGTCATATCTGGGCCAGAGTTTCGCGGGAATATTTTTCTGCCTAACGTTACAGGTCGTATGAAATTTGAAGGATTGAAAATTAGAATTAGAAATATGGTTTTCGAATAATATAGGCCCAACACTTAAACGCTAGTGTCTAGATAACTATGCGTTTACAACCATCATCATACCTATTCAATTCTAACAGTAGTACTGTATCAAGTGAACATTTTTTAGGAAATCATAATTTAAATAATGCTACATTTTATAATTGAACATAAAACTAATTTTCCTCACACCAATAATACAGTCATCAGTCAATATAGCTTAAGAACTTCCTCAAATAAATATCAGATATATTATACTAACATTGAAACAATCAGGAGACAGCTAATATGCGCAAGCTCTAAAATTATAAATAAAATTCCTGAACACCTTATAAATAGAGCCAAAGTAACCAAGAAAATAGAACAAAACATCAGTAGTTGGATTTAAAGGAATTATTTTTTTATCTATGAAATAGTAGCATACTAGAAACGGTTTTTCTGATTTGTGAGCTTGCTTACTGATACTTCCCTCTGGTTTTTTGGACTATCCCTTCCCTCTAACTCATCCTTTTCTCTCCACATTCCTTTTTAATGGATTGAAGGCCTTCCTAGTACATGGGTAACCATAGACCTACTAAATTATTAAGCTGAAGCCATTTTTGAAGATATTCAAATTAATTAAATTGCTGAGTGAAAGTAACAAATTTATCTCTTGCAGTAAAAGAGAATTAGGCATTATTTATTTTACTAAATGATCGATTTAACTTTATCTATTTCATGGATTTGGTTCCACTATCAAATTTTTATAAAATAGTATTCTTCCATAACCTGAGTTACTAACTTCCTTTATCTAACTTATATCAAATATATAATGCCTACTCCCCAAACTTCCAATACAAAATAAATTTATGGTAGACCTCAATGGGTGCCATAAATTAATTTTTGATAGCGGGCAAACACCATCTTCAGTGAAGGGGACACAGAGGGTTAGCGAGTTATGAAGAACTGAGAGAGAACTGATGAATGGTGGAGAAGTGGGAGAGTAAGAGAGAGAATGAATAGGTTGTAGTGAGGAAGGGGAGTGGTTAGCGGCAGGTCACTACGTGCATGGAAAGCGAATTTTCACCAGCTTTTCTTCATTTTCCGGCTTGATACTGATGGACTTTGGCGGGGAAAACTTAGTGCTCTCACAATAAAACACCTCCTTAGCGATTTTCCAGCTTTCCGAAGGCGAACGAAGGAATCGGAGGGATATTTTTTATTACCAAACTTCGCCAATTTTCCCCTCCCGTCAACGCATCTCTAATGCAAAATACGTGTTCGGGATTTTTACGCCTTCATGTTTATATCATGATGATGAGGATTATGAGCGAGATAGGAGGAAGAATAAGGGAGAAAAGGGAGAAAGAAAAGACGACTGAGAAGTAGAAGTTGAAGAAGAAAATAAGACAGAAGAAGAATAAGAGATTGGAGAAATCAGAAGAAAAACAAAGATGAAAAATAGAGCAGATTCAAAAGTAAAAGGAACAGAGTCGATCGAGCAATAAAGGTGGAAGAGTAAGGAAGAAGATAAAGAAGTAGAAAGAAAGAATTGAATGATGAGTATTTGATGATGGAGGGGAAAGACGAGTAGAGGATAAGAAGGGAATGGAAAATGTAATGAGAAGAAGGAGATCAAAAGAAAATGGTGAACAAAGAAGAGCAGGTAAATTAATGAGAAGAGGGAAAAATATGAAGTGGAAGAAATTAATGACTGTGACGAAGACATAGAGAAGAATTCGAAAAGGATGATCTGAAGGAAGTAGAAAAAGGGCAGTTGAAGAAGCAGAAGGAGAAAAGAAAGAAGAAGAACAAGAATTAGAAGAAGTAAAAGAAGATGAAGAAAACGAAGATAAGGAAGAAGGGGACGAAGATGAAGATGAAAAAATAATAAAAATAAGGAGTAATGTATGAAGAAATAGGAGTTTGAGAAGAGGAAGGAGAAAAAGAATAGGATAGAATAATCCTTTTCACCCCTCATCCATCTCAAAGAAGTAGAAAAAGAATCGCGAAGAAGGAGAAAAGGAAGAAAAAAGAAGTAGAAGATGATGAAGATGTAAAAGAAGAAGAAGAAAACGAAGATAAGGTGATAAGGAGACGAAGGTGAAGGAGAAAATATAAGAATAATGTATAAAGAAATAGAAGATTGAGAAAAGGAAGAAGAAAACGAATAGGATGAAATAATCCTTTCCACCCCTTAATCAATCTCAAAGAATGAAGAAGTAGTTCAAGAAGAACAAGAATTAGAAGAAGTAAAAGAAGATGAAGAAAACGAAGATAAGGAAGAAGGAGACGAAGATGAAGATGAAAAAAGAAACAAATGACAAGAAGAAGAGGAAGGAAGAATAATGTATGAAGAAATGGAAGATTGAGAAGAGGAAGAAGAAATCGACTAGGATAGAATAATCCTTTCCACCCCTCATCCATAACACTTAAGTGCAATTATTGTCTGGGCTCGAAATGAAGTCTTTATGTGGTGGATTTGCATGTTGAGGAACCATGCCATGCCATGCCGTCTCACGCTACTACCTACCATACCAAGATAACGTCTCTATTCTCCAATGTTATCAACTACTTACAAAACCGTCGTCTCCTAATAACAGTGCTGCCATCTGGAGCGCTAGTAAATTTTTGCCCAATCATTGATCTCTACTGACCAACCCTGTTTTCCAAGTGAAATTTTATTATTTTCCACAAATAGATACACTACAACCTGCAATTTCCACAGTAGAAGAATAATGCTGGATTCATCTTATATTTTTTATAGATATAGTTATAGAACCTGGCTTTATTTAAGGCCAAATAACCCGGTTGACTATTGAATTTCTTTAAACTAAGTACATTTTATTATCAAATTAGTAATGTTTAGGATTATTAGTAACGAAGGTATTTAATTACTGGCCTAGATTTAGGCCAATATCACGTTTATGCGGTAGTACCACATATATACGGTATTGAATTACTGTAATCTAAGTTCAGAATTTCAAGTTAGTAATATTTTTCTTTGTAGTGGTGAAGGTGATTTTGTGGAAGATATCCATAATGAATAATAAGAGGAGATTGTCACAACCACATTTATTGAAAATATAGAGATACTAGTCTCGGATTTTACTCCATTATCAATCTCACATAAACAGTTTGTCTGAGATTGATAATGGAGTAACATCCGAAACTAGTATCTCTATATTTTTAATAAATGTGGTTGTGACAATTTCGTCTTATTATTCATTAGTAATATTTCAGATAAGTAGTAATAAAAATAGAGTTTTTCTAGAGATGGAGTTATCTATAAAAAAGTATAAGGTAGTTACGTATCAATAAAAAGTATAGGTAGACCTGTTCGATATCTATCACAAAGTGTTTGCCACCACATTACTACATTAGGCCTACTAGAGGTTTATTTTGCTGAGACTTGCTGAGTTTTTGTCTGAGACTTGTGCAAGTGCAATGAAGTTACAGTACTCGAGGAATAGGATGAGTTATGACCTTGAGATGCGCAGTGGCGAAAGTGCTTGTGACAGTGGAGGGGGAAGCTCCGGGCTCACTCACTCGCCAGCAGTCTCTCTGTTTCTCTCTGTCTCTCCATAGGCAATTGCTTCTGCTCTCGCGCAACTCAGCTCATCCTATACCTCCCTTACTGTACCACGAAAGCTGGGTATGTAACACAAAATACCCCAGGCTAAAAGATAATGAAGCCTTATTAATTTGAATCCGAAATCATGGTTGATATATTCAATTGTTCTGTAAATTCTCACATACAAAGAGGATAAAAGTTTGTCTTAGTAAGTGGATAGCTTGAATTTTTGAAGAATCTAACTAGAACTTACAGAAGGTTAGTATTTCCTAGGGTAGTTAATTTTTACTTTGTCGAGATATCCACTGTTGATGAGTTCCAATCCATTTTTAATGGGTGAGGAACAAAATTTGTGATGAAGAAATTTAATATCTGCTGGAAACAAATCTTTCACTGAATAAAAGGTCAAGAATTTATTATTCATACCGTACGTACTCCCTATTAAATCAAGATACCTAGAATCAATGTTTCCAAAAATGAGAATAAGCTCAACATATACCAAATGCGTAATTCAGTCAAATCAGCAAAGTTCTCCCTATACATTTTTTTGACAACATGTTTTTGATTATATTAAAAGTTTTAATTATAAAGATTGATTTAACTTCATTTTGAGTGAACTTTCCAATTGAAAGCCTTCTTCAAAAAAGGAAAAAGGTTTTTTCCGAATAAAATTTTCCACTGAAGTAAATGTTCCTTGTAGTCTAACCCAACCTACAAAGATTTGAACTCAGTTGTCAAAAATTGTAAGTTTTGGGCTTGAAGCCTGTTGCATGTTAAAATTCCATTGTAGTTTTGCAAGAATAAATAAATATTTGAAAATAAAGCATTTTCAATGCTTTGGAGGTGTTACATAGTATGTAATCCCAAGCACAGACTTCTCTCACCAGATTAATTCCTTAGAGCACTTTTAAGTCTCGCCACCACAACCAGTCTCGTGGATCACCACTTGCTTCTCATGTTATTATAATCTATATCTTACCAACATGTTTTTGACGCCATTAAAATCGGCCAGAGGCGTTTTGAAGCATGTGTACGAGTCGTAAACTTCGGCTCACGTTTGATGGCAGAGAGAATGTAAGTAACTGTTGACTAATACCATGTGTACTGCACAGAATATGAGACCAGTTACGAACCTCGTTGTTCGTACAGCCTGTTATACATTGTGCCCTATTATTTTCTACAATCCACAATAATTCTATAGTCTAAGTTGAAAGCTTCACATATAGTGATTGTATATTGGGTGGTAATAATTTACTCTCACAGTGCAAGACAAGTGATGTGAAAAAATGTTTACCCTGGAATCACAGAAGCAAGTCTAGTGATTTAGAAAAAAATCCAACAACTTGGGACATAACCTGATTATAACCTGGTAGTTAATACGTTACCCGTCATGACATCATAAGCTACATTTTGGTCTTGTAAAGAAGAATGAATAGTACTGTATCCATAACTATCTTCATCGAAGTTGAATTCTATGCATTTCATTTTATCATTGGTACTGTCAGAAATGTAATTGAGAAGTGATCGATTAGGCTGTAAGGAATAAGGTTGGGAATCAAAAATGAAAGATTCAAATGCACAAAGCCGGACAAAAAATGAATAAAGTTTAATAATGAAGTTGTAAATGAAATGAAGTTAAGTAATAATTTATTGTAATAATAGTTCATATTGAAGTTATATATCGAAGATATTATTAAGAAATATGAATTTCGTATTCAAGAAATGTCTTTAAATCTGGGAACGTTCTTCAATGAGTGAATTGTGTTGCTGACTTAATTGTCATTAATTTTATTGGAGAACATCTCGAAATGTATTACCCAAATAATTTTAAATTTTACAAAATTTTCAATTTCATTGAAACAATTTTGTGCTTTTAAATTGTTTTATGTAGTCTATTTTGTGCACTTATTTTCATGCTATATTATATGATTTTTCGTCCCATTGTCAGTTATTTTGTTACAAGTTTTGAATGATAAACAAACTATTTAATAATATAGTATATTATAATAATATATATTATTATTTTATCATTATATTATTATTTTATCATTATTTTATAATAATAAATAATTCATTTAATCGATAAACTAAGCCGAACTTATATGCGAGATCCTTATTTTTGCAAACTACTCACCTCAACGCAAACTAGTGTGTATTTTTTTTTTTGTAAATACGGTGTGTACAATACATACATACATATAGACTATGAGAAACAATTGAAGATGGTAGAAAATCGTACCATAATTATTATATTATACAGTATTATAATTATTTTATATTAGAATCAGGTAATATCAGCATCACATGCTTTATCGAAGGTCGAGTCGTCTATAACACACACTCATAATAACTTGTGTTATTGTAGTCTGAAGGGTTTTTAGTAATGTGAATACATCAGTTACTTCAAGACTCAATAAACCAGTTTAGAAAGATGCGTCTTCCATCGAAATATGGCACTAATCTTACTGGCTCTTTCACAGTGAATCTCTCAACAAATAATACCTTTCTCTTATCTCAGTGTTACTGAAGCTCAAAGCTTATGAAACACTTCTTGAAATCCACGATATGAAATAGCAACATTCCATATCTTTCTTACCTTTTTATTATATCACACAGTAATGCACTAAGGCTGTAGCTGCTGTATTGTCGTGCTATATGTAGCCTTCTCACTCTATCCTCCTTTTAGCTGTTGCTATTGTCATTGTCATATCTTTCCCACTCTTTCCTTCTTTCAGCTGTTCCTATTGTCATTGTCATGTATATATTTTTCTCACTCTTTTATTTTTTTATCACCCTTTCACTTACTTTTTTCTTTGTATTACTTCTCTGTGAGGAAACTCAGACGGAAATAATATGAAATATTTCTATGATTCGTTGGCGAGGCAAAGTTGCAAATGGAAATATGTGGAGTAAACCGAGAGTGCTCCAGAAATATTAGGAAGTTTCTGTGTGGGATATTGCTATTCTAAAGTAACGAATATCTTGAATTTATTTTCCGTTCAAACTTTTGGAGACTTTTCGAAATGATAAAAAGGAATGAAAAGTTCGTAAAATTTTATTCTTTACAGTATCCCTAAGCTTTTTGAAAAACTGAGATTTCATAGAAGATTCCAATATTTATTTATTCTTCACAAGTACTCAATACACAGGGTCTTAAGTCTCCATTGTTTTTTAGTCAATTCCAATATTATAGTATCTTTGAGGAAACCTAGGCCTACCAGCTAGCTGCCAACCACCTTCAGCATTCAAACATGAAAATCTGCAGCATTCACTGCAATTTTTCCCAACGCCACCCGGCGTTCTCACCAACTACGCTGAATGAGGAGAAAATTAATTTCATTGAGCTACTGTGGGAGTAATAAAAGTGTTTTGTTTTTCCGCGGGTTCTGTTTCAGGCTACACACTACTATCCGATAAATAGGGCCTGTTATTTTTTGCCCTAAACTGTTATGGAGGTTAATGTGGACTGCCGTGGGAATTGTTGGTGGGGGTTGGTGGGTGGGAAGGGTTTTCAGGGTGGGGGGTAGTTCATACAGTGTTTTGTGCAATAGCTCAGAGGACCGTGTTTCCCGTAATACTCGGGACAAGCGGCCCGAGTATTGCTTAATTACGTAACATGTTTTCATCCATGCCGGGGTGAAATTAGTTTTTCCCATGCTTGTCAGCAGCGGAGTTTCTGTTCTCTAGCCCTAGGGAATCCAGAGTGGAGCTTGCTTAGAATCAACCCAGTATCTATGTATATCTATATTTGAAATATATCTGTGTGAGTGATAAAGAGAGACTGAATAATAGAACAAGGTAGATAGAAAGAGATGGAATATATGAGATGATGGAAGAAACAGGGTAGATGAAGGCATTGGATAACCTGTAGTAAACACCCCTAACGTCCCGCCCCCTCCCCTCATTACACCTGCTACCAACCCCCTACCAACAGCAACAAACTCACCAAAACATCCCTGCAGCAAAGGCCCGTAGTATGGACTTCTAGCCGACCGTAACCTCAGGTGGCTTGTTAGCTGAATGCTCACAAAATGTTTGAAATGTTACTGTATGATGAATAGACGCAATGTTGCGCGTTAGTTCACCACAAGTCCGTTAGGAAATCTCAACACTGGCTTGGAAAGACTTTTTTATAAGTATGAATGATAAATTTCTATACTGTAGGAATAAAAGTTGTTTTTTAGATTCCTTTTTTTAAAGCCACTTTGGACTACATAAGTTTATCAAATAAATCATTCTATCTAGTTGTCTGGCGTTTTGACACATTTCTTCGTAAAATTTTCTCCTTGTCCTTTCTCCAGTAGTCCTTAAATCTGTTTGACCTCCTTTGACGCTCCTCAACAGAAATCACTACTGCCCGTCGTTTAATTGGATCTCTCTGTTGAAGTCTAATGGTTTTATATTCCTTTATAACTCTTTTTTTCTTTTTTATCTTCTTTCTAACATAACACTTCTCAATAACTTTATAATTCTTCTAAATTGAACTCACATTGTATAACCATTTGATAAGTGAACTCTTGTGGTACTATTCTGTTTCACCAAAACGTTAATATATTTAGACTGACTGCATGTCATGCCAAACAACATAACTTACTCAAAGAATCAGAACTACTTGTTAAACACCATTAAACACCTTTGCCGTCTGGACTATATAACTGGAAATACAGTGTGAACAAAGCTTGTGTCTGAATTTGAATAAGACTGGATGAATCAGAATCAAAATTCTTTATTGAATTGCAGGCGTAAACGTAAAAAGCGTAAACGTATAAACTAATAAGCGCTAAACCTCGTTGTTCATTGCTGCAGATTTTGGAAGTCGACAGTAAAGACTGCTTAAAATCAAGACCATCAATAGGATTAAAAGTCGAAGAACTGAGGTCAATCATGGAGGTTTGAATTGATTAATGAATAGGCAACTATTCAAATTAGGATGTTTCTTTGTGAAACGGAGAAACCAATTTCAGAAACCGAAAGTCACGAATAGGGCGGACAAAATAAGAACATGAGAGAAAATCGCTCAACTTATCCAGTTGATTTTGCCTCTGTTAATCCTTCTCTTTCTAATATCCGATTTCGCTTCTCACATCCTTCTCTCTCTTTTTTTAAATTCTGTTTTACTTGTTCCTCTTCTCAACTTTGCGTGATACGTTTTGATGAAATGCTTTCAGCACGATTTTGCATTGATTTTATCGCTTCAAATTTTCCTCGCTTTTCTTTTTCTTCTGTGTCCGAAAACGATTCGAATGCAGGGAGAGACGAAGACGAAATTAAGGCGTAGACGTAATCGGCAATTTTCATTCTGGATGATGATACACTATTCATCAGAAGAACTAGGAGAAGAAGAGAAGCAAATTGATGATGATAAGCGGTTAGCGATAGTTAACGAAACAAGATCAAACCGTTTCTCAGTCTTATCCATAGAAAAGACTCCATACTTCCATGCCTTCCTCTGTAGTAATGGCCTCCCGGTATCTACGTCTTTAATTTGAAAACTACCGTGGCGTGGATAGAGCACTCTATAGAACTCTCTCTATAGAACTAAGCTCGAAGCCTCTGGAAACACAGGCACGATCATGGCTAACGAATTAAGGAAGAATTTCTTCCTCGTCCCAGATAACCTGCCAATCGTGTTGAAAGCTTCTAGCCAATACTGATCGATCGTTTCAGAATATGAAAAGTAGATGTTTGTCTGTTACAACTGTGTAATCGGGCTGAGGGCTGATGGGATCGAGTAAAACTACTATGGAGAGATCATTAAATAGTGTTTCTCTAAACAAAGGAATATTATTTGATTCTCATAGATGCAAAATAAGATGCGATAATAAATAACTCTGTTCTATACAGACATGAGTGTAAGACACGAAAATAAGATGATCTTGGATTTCAAATTCTATTGTCTTCGTTGCTCTTGATTTAAAAAATCGAAAACGTGAAAAAATCAAGGTTGGTTGGTTTGGTTAACTTGATAACAAGGTTGTCAAGGGGAAGTGATAGCCGCGAGCCGTAGCAGGTATCTGTTCAATCAGAGAGATAAGCTGCGTTCTCGTAGGTCCTGTTTGTAACGGTGACCGATTAGATCGGCCAGCAAAAAAGACACTGTTCTCTGCTGTAAAATCACTTCCCGGTGGTTAGGAACCCACCTTAAACTGTAGGTCCATCAATCACCATCATCCAACTCATTACCCACGCACAGGTCTCAGACCTATGTGGGCTTCATCCTAAAAAAAAAAAGTTGACAAGGTTGATAACAAACACTATGAAAAACAAGAAGAAAAATTAAAATTGTAAATATGAAATTTTTCCATTAAAAAAATGAGGTTGAAGTTATTTTATCTCACTTGCTTGTTGACTAATGAGAAAATGTTCATGGATTTTTAGTATTTGCTTCAACAGTCATAGTAAAGAATCTTCAGTTCTCATCTTAAAAAAAAACTTTATTTTTTGATGTATAACATATCTAACAATATCTTATCTGTACAATTACTATATTATATTCTGTTCAATTACAATATTATCATATTCCAGTTTCTCATTTAAATGGTAATTTTTTAGTTAAACCCATGAAAATTGCAATTTTGTACAATATATATATTCATATACACAATACAGTACATTTTTCAAATAACAGTACAAATACGAACTACAAAGTACAATTTTCTATACAAATACATAGATCTAAACCATCAGGACAAACTCAGCATTCCAAAACAATTCTCAAGACTTAAAATCCAATACACTCAAACTAGACTAATTTTCAAACGTCAAAATTAAAAAAACCGTATTTTCTGTTGGAATACGAAACAAAATAATCCTGAACCGTCACTACTTCCTCAACTTTAAATGCTGTGCAGAATGTCAAATTATCAACATTTCTCACACTTTGGCCCGGTTTTGAAGATTTTCGTAGCATAATCGATTTTGTTCGCCACAGACGTTCTTGCTGTACGAGGACGCCGGATCAGATAATCATGGCGGGCGCGTTTCCGAGTGAGTACTGTACACATTCCGTCTCGACACCAATATTTCTCTTCTTCAAGACATTACAACCGAACAACTTGGAAGTATGGAGATTTATCACCCGCTTACAGTCCCATAAATTCTCGTACCTCTTTTGTGGTCTCGCCTTGTTTTTTTTTACTCCTGTTCCTTTTTTCTTGTTTTGTTCACGTGTCCTTCGTTTTGCTCTACGTTTCCTCTTCGGTTTCTACACCCTCTTCCTGGGTCCTCAACCCCCCCTTCCAAATCAAGGGGGGGGGGGAGTGCTCGGCAACTGACACCCTATCTCTCCCACAGTCCGAATAACTTATACACCTATTCTCGTAAAATGAATACAAGGAATAAATCACGTCTGTCGTGTAAGTATATCTACGTATATTTTCTTTCTCTTATTTTTCTGTCTCCCTTACCACCATAAATCATTCTACTGCAAGTGTTCTGTCGGTAGGTTGGTACCCCCCTCCCCCAATCCTCTAGTGACGCCTAACTTCGCCTTCTTAATCCTGTTTCTGGGGCACCTGGAGAAAAGGATTTTCATGTAAGTGTCACCCCACTCAAAAACGGGACGCTTACTGACGTTCCTAGGTGTCTTTCCATTCATACAGAACTCAGTTACGTTTGGATCGATTACTTCATATCTGTGGGACCTGTTCTATAACCAACTACAAATTACAAGTACAATACACAAGTAAAAAATTGCTTCAGACTTTATACAAGTGCTAAAAAATTGCTTCAGACTTATTGCAAGTGCTAATAAATTGCTTCAGACTTTTTACAAGTGCTAATAATAAATATCATGCTATGCTGTTGAAATTTAAAACCAAGTTTTTTCTATGTATGGGAAATCTTATTTTCTATGTACTATATGGAAAATTCCCATTGATTCATGGATACTATTGGCTATATACTGGGGAAGGAAGTTACATTTGGTATTTCTTCGTTACTTCGGTATTTTGGAATAAAGAAGCCTACAACAAAATTGAATTCATCTGTCAACAAAACCATGCATAATACATTTCATTCATATATTCTCTGCACAATAAGATGTTTATTTCTGTTTTTAACCGACTTCCAAAAAGAACAAGGTTCTATATTTGACCTGTTTTTTCAATCATTGAATCATCAATCATATGAACACTATTGAACCGATTTTGATGAATTTATTTTTAAATGAAAGAGCATCATTCAGCGGTGGTCCTATCCAAGTTTCGTAAGGATCGGCCCAATACTTAGCCCAATAAAAAAGGAGCAATCTTTGATGTCTTCATTTCAATCTTGTTTGAATAGGATAGTTGATAGTTCCACACATAACCGCCAGTCGGATAACCAGTGTCGTTTACCAGACTGATCATTGTATCATATGGAGCGCTTCACATCTAGACGATTTTCGATATTACGACCTGGCAACGTAAGCTGTAACAAATAAATATCAAATATCACAATAACATTATTCCATGATTATTGGAATGTTAGATACCACATAAAATTACAAGATATGAAAAGTATAAATATTTTAAGTTTCATAATGAATTCTTTGGCCTCCGGATACCAGTATAAATATAAATAAAGGTTTAAATACCTGCGTTTTGATATCCAATAAATTTATTGGATATCAAAACGCAGGTATTTAAATCATGTAATTATTACTTTTATTAGTTCATACTGTGAAATTAGATTTTTAACCCCATAATTATTTTAAGTTAACATTAGTAGATTGATGTAGTAATTGGTAGATTAATGATTATAATGTTATTCAGGTAAAGATTTCATCTAGCCAATAGCAATATCGAGCCAATAACTCACAACAATATAGATTTTTCTGAATTCGATCATGGTTTCAAAGCATGAGTGTTGTCCTTCATAATAACAAATGTTGACCAGACGAACAGTAGGGAGCGGCACGGACTATTGATGTCCAAAGCTTACACTTAGGCCAAAGATCGAATTGGGAAGCCGGTAATGTAAAACACGGGTTGTAATTATTCGGAATTTGTACAAACAGTGCGAAATCGATTTATGTTTTGTAAATGGAACAGAATTCAATTTAGCGGAATTAACGCCCGCCGTAGTGTAAATATGGATTAAGGGTCAAGGGAGGACTGCGAGGGGGGTTGATTTAGTTGGGTATACCTTTCACCAGGAGAGTGGGCACTCTAGGTTGAGGGCGTTTTGTGTATTGACCCTTATGTAGCTTGGAAGCAACAGTTTTGGAGCGCATATTTTCATTGTCCTAAGTGATAAATTGGAATTTGTAGTGGACCCAAAATGTGCGCGCGCAACGAAATTAACCCCCACTCTTCCCTTGCCAAACCCAATAAAGCCTACGTTTATTTGTCGGCCATATTCAATTGCGCACATAGACTAACATTAGTTGCTCTACAACCTAAACGAGTACAAAGGTTATGAATTCAAATTTCAACCTGCGAGGTTACATTAATGCTTCCTATTCTGGATGACAAATCTGTTTACAAGAGAATTACGACCAGAAGTAATGTAATTGCTGGATAAACCAACAGACTCTGGTGTCGTGTGATTGTTGAGCACCCAGAACCAGATGGGAAGGGAACAGGGAAGGGAACGGATGGAAAGGGAAGTTATTACATTATAAATAAGTAATTAATTGAATGAAATAGATTGCTTCCCTATTTACTTACTTATTAGGCTATAATGTAATAGCTCCTGGATGTCCATAAACAATCATATAGCCCACGTACTAGCTACAAGAAAGCACATTACAATTGAATGGAAGTTAACAATGGCAAAGACTTAATAATCCATTAAAAAATATATATGTTATATATACTAATATACTAAATATACTAATATACTTATATATGTGTTAGGAAATCACCCACTTATTGAATAATGCCTGTACCACAATATAGAAAGAAAAAAGTAGGATGAATTAGTATTTCAAAATATCTAAAATGTTACCATTTTGTCAGTTTCTTGTCTTAAAAATAAAGAATACTCCAGATTATGTAGTTATTATAGTTCTTGTTCAGTCTTACAACTATAGTTATTGTAAAATGGAGCTTATTTGTATTAAAAATCCTATGGCAATATAGGCATCAAAGATAAAATAGCTCATATTCTGTAGTTATTGCCTTTTTTTTTTTTTTACCAGTATTACAACTCATAATTACCAATGCCTTTGAAGATCAGTTTTCAGAGGTCGGCTTTCTATTAAGAAAAACAATTAAGAATTACGTAAATGCTTTATTTGATTTCTAGATTAGAATGTATTTCATGCAACATCTATTTGATGAGGTTTACTGCAATTATATGTAGCCTTTAGTAGTTAATTCAAGTGATTTATCACAGTAAGTACATTGACTGTTAGATTATCAACCATTCAAATTAATCATTTACTGTCGGACTACTTTTTTTAGTGGAAATATTTGATGGAAACAGAAATTTGAACACAACCTATGGACATAACCTAATTTGGACTATTTATGTGACAAATTTGTAATTTGAACTGTTTTGGGCAAATGCCTGTAGTTTTTTACTTGATTGTAATAATTTCATCAAATAAATAAATGAATAAATAAATTAGTGATAATAGGCTACCAATGAAAATTTAGCTTTTTTTCTGGAAAGTTTGACGTGTTCGAATAGTATTGTTTTAGTTTTCTAAAGTTGATATTTCCTAATGCCATGCCAATAAAACTCTTGGAAAATGTAACTTAGCCTATCATCTAAGAATCATTACATACGTGTAAGTTATGCATTCCAGGGTGATGAATCATTATTATTTATATATTCGTTAATTAGTCAAAATTTCCCAGCCGTAAAAATCACCACGGCCCAGCACGCGTTGAGAAGAAACAGATTGAGGAGGATCCCGAAAATTATAACCTCATTAAAGAGTGCCGCGTTCTAAATAGGACGGAGGTACAAATTATAGCTTCGATGATGGTGGTGAGATAGCATGGGATAGCCTGCAGGCCGAATGGACGAAGAGGGTAAGAGGGTTGTATTGTGTGAGTGAGTGAGAGGGATTGTTACAGCGGGGTGGAGGTGGGAATACAATGGCGCATGCATAAATACCTCGTGGCTCGGGGGTTTGTGTCTGTTTGGGGTGGTTCTCTGACCCTCCCCGCCGTTGCATGCTGGGTTGTGGAGGTGGGCTTTGAGTTGGTGGGTGGACAAGGGTGAGAATGATGGAGGGGTGGGTAGCGTCCAACCGCTCTGCATTCAAAGGGTTGAATTATACTGCTTAATTAACTGTTGCCCCCATACTATTGTCACCTCGTACGTTATTCCGTGGGTGGATGGTGTTGGGGGGGCGCAAGAGGGGGAGTTGTGTTGGGGGGTGGTTTAAGGGTGGCTGGACAACTGGACGACGCGATTGTCCGATAGACTCACTCCCACACGCGCAACCACCCTTATCCGCATGTACAAGCAACACGTAACACAAAAGAACTAACCCCTTTTCATATAGAGTCGCGACTGCTCTTCGCTCATTCTATACGAACTGGAACGTATAAAAATTACACCTCTCATGTGGACTAAACCATGGATGGAGCTAACCCAGCCTCTTTCCTGTGTCCTGCTCTTTCAGAGTGGTGGCGCTACACCATACTCGAGTGGTGTGGTGGCATGATCCACTTCATACCGACAGAGTATTGGACATGGCTACAAGTCGAGTCATACATGCATTACACTCACTCAAGCGGTACAAGTGCACTTAATATCATTTGAGTCAATCAATCAAGTTATTCTTAATAACTATAAACTTAATTATAATTTTCTATGTCATGAGAAGTGATAGCCGTGAGCCGTAGCAGGTATGTGTTCAATCAGATAGAGATAAGCTGCTTTCTCCTAGGCACTCTTTGTAAGGGTGACCGATTAGATTGGCCAGCAAAAACGACACTGTTCTCTGCTGTAAAATCACTTCCCGGTGGTTCGGAACCCACATGAAACTGTAGGTCCAGCTCATCAATCATCGTCCAACTCATTACCCACGCACAGGTCTTAGACCTATGTGGCTTCTTCCTCCAAAAAAGGTAACTTTCTTAACTCTTCCAGAGTAGACTTTTACTTTTTTTTTTTATAAAAAAAGGTTAATTTCTCATTTTAAATCATTGATTGATTCAATGTTCTATACACATTTAATATTCTAGTGAGACAAGTATTTAAGACTCGAAAGTTTCAATCAAAATTAAATATTTTACGAACTCTTTTTAACGGTTTTTTAATGTTACGTTTGAGTGAACTTTTAAATTAATTGCTTTGAGTGAAATGAAACGATTTTTTTCGAGGGTTTGAAGTTTTAAGTGAATCTAAAATTCTCTTTGCGAACTGACCTCAAATTTTTAGATAATGTAACCAAGTCAAAATTTGCTAAGAGAGCAGTTTTGGACTCCAACTCTGTTGTATCTTTGTATCGTTGTATCAACTCTGTTGTATTTGTCACAATAAATAAATAAGTAAATAAATTGCCATAGCACTTGAATTATTTGATTCTTCCAATTTCTAATTCATAGTATGCGATGTTTATAATAGACATGATGAAATTCACTTAATATATGCAAGCTTGATGAATAATGGACGATCAGAAGAAAAAAATTATTTATTTTATAAATTTATTCGGAAAATATTTTTTCCTAGGACATAATACAAATATCTTGAGCAATAGATAAAATACTAAATAATAAATAGATACCTGAAGAATAATAACAATCAATAAGAGTATTTGTTACCAAGATTTGATACAAATACTTGAGAAAGTAGAGGAAATACCAAATAATAAGTGCTTGAAGAATAATAACTATTAGCCAGAAAATATTATTTCTTACTAATACTGCAAACACCTGAAATACTGGACATAAAACCAAATAGTACACAAATAATAATGCCTTCCTTAAATAATATAACTATAACTAAAATAATAATAATAATATAATAATCTTGATGAATAATAACTACGAAAATAATAATGCCTTCCTTAAATAATATAACTATAACTAAGATAATAATGATAAAATAATCTGAACACTCATAAATAAGGCATGATAATAATACTTAAAATAATAAAGAAAATAACATATAGTAAGTAACTTAAGTAACATAACTACTAATAAAATTTATTATTAAATAATAAAATCGTGTTATTTGAGACGTGACCAGCATAAGTTATATGCCAGTTGTCTTATTATTTGGTGTTGGCCTATACAAATTTCTTATTGATTTTAATTTGAATTCCTCTTTATCTTCCATTCTCATCTATAAGGAAAGAATAAACTCTTCCAATCCATTGTACACAATACCTGTTTATTTTCACAACAATTGTGACATTTATGAACAGGGTTGTAGATGTAGGTACTTGCAGCATACAATAATGCGGTATTTCCCTTCATAACCCACATCCTCATGTTATGGATAGAGAGAGCCAAACGCGCCCGATAAAGACAAATGCAACTTCAAACAATAGACGATAGTATAAATAAATAATCAGCGACGATAATGACATGTTTAAACGCTATTAATTGCACTTGCACTGTTGCTAAGTGTGCCAATGGTGTGCTGTGCACTGGTTGACCAGATTTATTGTTTTATTGTATTGTGTCACATCACCTTGAGGCGATTCAGCGTTTGCTTTGAATTACTTTCACACACTCACAGCATTGCATTCCATTTTCACCAGAATTATGCTGCAAGGGAGCGTGTCCTTTGTATAGTGGAAACAAAAAAGTTTCTTGGAATGTCAAAAGAAAACATGAATGGAGTGGGACAAATTTTCTCGTGATAAAGGGGCAAGAATCTTTTGTGTAATAGGCTTTCTCATTACAGAGTGAGCTTTACAAAAAAATTGATTAGTTTTTTGGTCATTGACGTTCAAAGGTTTATCTGATCTATATCATCTCAAAATAATTATTTAAATTGAATGGATTCCACAAGTAAAGTAGGTTTTTTTAAGTGTTATCGTGCATATTTCAGTGTATAAGTGGAATGAACACATTAAAACAAACGAAATAGGTGGATTCCATGTGGATCAGTTTTTGTAAAAGATATTGAACAGCATTACAATGCAAATAAATACTGTAATCAGATTTAAAATTTAATTTAAAAATTAAATTATTGGGCAATTTTCAGGTTAAATGAACATCAATTCAATATACATTGATTGAATTAATAGTCAATGGGTATTGTTAAATAAAAGTCAGTCTTATTCATTATGGATATCTATCATCAGTACCAATACCAAGATTTCAGTGTAACGGTCTTCATTGGTCTTGCGCAGTAGATCAATGCGGTCGTATTAATCATTCAATCAATGGATAATTTTCATTCAATTCATTGATTTGACTAATTCAAGTTATAATAATTGAGAATACGTTTCCCTAATTTTTTCCCGTTTTTAGTTATTATAATTTTTTTTCATTCTCTAACAAGAAAGCTCAATTTTAATTTAAAAAATCTGGCCTTCTATATTCTGTTCTTATTGAGTTCCATTCAGTGATATATTTTGATAACGTTTAATTTTTCCTCGCAAATTCATACCTGAAGCAATTATTTTAGTTAGGGTTGGATGTATGACGTGAATGACAACAATTATTGTTTGTATTTTTAGCCAATGGGAGGCTGCAGATCAATGGGAAAGATTATAGCCAATCAGCTTCCTCGCCCCAATCGCCAACCACGCCCACCTCGTCTGACCCACCTCATCTCCATTGGCTAGGCAAGTAGAGATACCACGTGATTAAAATTCCAACTATACAAATTTAAAAATCATCCATTTTCGTTGGATTCACCAATATTAAACTAATGAAACTACCTTTATTAGGTGCTTGAACATGTATTAGTTAACTAATATAGGCTTCAATAAAAGATAGAGCTCTTTAAAGGATTCTTCAAGCTTTTTTTTTGTGTATTATACAATACAATCGAAAACACCAATTTATTAATATTAGTGAGATACGTTTTATTCTTACAACTTCTCAGTAAAATAATCCATATGTATTGTCTACTTGCCAGCATATCGAAAGCATAAGACTGCCCACCAACGAATTCCACTGACAGAAAATGAAAGATGTTTTTTATAACCGAAAATAAATTCAGTGTACACAATAATATACTCTGTGTCCACAAATAGCAAGTTGGATCAGTCCACTGATAACTGAAAAATCATTGCAGTACTTTTTTTAGATTCTTGAACACAAGTAAATACCTCGATAACTAATCGAAAATGAACTGATAACTAAATGAGTTTTTGTGTAAAGCATAGGGGTTAGTTGTAGCTGTCCCGGCGATTACATAGTGGGTAGTGGGATGGGCATTGCTATAGCTTCCTCCATGCATTGCTAGTGTGCTTTTTGAATCAAGCCGTGCCACAGGGACTCGTAAATCTACAAAATAAAATCGCGTTCGTGATTTATCGTCGCCTGATTTATAATCGTCCCTCCATCCTGTGTGTGTGTATGTGCGTCCGTGAGTGTAATGGAGGATTACATTTTTCTCGTATCTCTAAATTTTACGTCAGCGACGATCGTGGAAAAATACCGGATAGCGTACGTAGAGATGCTTGATGCGCATTTTATTTCCTTTTTCTGAAAATAATGGTATTTACATTGTCAGTGCTGTGTCACTGGAAGCAAAAATGGAAGCTTATGCTGGCGTTTATTGTGGGGAAACGTTTGTGTGAGGGATGGTGACGTCATACTGTTTAAATTATTATAGACAATGATTATTACTGTAAGTTATTAAAAAAGAAATATTTTTTCAGTGCTACATAAAATTACACTACCAGTGCCTGTGAAAGTATTGAAAGTTGGAATTATCATTTTTAAAGCTGCAGTTTCATAGAAAATAACCTATCACTGAATAAAGATAGCATATACGTTATTGAAAAAATATATATATATTAAAAAGAACTACTATCATTGATATTGGTGTTATCTATATTGAGGGTACCCCATTTCCAAAATATTCTGAAAATGGAATTTAAAAGAAAATAACAATTTTATGTTATTTCGATTGACGATAAATAAGCTTATGGGTTTTATTGGTGTCTTTTAGGGGCTTTTTACGGGTAGTTCCATTTGGCCGTTTGATGGTCATGAGATAATTTTATTCAACATCATGCTGAACTACCGTAGAAGATTATAGATTATATCACTCTTATTTCCAAGAGGAAAGATTGGGTCAAAATTTGAAAAAAGCTGCCCCAACTATTCCAATGCTTTATTATTGCCTTCCAAAGTGAAATGAATGCCAGTATTCATTGTCCAGTTATCTACAATCTGATAGTTTCTCGTGGACATTCATGAACTTCATAGCTGGCTTGTCTTTAAAAAACACGCCTTAACGAAACATAGTTCACGAATCACACAACGTCGAAGAAAGGATTTGAATGAACTTTTTTTTATGTAGAAGGAACAATGTACTCTTAACAAACCTCACCACCTTTTCTATTATCTTTTTTAGGTTGGCATTTTTTACTCCCCTTTTCGCTTTCTTCAACCATTCTCCGTATTTTCTAGCCAACTTTCTCTGTCACAGAAGAAGAGGAATAGGGAAAGTAAGTCTCTATACCTCCCTGAGTTGAGAAGAACTTTCCAAAACCATTCAAAAGCGGCTCATCGGTTCCTTTCTTCTTTATAATCTCAACTGCAGTTTTTCCCTTCTTCAAATTAAGTGTGGTCACCTTCATTAAGAAGAATGCTTGATTTTTGGGAAGGTTTAAAAGACGAATTAAACCCATTCTAGGGTTTAAAGTTGAGAACTATTCAACGTGCGTCCAATCTGCATCGTAACGTCTCATCGTAACTGCTTAATGTGAAACTCCGTCACTCTATTACATAGAATCAGATGATCTCAACATCATCCCGCAATAGCACCATAATCACAGTGATAATAAGTTGAGCTTCGGCGCAGAAGTACCATGCAGTCTGTACGCACAATTTTAGAAGTATTTTTCCATGTGGCGTAATACAAGTGATTGTAAATGTAAAAAAGTTTTTTTTTATACTGACTACAGTATTTCTTTAGTAAATAGTTATGGTGAACGTGGTATCGGTTTATATTACTGAATAACTACTGTAAATAACAAGTATACCCGTGTTTTCTATTGTATTGTTCAAGTTATATACTGTTTATTTTGTTTATTATTTATTTTGTTAGTTTATTGTGTCTGCACACAACACACAAAAAATGTGGACGCAACGCAAGGCATCCGCTTCTGTGTGTGGCCAGCCACTCTGTTTACTGTTACTATTACTGTTCATAATATAAAACTGATATATTAAACTGATTTTTTATACAAAAAGTTGTACATAAAGTTGTAGTAATTACGAAATCGAAAATCGTATACTAAGGAAGTTTCCCTATGTTGTTTATTATGAATCAGTAGGCCTACTAAGTCTAAAATTCTCGTGTTGTCTAACAAAAACCTCGGACATTTACCAAGTGCGGTTTGCACTCTTGCATTTTTGAAACCACCCTATTTGAAAGCTTTCATTGTGAATTTGTTTGCAAAACAACGGGAGTAAAGTAACTCACTTGGAAGGATACATTCATTTACATGGTGGCTTCACTTCTCTCCTGAAACAGATGGTCAATAGCCAATAGTGGAAGCAGTGTTCAAGTGAAAATGCATTGCATTGTGCATCAGAGATGAGCCGACTCATTTGCATGTGACAGGGTTGCAACATGGACTAACCTCCTCTTGTTGAGAACTTCCTTAGGGTGAAAAGAATCTTAGGATCGTATTGAGGGTTCAGGAACCAGAAAATAGGGAGTGAATGCTTATTTTATTTGATGGCTCACGAATACATTTAAATAGTGAACATGCTAGTAGGCTCCCGAAAGTTAGGAGGGGGTTGCTTTAGTTACAAAGTTGTGATAGGGGTTGGAGTTGGGGGTATTTTATGTGATAAATAAAGAAGCACTCTGTTATTTAGATTTTATGCTCTTGAACGATCCGATATCAGGGGTGCGTAAAGTTTTTCAGGGTGTAACAAGGGCTCTGACCAAAATTAAGAAGCTTCTTTCTCTTTTGTTTTCATCTTCTTTAAAAAAAAGAACGCCCACTTTCTTAATTTATCCCGTCCATGTTGTGTGTTCAAAACTTTCAAAAAACTTTTATTTTTCTATAGTTAACGCTACAATAGATTTATTTTGAAGAATTGTATTATTTGTATGTGCTATCCATACTACATCTACAAGCATAATAAAAAGATGTAATCTCGACTGATCATAATTCCCATGTCGCTCATACGCAATATTCGAATTACACAAATAATGTCTATGAACTAAAATCAACCAACATTCAAACCAAATCGACAATAAATTAACATTAATAAAATTAATTTTGACTGAGTATTCTACCGTTCCTTTCAGTTTTATCCTTTTCCTTCAACTTCTTCTTTTGTTGGAATTTTTTATGCATAGCAATGCTTGCTGCAGAGTAACTAAAGGTGCTCTTCAGCTAGTAATTCAATTCTAGCCATCTATATCCATATCCATATCTAACTACTAGTATATTACTGGAATAATATTCTTTATCCCTATTATATCTGAATAATATCCATAAAAATTATATTTACATTTTGATAGCCATGTCAAAGTATTAACCTTTGTTGTTATAATTAGATTTTTATCTTGTATTATGCATATTTATTATAAGATTCTTCTTTTGAGAGTATGTACATTAATTACATTACATTCACATTAATTTAAGCTATTCCGATTGGTATTAACCAGCGAACACAAGACCAATAGACCAATAGCTTCTTGTCGCCGAGGTGAAGCCACTTGTTACGCGCTCGTCCACTACAAAGATGGCGGCGCAGGGATGACTCACCCAAGTGGCGAGCGCTTGAGAAGCCAGTTTTTGCTATTTATTCCAAATTTACATATATATTTTCACAATTTAAATAAAATAAATGTTGTCACTGAAATCCAAGTACGCTAATTAGATCATCAGTTTCATATTATTCTATTTTGATTTTATTGTCCAAATAGCCTATATTGGAATAAATTATTTTAAGATATTATCCTATGTTTTTTTTAAAGTAGGCTACTATGTTTTCATATAATTTTAGAGTCTTAACATCATTAAACTATTATCAAGATGCAAATTTAATTTCAAATTTGATTGAATTGGGGCTTACTCTTTGATTCAATACTAATTGAGAGAATCAACTCTCGCATCATTAGTTAGGTCAATAATTGGTTGAATCAAGCTGTTTTTCTTTGAATTAACTTGCAATTTTTTCAACTGCTAAATTTCAAACATCATAATTAGTAAATACTAATTGTGTCTATCTGATCATTTATTCCAATCTGGGCTATTTGGACAATAAAACCATAATAGAATAATATGAATTTGGAAGTCGATGATTTGATTAGCCTAATCAGTATTACTATTTTATTTGTTGAATATTAGATAGAATCCCGATTCAGATAGTTTAAGGATCGTATAGGATATAATGCTGTTATGTTTATAGATAGGTGATCATCTTAGTTATTTTAGTATATCTACTCAATCTTCTTGTAATGCAATGTCTCTAAGTTTTAAATTGAAATGTAGGTCCACAAATTGAATACACTGTTCCAGTAATCATGTTTTATGTAAAACCTATCATTTTAATTCAGGATCCTGATTGAACTCATTGTATATTGTTTAGCCTACACATGGATGGCGGACTTGGCTTCACCTCCTGCAATACTACGCTAGTGCACAAACCCCTTCTATTGGTCTTATGGGTTCGTTGGTATTAACCATGACCGCTGTTGTTATAATTAGATTTTTATCTTGTATTATCCATATTTATCATAAGATTCTTCTTTTGAGAGTACTGTATTTTTCTCTTGTGATTTCTATGAATCGTTTGTTAATATGCGAAGACGTAGGTACAGCAAAAGTCCTTTTTTAAATAAATTGAGACAACTAATTTTACATTGATGGATTTATTTTGGCAGAGTATATTGAGGTACAATTATGACAGTTGTGTTGCTTTCCTTCAGCCTTCGCAAATTACTATAATTAATTATATTATGATTAGCTTATAAGGTCCTAAAGTTATAATTTCTCCCAATTCCGCGCAAAACATGAAAAAAGCTAAAGGAATAACGATGAAATAAGGAGAGATGAACATTGGTAAGCCGTGAGGAGGATATCAGTTGAAGGGGTGTGGTATTATGGGATAAAGCAAGCCAAATACAGGCAACTGCGATGGTCGGAGTACTAAGCTATCTGGGCTGAGCAGGCTGCTGCCGATATTGTCCTTTCTGCGGTAAATAATTCATTTATCAGGCGATTATCGATGAGGAGGGCTTAGCTTTAAAATATAGTCGGATCTGTATCGTGTGGGGCTGTCCGACGTCCGTATGTTGAAACAAAAGCTGATGTGTGCCGGACAAAAAAAAATGCAGCTGAAATTTTCGGGGAGGCGTTAGGACAAAGGGTTGTACTTCTATTTTTGATTCCTGCGCGCTACCAAAATAACTTACACAGGGATAAAGCACACTGTCAGAAAGCAGGGGACCGGTTAGGAAGTGGTGGATGGCAACAGAACGGAAAAACAGGATTTGTCGGGAATAGATTGTTGGGTGGGAGAGAAAGAGTGAAAAGGGAAAAGAGAAAGAATAGAGAAGAAGGAGGGGAAAAGAGCAGAGAGATATAACAAGAAGAGAAGGAGGGTGAAGAGAATGAGAGAAAAAGAGAGAAACAGAAAAGAAAGAAGGAAAGAGTGAAGGGGAAGAAAAAAGAGAAAAGAGATTAGGAGAGAAGAGAGAGAAAGGAAAGAAGAGAGGAGAGAAGACATAGGAAAAGAAGGAGTGAGTGGAAAAAGGAAAAGAGAAGCAAAAACAGAAAAGGAAGAAAGTAAGAAAAAAGGAGAAAGTGAAGAGAAAGAGAGA
The DNA here is from genome assembly GCA_948455865.1 of Conomelus anceps. Classification (NCBI taxonomy): domain Eukaryota; kingdom Metazoa; phylum Arthropoda; class Insecta; order Hemiptera; family Delphacidae; genus Conomelus; species Conomelus anceps. The sequence continues at coordinate 25,948,993 of OX418225.1, read as the reverse complement.
AAAGAAAAGGCGGAACAGAGTGGACGGTAAACAGGAAGAAAAGAAACAATTCACGAGAAAGACGAAAAAGACTAGAGAAAGAGAGGCTTAGAAAAATAGAGGAGAAAGAGAAGTGAAAGAAGAGAAAAGAGGATAAGGAGTGATGAAGTGATGAACAGGGGGCAATAGGATTGACAGGGTTGTTTGGGTGAAAAAAGGGTGAAAGAACGAAGTGATGGAAAGAGTGTTGGTAAAAGGAAATCGGTTTCATTTTGTGAGCAGAGAGGGAGAGGGAACAAGAGAAAAGTTCATAAAAAGTAACAAATGAACAACAGGACGGAATGAATCTGTCGAGATTGATGCAGCAAAAAGTGGAAGTTGAAAATGCGTTAAATTTTCGCTAGCCTGAATTTCAGGGTTACCGATACTCGTAGTTTTTTGTTTCGCTTCCGTTTCCGGCAGGCGTATTGTATTTATTTATTTTGCCGATATACAACGGAATAAATAATAAAAACCGGGACGGATGCAGGTCTGATATGACAGAGACAGGACTGGGACAGAGGCGGAATTGAACTGGACCGCGAGCCCGCGATGTTCGCGTAAAATACTGTGTGTATGATGTTACCGATAACTCAACGCCTGGTAGATGGTAGCGGCTACCTCCTCGTCGTCACCCCTTGTAGAAATTTGATACCACCTCCTTGTCACTCTTGGTGGTGATTGGAAAGAAGAAAAGATGTAGAGAAAGAGAAAAAAGATCTTGAATATAAAATAAAGAGAATGGAAGAAGGTAAAGATTGGAGAATGAGAAAATAAAGGGGAAAAATGAGAGGAAAAGCGAGAAAGAATGAGGGAGAGAGAAGAAAAAGACAAGAGGGAGATTAAAGAAGTGAAACTGCGCGGAAGAGAGGAGAAAAAAGTGAAGAGGAAAAACAGGAAAAGAAGGAGAGAGTAGAGGGAAAGAGAAGAAAGAGTAAAGAGAATGAGAAAAGAAAAAGTTGAGAGAGAAGAAAGAGAAGAGACAAAGTGATGGGAGGAAATGGAGAGAAATAATAGGAGAATGGAAAGAGAAGGAGCAAGAAAAGAGTAAATGTAAAGAATGTAAAGAAAAAGGGGAGAGATAAAAAAGAGAAGAGTGAAGGGAATGAGAAACAAACGAGTGGAGAAACAAGAAAAAGAAGAGACAATGATAAGAGGAAATAGAGTGAAATGAAAGGAGAATGAAAAGAGAAGGAGCAAGAAAAGAGTAAATGTAAAGAATATAAAGAAAAGAGGGAGAGAGAAAAAAGAGAAGAGAAAAAGGAGGAAAAGGAAGTGAAAGTAAAGGGAAAGAAAAGAGAAGAGAACAGGAAGGAAAGAGCAAGATTAGAGAAAGCGGTGTCAATGAAAAATCGTCTTTCTCGCTCCCGGTAGAAGTTTCCATCTCATTCCTGGTAGAAATTTGATAGTTCTCTTCTCGTTCCTGGTAGAAGTTTCCATCTCATTCCTGGTAGAAATTTGATAGTTCTCTTCTCGTTCCTGGTAGAAGTTTGATACCTCTTTCTCACTCCTGCTACCTCTTTCTCGGTTCTCGTAGCAACCTGCTCATCTACGATCGACACCATTATCTCTGGCTGAGTGATGCATGGCACTCATGCATCACTGGTCACACACTGGTTCATCGATAGCTCCAAATCCCCACAGACGTGGCAACGCCGTATTTACATACTAAGCTCAACTCCACGAAACCGAACATAAACGCTCCCATATGTATCAACACGCTGCAACTTGTAGCGGGCCTTCAGCCATCATGACGCCATGTTGATAATGACGATTATTATGACGATGTACTGTGCCGATGTACGCTGTACATCATATGTTAATCCAGCGCTGTCCGGACCCTGTTCCACCGCCCAATACCATTATCGCGAACAGCTCGTATATTGTTGCCAAATAACGAGTAGTGATCATAAACACATTATATTGCAAGTAGTGCTGACATTAACTGGAGCACAGTGCGAGCTGCAACAATACATTTTCTCCATGAATAAGGAAACCTGACAACGTTATAATTAAAAAACTGGATAACTAGAAAATTAAAAAAAAAATTAAAGTAGTCTAATTAATTAACATACATTTATGACATCTCTTTTGCAGGTCAATTACTTATTGTATACTTGTAGGCCTAAAACACATTGTGGAAAATATTGCATAGATCATGAGTTATTATAGAAACTTATTGTAAAAGTAGTATGTTCATTGCAAATTTGAAAAGAGTATCTTGAAATGAAATAATACCAGTTGACTGACAGGATTTCGTAGTCACTAATTTTGAAAATGCCCTTGATTATCAAAGCTTTCCTAAAAACTTCATCGACTCCACACCTTGTTAGTAAGCTCCACTTCCACATGAATTTCCATCAATGAGAGTTACAAAACTCTCGTAATTCTTAAAAAAAATAGTTTTTTTTCTTCCAAGATTGAAGTTATAAGTTCTGAAGCACGTTCAGTGTCCCAAGTTCAATGATTTATTACTTTTGGACGTGATATGTTGAAGGTTAGCATTTTTAAAAGCCCATTCTTGAGACCGATTCATCAAGAAAGTATGAATGAAAGTAAATGGAGTTTTATTGTCAACAGCGTCTGAAAAAATCGGAATTGTTCAGCTCAAAAGAGAAGGAAAAATGACAAAAATCAAAGTTGGTCAGCTCATTCTCCTCTTCCAGTTACAAATCAGTTTTTAGCACAGCTTGCTGCTACTGAAACCAGAATAAACTCAGTCAAGAACTACCACACTGCACCCTTTTATGAAGTCTTCACAGTGTTTGGTAGCTTGCAAATTAGTACTTCAACACTCTCATAAATCAAGAATTAAAAACCCTTCAACTTACAGCTCTTTCTTACTTGCTTGGGGTTTGGATCTCTTTGTTTTGCTCCCTTGATTCTATTCGTGAATATCCACTATGAAACACTACTTGAAAAGTGAAAATTTCAATTTTTTCATGCTTGCATAGTTTCCCATTTAATTTATGCTGAGCTTTATTACGCTATCAATTTGAATTAGTTGTATCTATTTATTATTTATAGTGTCTACTAATGTACCTCTACATCTGAAGATAATTTAGTTGAGAATATAAAGATTATTCATAACATCTCTTGCCGACTACTCTTCTAATACTGTTCGGTATGCTTTAAGTTCTTTACTGAAATCTTCCATGAGATTCAAAAAATCCAATATGCTTTTGTTGGAAAATGTAAGAATAGTATTCAAACAGCTTAAGTCTATACCACATTGAAATCCTCCCTCGAATCAATCTTCATGGGGAGAATGAAATGAGTCATGTGATCTACAATACATGTCGTCTAAAGTTACTTGAGCCATAAGGAGCCACGGAATTTTACATTTGGGTCTTTTCATATTTATGAAATAACGGGTCCTGAATTTATTCCAGGAAGAACAAAAATGGAAAAGCAAAAAGGATTCAGCCAAGGGATCTGTGATTTATCCTATTCTTTTGCACAAAGCTCCAGCTCGGACTGTTTTGAATTGCATGAAATAACTTTTTTCTTTTTCTTTAACGCTTTTCCGGATTTCCCCCCTGAAGCACACTTGCTCTTCTCTCTTTGTCTGATGTATCTTATCCGGTATTTTCTTTTAGTTAAGCCATTTCGCCTCATAGATTCGTCGACACTCTAAATATTCAAGCGCCAAGTAAGCACTAAGAGAGAAAATCTTACTTTCGATTCATGAGTTCAGTCAGCACGGACTTGACTTGAAATGTCCTTCCCTATGTTTTAATTTTTGTAATGTGTAAAAGAGGTGAGGGGACATTCTCAATTCTATCTATATTCTACGGTTATCCCTTACAGTATTTATTGGGTATTATATTGTTTTGGTATAATTGGTTTCAGTTTTTAACAGTTTTTGTCTGTATCTACATGAACGTGGTTTTTATGTAATTATTTAGTTTTTATAATTTTAAGATATACGTGTTACCATAGACGATAAGCCTTATAGCAATTGCCTATAATAAATATCTATCCATCTATTTATCTATATTCTCATAAACTGTAATTTTATGTACTAGTGCTCGAATTTTTCAATAAAGATTCAAATACTCAAGTCACTATTAAAATAAATTATTAATAATAAATAATCTTTGATTTCTTGTTCCTTAACGATCTGCGTTGTTAATATTTACTTTTTGTTGTACCTTTAACAACTTGCACTCAGTTTTATATTGGGAATATAAAATAAATGTACTCAAATTTTAGGCCGAACGTTTTAGACGTTTTCTTCAAGGCATTTATTATATACTAACAATATAAAACTGACTGCAATTCGTTAAAGCTACAACAAAAAGTTGATAAATTATCCTTAAGACAACGAGGTTTCTCCAAAACAAATATTATCATTAATAGTAGATTTTAAGAATGTCACCTACCGTACTTGGAAAATTTCAAAACCATTTAAATTACTGTTGAAAAGTAAAAGGTCTTTCATATTTCTACTTTTTTCCTGATAGTTTATTAGATTCTTTTAATTTTTCCATAAAATAATTATAGTTACAAGAGATTCCTAACAAATGGCTGGTTGAGCAAAACTACTATCATTATTCAACAAAGAGAAATTTATTTTGTTATTACTTTACAGAAATTGCATTGTGGTACCTAAGTAACTAAAGTATTTCAGTTACCTAGTTATCCTACAAGAAGATATATGATCTTTATGTACGGTAGCCTTCAATATTATCCAATAATTCAATTGTATAATTCAAAATAATGGCATACCGCCAATAATTTCCAAAATTAAAATTTCTTCTCAATAGTTTCCATCAAGAACATCCATTACTAGCTCTTCAAATACCTAATCTCCTTAATTTCAGAAGACGTTCCTTATAATAATTAATAATAATTTTCACAAATATTTTCTTTTAAACTTCGAAAACTCACCTTTATTAATGATTCTGCTTATTTAATTTATTGAACCCTGTTTTTCTGAAATTCTCTTTTCCTTTGAACTCCAAAACTTTCCTCCTGTAGCAACTTCCTGAGTAGATTTATCAAATGAAATTAGTTTCTCCACACATTCATATATTAATATCGTCCAAACTCCCCTACTTCAATAATTCTGTGATAATAATTGCTCTACAGTTGTTGCTCCGTATGAATTTCGTGTATAATTGAATGACACAGTAGACAAAGGACCACGACAGACGCACTTGTCGGAAAATATAATATCCGACCAATATTAACTCAGCCGCAAGTCTTCCTTCAGCGCAAAGTTAGTTGTTTGTTCTCAACCTCAACTTGTTCTCTTCGTTGTTCAACTTGGCAATAAATTCTCTTGTTGGCTTCGTCGGTACATAATCTTACTTTTGTTTCCAGTGGAAGTTTCTTGTTCACTTGCTATGACTGCCTTTCATTCGTGAAAATTTCGTGGTATTATTTTCCCCCTATTCGTGAATCTTCTGTTAGTTTTCTCCTAGATTGTAATATTTATTTGTAGGGTAAAAATAAGAAACAGAATTTATTAATTTCGAACTCCACTAAGTACTGAAGACTTCCGCAATGGCGGATATTGACAACAGCATTGAATAACTGATGGAAATCGATGAATGCCACTGTACAAAAAACAGTCACCACCGGGAATCGAACCAAGGACCTCCCAATTACCGGTCAGGCGCCCGTGAGAGGTCCGTGGTTTGATTTCCGGTGGTGACTGATATTTTTGTACAGTAGCATTCATCGATTTTCATCAGCTATCCAATGCTGTTGTCAATATCCGCCATTGCGGAAGTCTTCAGTATAAATTAATAGCACTAAAGGAATTTGAAATTAATAAATTCTATTTCTTTTTAAATTGTCAGTTACTTTAAAATACTTGTAAAAATAAGTGTTTTGGCTTTTTTCATCTTCTAACCTAACCTAACTCAACCCCTCCAACTAAACCGAACCTAGGTAAGTCCAAGCGGATTTAACCTGCCTATTAGATCTCAAAAATACCCGTTCTTCCGGAAATTAGTGTTGAAAAAAATCAACTTTTCAACCGTTCATGGTAGCGCAAATTGAATGGTGTCATCTTGTACAGGTTACTAAGGCGGTTTGAAATTCAATGATGATTGATGACGAATCAATGACAATGACGATTGATGAAAAAAAATTATGAATTTTTTTGGTTAATCACCGATTTGGGCTGTTCCACCACCTTTTCCAATCTAACTCAACCTAAACTAGGCAAGCCCAAGCGGATTCAACCAAAGCTATTAGATCCCTAAAATCCCCAGCTACAGTTCCCGAAAAAAATCAACTTTTTATTTATTCATGGGAACGCAAATTGCATGATACCACCTTATTGAGCTCATCAAGACAGTTCAAATTCATCTATCAAGCCTTAATTTCTGATGATAATTGTTAGAAAAAATGATGAAATTTATTTTTGGAGAAGGAAGAATTGAGGTCCAACCTCTCGTCCCCTAACCTAACACTTAAATGTTTAATATTTGAAAATCTTATTTAATTTTCAACTATCACTCCATTTTATTTCTTGTTATATTCTCCATGTAATGTGGTGATTCTATCATTTTTTCCTTTCTTTTAATAACCTTGTTTTGTCATTTTTCAGGTATGTTCACGGCTCTTACAATTTGGGAAGTTTTATCTGAATTACGTAAGTTTTTCTGCTCAATCTTCAATCCTGCCTCTAGAATTATGTATTGAGTGTAATTATTAATTATCGATCAAATGAGCTTTGCTGAAAGTTAAATTATAAAATCTTTTCGTTCATTGAATCTTTTTGTGTTGGGAATAATTTTTGAAAAAACCATTATCGAAATCTTTTTATTTCCATGTTGTAATAGCATAAATCATTACAAACAATTTAAGTTAGAACTCCTTTTAATGATTTGAACATAATACATCTCAACTACAGCCCTGAATATGTCTGTAATTCAACTACGCTTTACATAATCTCAGACATAAATATAGCCTCCAAACCAGTTGAATATTTCTACAAACATTATCACGTCAGATATGATTAATGTCTCAATCCGAAAGTATTACACTTGGCTATTATTATTGGTGAAATCTTTCATTAGCCAATAAATTTATGACCCGACCGTAGAAGGAAGTAGCAATATGCAAATGCGTTTTAATTGTGGCCCACGTTATGCATTGGTTCGGTTACGTGATATTGAATTTTTTATTTTGACAAGATTTTTATTGGTTTATTATTTATGTGGGTTATTTTTTTTTCGTTTGGCCGTTGTTGTAGGTTGTAAATAATAAAAACAGGGTTGTTGTTTGTATGTTGTAGTCTCGAATATTATTATAGCAGCGAATGAATGAGCTGTAAGATTCCATAAATTTCTGATATAAGGTTAGATTTGGCGGGTAGATTAAACTTGGCGCGCGCGCGTATAGCAAAAACACAGGCCAGCATTTGCCAACATGTTCTTGGATGTGTTTGCAATAAACAAACAGCCCAAACCCTGCTATCTTCCTCTGTTCTTGCATGCGTTTAGATTTGAGAATTGAGATGGAATGAAGTGTTTGATGAATGATGGAGAAGGACGGAGTAGGAGCACGATTCGTGTGTGCAGTGCAGTGTGTAGTGGCAACCCTGCATTATGACGTCATACAAAATTGATGGACGACTTTTACCTCCTGTCAGTCTATCTCAGCTTGCTCTTTCTCTCAATTCTCTTTCTCAAATACTTTCTCTTTCTCTCACTTTTCGCTTTAACAAGGTTAAGTTTGAATGGGCGAATTTTTATCCAGACTTCGCCCTTATAATGTAAATGCTTCACATGAAATCTCATTGAAAAAACAAAATCTTTCTCATTTTCAATCTATTGTGTTGTTTAATAACATGCTTTTCAATAATTCACAATTATATTTTGTAAATTTACGTAAATAAAGTAATTTTATCTTATCTCATCATTCTCTTTTTCACCATTTCTCATTATTTCCCCTTTCCCTTCCTTCTTTATCTCAATTCTTCTCTTACTCTAATTCTAACTTTCCTCACTCTTTCTTTTTCTTACAATTTCGCATTCTTTTCCCTTTTTCTTTTTTCTCCTTCTTTCTTCCTCTTTCTCATTCTCAAATCCTCAATCCTGACTTATTCATTCTCTTTCCATTTCATCTTATGAATCTTACTTCCTTTTCCCTCTTTGTTCTTGACAATATTCTTGTACAATGTGTACATCACCCATTCTCTACCACTTTTTTCAACAACCTTCTACGTTCCACTCAGATTCATATTTTCTCTTTTTAATTCTCCCAATCTATTTCCATTTTGTATCTACTTCATCTCTCTTGTATCCAATCGCACTCTCTCACCCACCATTCTCTACAGGATAAATGTAATCCGTTGATGTCTTTCTCCCATTCTTCACTCAGTCTTCCACACTCTTTTCACTTTCCCCCCTTTTTCACGCTCTTTCTTATTTCTCACACTCTATCTCTCTATTTCTCTTCTAGTATTTCTTTATCAATTTTCTCCCGCCTCTCATTCCCTTCTATTTCTCTCTTTCAATTCTCTTTCTCTCATATTCGCTAGTTCTTTCTTGCCTTCTTTATTCTCTTAAAATAATTGATTTCCACTCACTCACATGCATAATTCCTTCTGCGTACTCTCTATCAACTTCTCTGTTTCTCACAACACTCTCTCACTCTCTCTCTCTCTGACTCATTCTCTCTCGCTCCTCATTCTTTGACTGTTGTTCTACACTCTTCTTTTTCTTCGTCTTCCCCGCGTCTTTCGTGGAACAGCTTTTTCATTCCGATTAAGTTTTCAGACCCAGCATTAGAATTCAAGCCGCCATGTTGTCGTAATTTATGCGCGACTAGCGAGATTCATTAGATACAGATAGACCGCCACACCACCTCTTCCTCTCCTGCCCCCCTTTATTTTCAGTTTTCAGCCCTCCCCCCCCCTCGCAACCAACTGCTTAACCACTCTTGGACTAGCACCAAAAACGAGCACACTGTATGATTTATGTGTCTAATTGTAAGTAAAGGAGCGTTAAACAGAATAGGAGGGGAAAAACGTATTTGTGATGCAAACTCTGAACCGTCTTGTCGAATTAAAAAATATGTGTGCATTGTAAAAGTCATGTTAAACTCACTTTGAGGTAAGGCGATATTTCTGAATGGTGGTCGAAACATATCATGAAAGTGGAGCTCGAACTTCATTCAAAACTCATGGAATGAAGCTTGACAAACTGATTAGGACGCCTATTTAAAATGGAATTGAAAAATCTATAAAAATGTTGCATAAATATTAAACCTAGTTAACCATTAAAATGTTAATGTCACTATAACATGTTCAGCCACACGTACTGGAATTGCTTTATAGGCCTACTGTAAAAAAAAGATGTCATTAGAAAAGTTTTATTTACCAATTTTCAAGAAAATAAAATTCCAATATCTGGGGTCATAGGTATTCTATTAGATAGTGTCACATTTTTGTATCATCATACACCTAATTACTTCCAAGCTCATATGCAAAAATACAAATTCCTATACTTTTTTCTCTCTTATCTTACGTAGGTGCTTCAATCAAAATGTTTTTAAATTTTGATTATTTAATCTGTGCTATATTATTAGTAGAAGAATGAAGAATATAAGTTTGGATTCAATTTCATCGTCGTCTCTGTGATAGCATAAAAAATGTTTTAATGATTTTTTGAACCCTTCTATTCAAGTGACTCTTACACAATGACCTTGCTCTCCTTACATAAGCGTTGTGTGGCAACTCTAGAGGTGTCCCAATTTATTTATTTATCAGCTTTGAGGAACAGGGTCGAGAGGGGGGGTTTAATTTTTGTGAAGGTGTCCGCCAAGAAAAGAGTATTTGTCCCGTACAGTGAATAAGTGAGCACTAATTCAATCTAACCTGATATTTATAGTTGATTAATGCAGCACATTATAAGTGTAGGTTAACTCTTTAATCATGCTCGCTGTCTGTAGAAGAGAACGCCAGGAGGAGAGAGAGACTATGTAAAAATACATCTAAAAATGTCTTGTGACGTGTATGTATGTTCTCATACCATCAATGTTATTTAGAATTAAATAGTAATAGTAAATTCATGATTTTCTCTATTCTAGAATGTCAACTCCTGCCTTTTTCATGTTGAAATAATCACAATTTGATAAATATTCGCCCGCATAAAGAAACATTTTTTTCCAAAATGGCTCCTCACTCTTCTCTACTATTATTCAAACCTGAAACTCTTTAGCATACCTTCACATGATTTCTTCATTTTTTATATTTTAATTCATAAAATGACAAGTAAAAAAATTTAAATATAATTTAATCTTTGTTATTTCTATTGTAGAGAAATATGAATATGAAATATATTCTGTACTATGAAAGTCGAGTAAACTTTTGGAGTTGCTAAAAATGTGTAGTCTTATTGTTCTTATTACCTTCTGAAATTAATAAATCTTATCATTATTTCAAATAATAAGTATTTTAGCCTACTGTGTCATGTGGATTGAAGGTTACGTTATTTGGAAATTCTGACTTTTTAGTCTGTTCAAGAATATTATTTACTTGTATTAAATCAATATATGGCACCTCCTGAAAAACCTACTGGTTTAGGAGGACCTTTGTTGTAATGATACTGTAAATAAATTGATTGATTGATTGAATAATGAAAATAATGTTAACTTCCATGGTATTAGATCGGAGTTTTTTTAATGCTCATTTAAATGCATGTTCTAATCCAATCTACTTTTGAATCGAATACATCCAAATTTAGAAATTAAATCAAAGAAATTACAAAATTAGTGAGAGATGTGTGTTTGTTCTGGACTACGAAAAGCTCTCATGTATATGAGCATAAGTTTCATGTTGAACCTTTTATGAAATTTGTTTTGAGCATGCAATAATCATTATTCACAACATATATGTTGAAACCACACAAACAATCCGACCTTGATAATGCTGTAGTCATTGAACGTCCATAAACGGATGAGAACTTCAAGAAAACATTTTTTTTTTTTTTTTTTTTGGGGGGATGAAGCCCACATAGGTCTGAGACCTGTGCGTGGGTAATGAGTTGGATGATGGTGATTGATGAGTTGGATGATGGTGATTGATGAGTTGGACCTACAGTTTTAGGTGGGTTCCGAACCACCGGGAAGTGATTTTACAGCAGAGAACAGTGTTTTTTTTGCTGGCCAATCTAATCGGTCACCGTTAAGAACGGGACCTACGATAACGCAGCTTATCTCTCTGATTGAACAGATACCAGCTACGGCTCGTGGCTATCAATGAATAGTTGACTTCCAGGGTGTGTGTCAAAGTATTTCATAGAAGAATATTTTTTATTCCCAATAATTCAAATAAAAAATTGATCACAGTGTTGAATGACTAGAAAATGAAAGGCTAGAGTTAACAGAAATATATTAATATTATTATAGATGAAACAATATCGAAATATACTTGGGAATTCAAGAATAATTTTTTGAAGTAATTTCGTAAATTTGTACTTTTTATGTTTCTTGTAGAATTTTGGGTAAGCATCTAAATTTTTCTGTTCAGTACTAACCTTTCCAAACTCTATTAAAGAATACCTTCATTCCTCCTTTCTTTTGTTTTCCTCCTCCAAATCCACCACTACCTTCCCAGCCACCTCCTCTTCCCTCACCACCTCCCCAACCACCTCCTCTTCCGACACTTCCCCAACTTCCTCATCTTCCACCACTTCCCCAACTTCCTCTCCCCCTATTACTTCCCCATCATCCTCCACCTCTTCCACTACTACTTCCCCATCCTACGCTACCACTTCCCCCACTACTTCCCCATCCACCACCACCTCTTCTACTACTACTTCCCCAATCAGCTCCTTCTCTTCCGACACTTCTCCAACCAGTTCCTCTACCACCACCCTTACTTCCCCAGCTGTTTCCTCCTCTTCCACTTTGACCCCACAATTGGCTGGATCGCACGTGTCTAGCCGGACCGGCTTCCTGGGAAACTGAAAAAAAAGTAAAAAAAAATAATTAAAATTTTAAAATATAAGAGTTTTGAGACTCGGGCGTCATTAATGACGTCATGAGGTGAATGATTCCATAAAATATCCAAGGCTGAATGAGAATCGAACTCGTGACCGCATGAGTAATAGATGCTAAGATGTTCTAAGCGCTCCAACCGATTACGCCATCACGGCTGTTATCTCTTCAAGACTCATGAGGGCTTTTCGTATGTGCTTTCAAGAATTTATTCTCAAATTTCGAAGGTCAAAAAATAGTTGCTGATTTATTTTTAATGTTTTCTCCGATACTAAGAATCTATCAGAGCTTTTCCCAAGAAATCATTAAAAAAACAATGAAATAAATTTGTGAATTAATTGAACAACAACTTTTCAGTGTTTTGTTTATAAATCAGGAACGATAAATCGAATCGATTACTTTGTTTCGATTAAAGTTCAACCTGACATACAGGTAATTCTCTACAAAAATGATGTTTTGCAATTAGTATATCACATTTTGACACAGAAAAAATGTTATTTCTGAGTCATTTCACTATGAATGTGGTTCATTATAGTGTAATTCAGAGTTAAGGAGGGTAAAAATCACTACTTACAGTTTTTTGGAGCTAAACTCTCAATGATGGATAAATAGCTGTCGAGAAGGGGTTGGGGTTCCAACAATTGTCCCAAGCCCATTGCATGGCAGACAATATAATTATAGTATATTACGTTACTAGGCTGGAAAATAACGTTTTGCCGGTCGAGCATATGATAGTTAGGTGTCGCGAAAAAAGGGACCAGCGAAATAAGCGGCTAGCGAAATAAGCGGCTATCACGAAATAGTATGTGCACTTGTGAGGTAACTACTTGAGTGAAGTTAGTGACCTGCGAAAAAAGCGACCATCATTGATTTTTACCTGTGTCCTAAGAGGTTGTCACATTCATGTTTTAGATAGGGTTAATATTGGGTCAAGAAGTGGAATTCTGTTTGCAGTTAAAAGTTGTCAGCTTATTCTAGACGCGGCTTTTAAGTCTAAAATTGAGAGCCTCAGCTGATTCAGGAGTATTTCTTTGATGTTTTTATATTTAATTTTAATTTTATTTCATTTTTCTTTTTCTTTTGTTTTTTTTTCTACTTTCTATTGTTTTTCCCCCCTCTTACCCTAACAGGTTCTGTAACCTTTGGGATTCTGTTATCCAGTTAAATGTTTTTGTATTTATTTTAAATAGAATTTTATTTTAGATTTTTGCAATAGAATGTATAGGAATTTAGTATTTGTTGTGAATTGTTGTATTTTCTGGATAATAAAATTGGAGTTTTTGAATTGAAAAAAAAAAATATTTACAGATATATTAACATATATTTACAGAATGTTAGGTTAGGTTAGGTTAAGTTAACCCCACTATAGAGTGGGACGGATTTCCACAAATTCCTTGGATATACCCTCCGACGGATTTACCCTCAATCATTTTGGCCGCTTATTTCGCGCATAAGATCGGTTGAATGACCTCGAACGGGGGGTGGGCGAGACTCAGGTAGTTTAGCCGCTTATTTCACGCATTCCATAATGGTCCCTTTTTTCGCTGGTCGCTTTTTTCCCGTATTCGATAGTTAATCAAATTCTGAATCTGAATAAAGCTGCTGATTCACTTGTCTTGAATACTTTTGAATGTCTCGCATATTATCCAGATGCTTATATCTTGCCTTTCTATCAAGTGTAACAAAAAATATCGTACATTACACGGCTGTAAACTTTTGCCGGTTCTTGCATATTCACGTTTCTGCACTCAGCTGCGCCTCGTGAATAAACTATCATATGCTCGACCGGCAAAACGTTATTTTCCAGCCTAGTAATGTAATATACTATGTCAATATGATTAGGAGTGGTGAGGAAGAGGTTCATTTTGGGCCCACCACTGTAACAATTGAAATATGCATAGTTTCCCATCGAGTGATGGCTTTCTAATCAGTTCATCAAGGCAGGCCAGATCCATGTAGCCCATTGTATGTGGATGAATTTGACCTATTATTTGCAATTATACCTGAAAGAACATCGAAAATAGCTTTGCTATTTTCCAAAATCAAAACGGAAACGAAATTTAGCACGTACTTCTCATCAATGAAACTTGATGTTATCCTCAGTTCCTAAATGAGAATATAATCCACAGAAAAATATTCTAATTATTTGTCTGGAGATGATTTAGAATTATTCAGTAGTCCAAGCATGTGTTAGAAGCCAGAGGAGAATGAGGAAAAAGGATATGACCGAATCTGTAATATTGGAAAAGATTTTATTCTAATACTTGACATGCTATTTTGAAACATCATCATTTTGCTATTATTGAAACATCAAAATTTTTCAAGATCAACATACCTATTACTACTTGAGCTATCACACTTTAAATCCTGAACAATGATGATGAAAAGTTTATAAAAATGAAAAATAGATTTCAAAGGAGATGAAATTCATGAAGAAGTAAAACAAGGAAATAAATAGAACAAGATTATGATTGAAACTATCATAAAAATGAATAAGAAAATGGAAAAGGAACGATAAGATGAATAGACCAATAATAACTTACGTTCCATCAATTTCTCCATCATCTGCGCCTCATCGTCAGCCGCTGGAGAAGCGCTGACAGCGACGAAGAAAAAGAAGAAATAGATAGCGACGAAGAAAAAGAAGAAATAGATGGAGAAGATGGACAACAGCAGTTTCCGCTTCATTTTGAGGCTGTGACCAGTGTTGCTGAGATACGACTGGGCTGTATTTTATATGTAGCATATACCGCAGAGTTCTATATTTTCCTTTGTGAAAAGGGATTTATTTAAAAAGGATTGGAATAATTTTTTCCTCAATTAATAAAGATAGAATTGGGGGAAAGTGATAAAGGAGAAATGGAGCAAAGGAATAAATATGTGGTCAGGCAGATAGCAGGAAATCCTGTCGAATAGGTGTTGAATATAGGAAACCACAAATAACCTCAAACAAATATCTGAGGACGAGTAAATTTTTAGTTGTTTTATCTTTCTCATTAGTGATAGAAGGATCTAGACTCTAGAGCTTGTATTGTATTTGACAAGTTGAGATTTGAAGCGGAAAAATAATAATTGTTGAATCTTACTATTAAAATTAATAGAAAGTAAGGGGTACGAATTTTCTTCAGGGTCCAAAATTATCTCTAGGGCCCTTGACGTTGTCGTTCATACCAACGACGTAATAGCCGTGGGAAGTGATAGCCGTGAGCCGTAGCAGGTATCTGTTCAATCAGAAAGAGATAAGCTGCGTTCTCCTGGACACTCTTTGTAAGGGTGACCGATTAGATTTCCACAGCAAAAAGACACTGTTTTCTGCTGTAAAATCACTTCTCGGTGGTTCGGAACCCACCTAAAAATGTAGGTCCAGCTCATCAATCACCATCACACATCTCATTACCCACACACAGGTCTCAGACCTATGTGGGTAATCCTCCGAAAAAATGTCGACACAAAGACTCAATATTTATAAAATACAGAAGTATGTGGAGTACAATTTTCCCTTGAAGTAGTTAAAAACATTTTCTAGAGACTGAACAAAACAGTTGAACAATAAATTATTTAAAATAAAAAAGTGAATCATCTCAGTGAAATAATTCATCTAAAAGGAATATTTAGAAAATAAAAAGTGAATGATCATAGAATTATTATTTGATATCATGAATAAAATTACTTGTTAAATGGCTTGTGTAGAATCTCAATATTATCTATAACATCTCCTGAAAATTCACTTTTAATTTATTAATAAAAAATAATTACTAGATCAGCGATCAACTACTGGGAGTCGGCGTAGCCGAGTTGGCTTATCGCTGGTCTGATAAGCCAAAGGTCCTGGGTTCGATCCCAGTTGAGTACAAGATATTTTTCTCGAGCCACTCCCGTGTTTCGGAGGACACGTTAAACCGTCGGTCCCGGTTGCATATAAAAAAAAGCAGTCGTTAAAAAAACGGTGAGGTGGAACTACCCGTAAGGGTCTCCCCACCACGAAAAGCCATACGAATTTACATTTTAACTACTATAATTTGATTATTTGGAAAAGCACATTCAACATCTTATCAATTCAAAGACATCAAATTCGTCTCTACAAAACATACTGAATTACAGGTATACAGCTTTGACTGAAGATTAGGCCTAATTCTTCAACAGTGCGTCCATTACAACAAAAAAAAAAATCTCATTTACTAGCAATATTAAACAATTAAAACCCAGTATTGAAATTATCATATTGTCAAATAGGAATTTTTTTCCTATTTGTGGCCTAAGTGTTCTTCCTCCTGATAACTCCTTATATTTTCTGAAGCACTTTCTTCAATAATCGTTCATGTCCAATTACCCATGAACGATTACAATGACAAAATTACAATGGACATGCCCATGTCCAATTACCATCTAAAATTATATAAATAATAAATATGAAAGTTCCATATGGGTTCACCTAATTGAAGATGGTGAACCCTTGATAGTCCAGCACATACTTACTAATGGATCCAATCTTCCAACTCCAATTCCTCCCCCGGTAAATTGATTACTTTAAACTTGAGCGCCAGCAAATGTAACAACTGTCCTATTCTTGTTTGAAGATAGGAATCTCCTTGAGAGTAAAACTACACGATGGCGCATAAATAAAGTCTGAGATTATTTATTTGAGATAAGAATTTCGATTCCAATTACAATTGTGACTGCTTTACAAAATCGAGCTTTCTAATCGCTTAGGTGGGAGAGAGATCTCAGATTAACAGTCGAAAAAGAAAAATTGAAGATTAGTCGAGATCTAAGATAAAAAGTTGTCGGGTTGTTTGGTTGGTTGGCATTTTACAGGTAAAGGATAGACTAGATGAACTCTCACATCATCCGATCTGATATACAATATTTTAGGGGAAGTTTTAAAGGCTCACAGACTCAAACTGATCAAAATTATAGGGAAAGTATACATAACATGAATATTAAAATGCTTTAAATACGTTTAAATCCAGAAACCTCAAAGAATCGAAATTCAAGGTTTTTAAATGGATTAAATCCTCATAAAACTAATATCATAGCCCAGATCCATATGAACTGCTTTTTGATCCACAGTAGGTACTAAATACGGTTGAAATTACTTCACCACCGATGATGATACTCTGTAGAGTCATGAAAAACTATAAACTCCATTTATATCCATAGGCTAGAGACAAAGATATTAATATATAAAATTTAGTTTGAGTTTCTTTATCAAGTTGAGTTTCTCAGTTTCTTTAAGTTTCTCAAACAAGTAAATCAGATGGATGCTGAAAATCATTTGGAACATTATATATGAATATTCTATTACAAGTCTTCTGTGAGTGAGGGTCGTCCTCGATTGGTAATTGACAGTAGTTAGTCAGTAATATACAGTTATCATCAAATTTTTGTTTGTTATGCCTATAGTCTGAAACTAGTGTGTGGGTAATGCGGTGAATGATTACACACAATATGCCAAACTCAAAGGTATTAGTTGGAAGTGATAGCCGCGAGCCGTAGCAGGTATCTGTTCAATCAGGTAGAGATAAGCTGCGTTATCGTAGGTCCTGTTTGTAACGGTGACTGATTAGATTGGCCAGCAAAAAAGACCTATTCTCTGCTGTAAAATCACTTCCCGGTGGTTCTGAACCCACCTAAAACTGTAGGTCCAACTCATCAATCACCATCATCCAACTCATTACCCACGCACAGGTCTCAGACCTATGTGGGCTTCATCTTAAAAAAAAAAAATAATAATAAAGGATGTACAAACCCGTGACCACAGAAGTAGCTTACTGTTAGAGATAGTAGTTATCAATATATCTGAGTAGAAAGATGCATCCTTAAAGCTATTCCAAACTCATCTACAGTTACAAATTTCCTCTCACGAATCACATCGTGTAGCGCGTCGCCTATATTAAACTATGATTCAACGGAAGCTTCGAATATGGTGCGAACGAAATGATTAATGAACTATTATTTAAATGATTCCCAGATCTGTAATTTTCCTATCGCAAAGATAAATATAGATATGAAACATGAATTGGACTGGTGGGAACAGAGCCCTAAAATTAGCAGATAACTATTTTATAGCACGACATGACATGGAGAACATCATCGCTTAAAAATGCTGATGTTATCCACAATTAAACCTTGAATTGTATCTACCTGTCTCACGATAATTTCGTGGAGGATATCAATTTAGCGTTTACGATTCAAAATAATGGATACGTATGAAATGACAGCACTACTGGTTTATTCCGTTTTGACTATCTTTCACAGTAAATTATGTGAATTATGTAAATTTTGTTTCACGGTGAATTATGTCAAAAATATGATTGAAACTAGTATACTATATCTATTGAAATCAGCTACATATATCCAGAACTGGTGTACTAGGTAGTAAAGTATTTTATGATGTGATAGCCGAGAGCCGTAGCAGGTGTCTGTTCAATCAGCAGAGATAAGCTACGAAACTCCTGGGCGCTCTTTGTAAGGGTGACCGATTGGATTGGCCAGCACAATAGACTGTTCTCTGTTGTAAAATCACTTACCGGTGGTTCGGAACCCACCTAAAACTGTAGGTCCAACTCATCAATCACCATCATCCAATTCATTGCCTACGCACAGGTCACAGACCTATGTGGGCTTCATCCTCAAAAAAAAATTATATAGGATTCATGTCGCTAATACAGGAAAAAATATATTATTATAGGCGTTAAACAGCACCTTTGGGCCTTGTCCAAACAACGTGCCATATGTCAATACATCCATTAGTTTGTTACAGAAAATGAATATCATTTATGTTGTAAATGATTCCCAGAACTTTGATTTCCCTGGCACCCAGGGCTTAATTTCAGTCGGAGCACACCGGAGCGGAGCTCCGGCAATCTAAATCGATAATAAAATAATTTATTTTAAACCAGATCAGAACTAGCTGATGGAAATGATTGCTTTTTTTTTTAAATTTAGACTGACTTAAGTTTTTTACTTTTGTAGTTATGGTTTTCAATTTTTCGTCAAAAGCGTTTAAAATATCTTATTATTTATACCTTATTTTAAAAGACCTAAATCTTATTATTTTGTATATTATGTAATTATATGTGCATTACTAATCATGCTCAAATGCGTTCAAAATAGATCAATTCAAGTGTAATTTTCAAAAATTTTCCCGTTTAAAAACCCCCCGGTAAGTCTCAGCTCCGGTACTTCTTATTTTAGAAATTAAGCCCTGCTGGAAGCCCAAGGCAAGGGCAACTTTGCAACTTTTCAGACTAATCCACAGGTTGATTAACAACTCGCTCATTTATTTCACAAGCAGTCCACCAACCCAACCCGTAGCCATAAAGAATTAAAAAATAAAGCTTCTTGTTGTTTTGATTTTAAAAGTGAAATCATCCTCCATTTCCACATTGAAGCGGAAAAAATCATTGGCATAACAACCATTCTCTAAAAAAGGGGAAGAGTACTTTATACTGGGTTAGAGTCACAATTCTCTCAATGTTCATAACTTGTCATTTTTATAAATCGAAGTAGCCTACAGTGCGAGACTGAGCTCCGTGTCCCTCAGAGGAATGCACTATGTCATCGCAAAAGCAATGTAATTGTGTGTCTCTGTGCATGCGTCCGCGCTGCGCGGTATACTATTCTTCGTCTCTCCTCTTCAGACGTCCGGGACACGGAGCTTAGTCTCGCACAGTATATAAAAGAATATTGGGCCACTGGAAATTCGGGAACTGGAGGATTAAAATGGATGAAGGAAGCATCTATCTGGTACACACCCTCTCAGTAATAAATTGCCACCTGATAATTATAAAATTCCTTCCTCAACACTATAATGACAGCTCTTGCGTAGGATTTGTAAAAAAATTTTTGATATTGTTAAATTTCTTTCTATTTTTAGTTCATTTTTTAAGCAAGGAACATGCCTTTTTCATATCTTGTGAGTCTGTGTTTTGGCAAGTAGAGGTTGTTGAGACACAGAATATCTGTGAATGGGATGACTTTGAATAATTAGCCTATCATTTCTTTTCATAAACATCTGTATCTCAGCTATACATATAAGGCCAGGAGGGTTAGATGGTTTTAGCTTGTCTGCATGAGTCTCTTCTTCCTGAATTGATTAGGGATATTACAGCTCTTTTCTGAATTTTAAATATTTCCATTGCACCAGTGGAAGAGCCCCAGAAGGACTAGGCCATACCTTATAATGGAAAGAAAGTATCCAAGGTGTATTAGCAGCCCTGTCTTAATATTAGTTATTTCTAAAAGTGTACGAATGGCATAAGCAGCTTGGTTGAGTGTTTGTTGTAATTTATGTAGGTATTTGTCCCATTCCATATATTGCAGAAAATTTGGTTGAACTGACATAGTCCATCTCACTCAAGAAATTTTCATCATCACCATTTCTTCTTGTTCGAACGTGTACAGTTTTTGTTTCATCAGGGTTAACACCAAACCATTATTCTTTAACCAGATGTCTCAACTATTTCTAATTTCCTTCAGTGCTCTTCTAGCACAAGTGAGATTCTGTCCCCTAACAATTACTGTTTCATCATCTGCATATAAGATGGATTTCTTTCCTAGAATTTTGGGCAAATCTTTAATAACTTTCTTTGTAGTGGCGAAGGTGATATTGTGGAAGGTATCCATAATGAATAATAAAACGAAATCGTCACAACCACATTTATTGAAAAATATTGAGAAACTAGTTTCGGTTGTTATATCATTATCAATCTCAATCAAACTCAGAGTTGCTACCCCAAAACTGATATTGAAACTTCAAGTAAGCAGCAAGCAACATATTTCTGTTAGAGGCAGCATATTTTAGCTACATACAAACTATTTGTACAGCAAGCTACTTAATATAACTTATTTCTTATAAAATTCATATCTTCAAATATCGTTAACCTCACCATGTTCGCAGTGCTACAATGCTGGAGTACATGTATCATGTTTAATTCATATGATTTTTTAAAAGATGTATGGGAACACCCACTTTCAAGTAGTTCTCAGTCATGTTTGGAGTTGAGTTGTTGGAGTCTGAAATCTGATTGTTTACAAAGGAAACAGTTGAGTTTTTAATCCAAGATTTTGGGAGAGCTACCAAAACGTGGTTGAACTTTTAATTCAGAAGAGAACGTTCATTGAATAACTATTAATTTGTAAAGAGTAGGAGAAAGGTTGAGAAAGAACTGAGCTTCTTATATGAGAATCTACAGTTACGAGACAGAGAATGTGCTAGAATTTTCTTTTTGGATGTAAAAGAACCATTTTTATTGTTGTTTTTACTTATTGTAGAAACCCCTCTCATGATGCCTCAAAGTATTTTATTGCGATTCCCATACATTTACAACATTTACTAGATATTTCTAGTAAGTCTATTGTAAGACTCTAGTAAGACTATTGCGATTCCCATACATTTTCAACATTTACTAGATATTTCTACCAAGACTATTGTCTTGGGAATTGAGAAAAAATGATTGAGAAATTTAATAAACAACGTGATATTAGGATGTTGGCAAGTGAGTAATTCAATTCTGTGGAGATAGAAGAATCTTTCAGTGAATAAATCAATTTAGTGAATCTATGCAATCAGTGTAATTTTTGCGGAAAATCTTAAAATAATATTCCTGTGAGTTAGAATCAATTAAACCATATAAATTTGTATGGTGAAATCACATTTGTCTTGCACTCACAGACTTCAAATGTCTTGTGAGAGCCATTAGATTGACTGACTGCCGTATTTGTCAGCCATTTTGCGTTAAATCACGCAAGGTGCACCCAGAGGGCTAACTAGCTTTATAGCAAAATGTTTTCCACATTTTGAATAAGACGAAAATATCACAACCATATTCATTAAAAATATTGAGATACTAGTTTCGGTTGTACCATTATCAATCTCAAACTAAAACTAAAGTACAGAGTAGTAGTACTTTAGTTTTAGTTTGTTTGAGATTGGTAATGGTATAAGAACCGAAACTATTATCTCAATATTTTTAATAAATGTGGTTGTGACAATTTGGTCTTATTATTCAAACTAAAACTAAAGTACAGAGTAGCCGTACTTTAGTTTTAGTTTGTTTGAGATTGATAATGGTATAAGAACCGAAACTAGTATCTCAATATTTTTAATAAATGTAGTTGTGACAATTTCGTCTTCTTATTCATAATAGATACCTTCCACAATATCACTTTCGCCACTACAGAGGAATGTTTACATTTGAAAAAACTGGAACTAAAAGATCACTTGATGATTGTCACTTGATGACATGAAAGAGAAAGACTTCTTTATTTAAATTTGATGGAATCCCACATCGCAGTCACATGTTATGTGTACAACACAATGTATCTCGTAAACCTGATTATTACTTTCATCAATCAAAATTTAGGTTAAACCTTCTAGTAGTCTTAGCGCATTATTTCAATTGCATTAATGAATTGAGATTTTTGTTGAGGCAGAGGTATTATATCTTGATAAACTAATATTTTTTACTCAATTCCAATCCATTAATCGTGTTTTCTTGAACTGCTTTCCTTTTCCATCTTTACTGTTCTAAGAATAGTCTCGACCATTGTATGACTGTGGTTACCAAAAACCAAATTAAGAACGTCTCCAAACCACTAGTAAGTTTTGGTGTGTTTTGGTGACCCCTTCATAGATCTTCGATTCTAAAGCTGCAAGAAGCCAAAGCGGTGCTTGTAGGATTAGTGATCTAATTTTAAAGCGATAAACTTGAAACTTGGACAGGATTGGAGCAGCTGGTGCCGAATAGCTCACTGTCTGACAGAAAATAAATCGCAGTGACTTTGCGAAACTGGCAACACTTCGTCGCATCTTTGTATTTGGATGAGGATCAAGCTGGCAAAACTGTAGGGAATTTAATTTTTACCTCTTTCTGGTTGTTATTTTTTGGTTTCTATAATAAGGAACTAATGAGATATTTGGAATTGAGTAGTACCGTTACCGTATAGGATTCAATGCATTCAGTGCAGCGAATCTTTGTATAAAAGAGTAAAGTGAAAACACCCATTACTTGGTTGATAGTACTGTAGCAGGTAAATAGCCATCCTCTTTAGAGACTATCATTTACCATTTTACCGACTAGTGGCCGTGAGAATCAAAAGCTGTCAACAATGCACGAGTTTCTTTCGTTCCACTCAGTTTGCTAGACGTCCTTCATCAATACTTCTTCTTCTTCTTTTTCTTTTTCTTCTTCTTCTTTTTCTTCATTTTCTTTTTCTTCTTCGTCGTCATCTTCTTCTTCATCTTCGTCATCTTCATCTTCGTCCTTCTTCTTATTCTTATTCTTCATCTTCTTCTTCGTCGTCTCTTCTTCTTCTTCTTCTTCGTCATCTTCCTCTTCATCTTCGTCTTCTTCATCTTCGTCCTTCTTCGTCTTCTTGTTCTTCATCTTCTTCGTCGTCGTCGTCGTCGTCTTCTTCTTCTTCTTTCATTCTTCTTCTTCTTTCCTTCTTCTTATTCTTTTTCATCTTCTTCTTTTTCTTCTTCTTCATTTTCTTTTTCTTCTTCATTTTCTTCTTCTTCTTCTTTTTTTTCTTCTTCTTCTTCTTCTTCGTCGTCATCTTCTTCTTCATCTTCGTCATCTTCATCTTCGTCCTTCTTCTTATTCTTCGTCTTCTTATTCTTCGTTTTCTTATTCTTCATCTTCTTCATCGTCGTCTCTTCTTCTTCTTCATCTTCGTCATCTTCATCTCAATCTTCGTCTTCGTCTTCTCCATCTTCATCTTCTTCTTCTTCTCCATCTCCACCTCCTTCTTTTTCTTTTTTTCTTCTTCTTCTTCTTCTTTTCCTTCTTCTTCATCTTCGTCTTCTTTCATCTTAAAAACAGTACGGTTCCTTATCTGAACGTCTCACCTGTGATTGGTCATGCGGTGAGCGTGGTATTCAAGTGATCGTGATGTTCAGTCACGACCGCTCAAGACTGCGCTTGGATGGGTGACCGTGCTTCAATGACTTGATGTTACAAGCTTTATTATTACTCACCCGGTGGTTCGGAACCCACCTAAAACAGTAGGTCCACCATGTTCCCCGTAACATGGCTCAAACGGCGAGGTGGAACTACCCGTAAGGGTCTCCCCACCATTAAAAGCCATACGATTATTATTATTATTATTTACCTGTAAACATCCCATAAGAATGAAGTTAGTAGATGCTCTATTGGCTATGACTCAAGCACTAAATATAGTTCATACTGTTCATAGTTCACCCACAATGTTTGTTGAAAAAGAAGTAACTATGTCCAGTAACACTTAGAATGGTTGTTTTAGGAAGGTTATATTTCAATTTTTTTCCGTTTAGGACCTTGGACGTCCATTTTGTACAAAGGACAGGCACATATTTATATTTAATATTGTGAGAGGACACCTCCATAATATCTTTCTTTTTAGTGGCAAAGGTGATATTGTGGAAGGTATCCATAATGAATAATAAGACGAAACTGTCACAACCACATTTATTAGAAATATTAAGAAACTAGTTTCCGTTTTTATACCATTATCAATCTCAATCAAAAAGATTGATTGAGATTGATAATGGTGTAACAACCGAAACTAGTTTCTCATTGTTTTAATAAATGTGGTGGTGACAATTTCGTCTTATTATTCATTACCTCCTTAATACTTGAAGTAGAGTACAAGTCGATTTAATCTTGATTACAAGTTTAAGTTGGTGAATTGGAATTCGATATGAATAAGACCTGTGTAACAAGTTGGGGCGTATTTAAGAAAGTTCCCGGGTCTGAACCCTCCTCCTAATGGCGATGACTCAAGCTCTCAAGCACCCGTAATGTGCGCTACAATGGAAGCATTCATGTCTAGAAATGTTTAATATGCAGTTGTAGAGAGGTATCTTCAAATTTTCCCGTTGAAGGACCCCCTTTAATTGAGTGTCATACATTTCCGTAAGTTGTTAGATGCTATTTTCTAAAAAAAAAGACTTCAGTAGATCTATTCTTCTGTAAAGGTATAGAGTATAGAGTTCGCCTTTCACAGTAAAGGATAGGCTTATTAAGACCTGTAGCCCAGTTGCAGTGTTTGAATTTGCTTCATTTCTATTTAGTGGAATACAATGACATGTAGATGTATGTAGTAAAAGTTTTCAAAATAGTCAACTTATTGCTTGAGTTCCCAAAAAGCAAGTCATCACTATCAATCTAGATTTCAACATTATTTTTGTAAAAAAATTCCAGTTTATCAAGTACCAAATTTTTTTTAGTGTATTTCAATGGTAACACTTGTTGAGGGGGGGGGGGGAAGGTAATAATGTTGCATCTAGGGTAGAATATCAACGTTGGCGGTGGTGGGTGGGTCTGACTCAAGGCGAGTAGAGTAAAGGTTTATTCTTGTCGCCTTGGGTCTGACTGACTGACTTTCAGGCTACATTTCTAGGTACGCCTATGGCTCTATTCAGTCTAAATGTTTCGAAACTGCTCTATCACTTCATTAGCTGCTCTGAAATTTATTGTTAATTTTCTCGATTTGTAATTTAGATGTTAGTAATTTGATTTTAAATGTTCTCAAATATTATTACATAAAATGAGTGCAATTTCATTGTTTTAGAGTTACAATGTTAGTAGTTTTTGGTCCGTTTGTTAAATCAAAAGAATTTAGCGTATAACCAAAAATGTACTAGTGGTGTATTCACATCTCATCCAACCCGCAATTGAAAATTTTCATCTATTTTCCATCAGGAACAGGAGACTGAAGCAATTAAATCTTTTTGAAAATACTGTTTATTCTACAGTATAATGGTTCAAAAACCTTGTGCACAATCATGTTTTGGGCAATAGATTTATGTATTCTGTTGAACGGAAAATTAATAGAGATATCTGAGAAAGGAATCATTGAAGCATGTATGAAGAGGTTAAGCCCAGGTCTTGATTTGTTGCGTGTATAAGAAAAACAAAAAAGAGAATGAGACGAAGAAAGTGAAAGAGTGACGAAGAAAGAGAGTGGGAGGGTGTGATCATGATAGAGAAAAACATGTTTGATGAAGAGAAATAAAGATATGATGAATTGTTGCGAAGCGGGAGTGATGGAGAGGTAGATGGTGAAAAGAAATGAAGAATAAGAGATGAAAGAGAAGTGAGAAAGACCGATGAGAAGAGAATTTGTGTGTGAGAGTGATAGAGTGGGAGAGTCTGTGCTTGGTTGCGTTCTTATAATGATGCCTGAGTAATATAATAATGACGTCTGGTAAGTTATTGGTTTGGGATATACAGGTGATGCAATACGCTATATGGAGTGGCTTTACAGGCGGGTCTGCAGGACCTCCTTTCGTCCGCGGGGTCTCTCAGTCCTCCAGGCGGATAGGAGGAGACCGTTCGTACGATCTTGTCTGGATTAGACGGAGAATCGAACACACACTCACACACCTACTCACGCGTACGCATGCGGAGAGAAGTAAGATCTCAAACTCTGAAGGAGTGAGCTAATACGCGGTTGAACTCCATAGTGCATCGTGCAATTTACGACTACACATTTCTGATACGGTTAAAAACATGTATCAGTCCACATGATGCTTTCTAGATGTCTTGATTCTAGGAGAGCCACAATGTTGCACGTTATTCATTTATGTTGAATTTTTTTATACGCCCAATTAGATTAAATTTAGAGAAAAATATTTTTTATCAGGTGATTGATCAGCTCTCTATAATATGATGATTTGCAGATGTTATGATTCTAAAAGTTCAGAATAATGGATTTTTTCAATAATTGATATGATTGAAAAACATAAATATTTTCTTCACATTGGTTGGTAGATCAAGTTCGTAGTAGTCAAGTGGTGGATTCATGTTTCTAAAGAGGTCGCGACGGTGTACTCATTTCATTCAGAACTATTCTTGGATTTTTTAATAAGTGTGATAATTTTTATTCTCATTAGGTGATTGATCATGTATAACAATTACATAGTGCCTTCAAGATAGATGTCTCTTGATTCTAAATTCCGCGAGAAAATACTTCCAACATGGAATCGGGAAGCAATCTTCCACCACCACATATGCTCTGTATCATAGTCAGGAGGGTGTAAGGAAGAGAGGAGAGTCAGAACTGCGCACATTAGAATGCGCATTGTCACTTTTCTGATGTTGTTGTGAGAAACGGAGTGAGTGCTGCTATGTGGTGGGGGTGAATTGTAAGGTATAGAGCATCGGACCTCTCTTTGTCTGCTGTGTTGATCTGTGTTGGAAGTATTTTCTCACAGACTTTAGAAGAGTCACAATGTTGAACTTCATTCAGTATTATTGTTGGAATTTTTAATGAATGAGATTGAAAACAAAAATCATTAGGTTATTGATTAGGTGTAGCAGTCTACACGTTGCTTTAAAAAGATATCTTAACTCTAGTTCAGTTTATGAACCTCCATAACCTTTTTTCTCTACCTCAGGGGAACAACGAACTCTGTCATGAATCATTTAAAACGGACAGCTTGTGTTATTAAGAAAAACTTTTTAACTTTTCCTCCCCCAGCTGCAAGAAATTTTCCCCCGTTTCCCCAATCAAAACTTTTTACGAGATTTACGAGTAGTCTATGTCTACTACTTTGTAGACGGAGTAGAAGTAGATTTAGATTTAGACTACGTCTTGTTTGTGATCGTGACTCACCCAGAACTCTAGAATGTAAATTGAGAATTATTCATGGTTGACTTCCGACCCGTAGATTAAGATTTACTGATCAGACTTTCTAGAGCTACTGCTAGTCATGATCAGGTTACATTACTCGATTTCATGTTGTAAAGAAAGGTAAGACGGTCTACCGTATCGAGCAAATAAATGAAAAATAAGATCAAGTCATAGTGAGAAACACTATTAGTCAACTATACACCAAGTCTATAATGATGATTGATAGAATTATTATTTAAGATCCAACTCAACTTATAAGACTACATCCAGTACTCAAAGAATATAACAGTATAAAGAAAAGACTGCAATCATTTATCAGCTCAAAAAAAATTTCTTTGTCGATCTAATGGAGCAGCAATAGAGAACAATCACTTTTCCACAATTTTAATCAATCTCTTCATTCTTTGTTGATGATGCCTAAATGAGTATTGCGCGTGAGCGTAGATGATCACACGAAAATGCCAGGATAAAATCGTGAATAGTTTGAAAAAATTGTACCCTTGACCGCAGAAGTAGCAGTCTGTCAGAGGTAAGCGTCCCACTGCGGCTGCCATTTCATGGAAGCTTGTTTAATTCATGTAGAAAAGAATTACAGTGACATTGGTATTGAAATCAACAACTTTTAATATTCGTTGGCGTTTTTCTTGAGAAAATGAATAAGAATTTTGATTCATGTCTCAGTAAACAGAAAAGTAGACGTTTAAATAAAATAAGATGAAGATTGAAGTTTACTAGCTAAACTTCTTCCAAGTGACTTCAAAGTTCAGTAAATTTCTTCTCATTAACACGTTGGCTGCCATGAGGATCCACTGGCGTTCCTCAATCAATCTCGTGACAGTAGGCCGTGAGGATCACGCAGGTTTCTCAAGCTACACTTATTTCTGTTTTTTTTTGGAGGATGAAGCGCACATAAGTCTGAGATCTGTGGGTGGGTAATGAATTGGATAATGGTGATTGATTAGTTGGACCTACAATTTTAGGTGGGCTCCGAACCACGCGGAAGTGATTCTACAGCAGAAAACAGAGTCTTTTTTGCTGGCCAATCCAATCGGTCACTGTTACAAAGATGACCAGGAGTTTCGTAGCTTATCTGTGATTGAACAGATACCTGCTACAGCACTCTGCTATCACTTCCCTTATTTTCATTACTAAACAATGGCAAACCAGAAATGGATTTTATACACACCAAGGCCACTAATGAATGTAATTGTACACTTGCGACCTCTAGTGGTCAATTTTAGAACGTTTACAGTCTTCAGGCAGTTACATGTTTCATGGCAGAAGGGACTGTTGTCAACTGCCATTGATGCTTTACCAATCATATATTGTGATTTGGGGATGTAATTGAAATATATTTGAATAAAAATATTTGCTTTAATTTCATGAATGTTTCGGGGCAGTTTTGCATATTGTGTGGATGATGAATGGACCTCAGCAAAGGATGTAGGCTATATACTCTGAGCTTTTCCGTGTAGATCCAGGCACGGCACCTGGGAAGAGTTTACCGATTTTGGTACGACAGCCAACGTGACTTCCAAGTTAAATAAAATGATATCGGAAGGAGTTTGAAAATGTAGGTGTAGAACTTGATAAAAAGGACTATTGATGCACTATGGCAGGATCTAGGATAGAAGATTTATCAACGGAGCGAAGTCACGTGTACATTTCAAGTCGACCGATTTGTATTCCCCTTTTTGTCGAATAGTTTCTATCAGGCTATTCAGAGGAAAATTGACTTTGTTAGATATAGGCTACTATGAATGTCATTACTGAATTCAATTATTTAGTTCAGTTTAGTTGTGAACTGAGTTCGAACATAGACTTAGGAATTATGATTGTTAATTTCGAATTCCTTTAATTGCTATTACTTTATACTGAAGACTTCCGCAATGGCGGATATTGACAACAGCATTGAACAGCTGATGGGAATCGATAAATGCTACTGTACAAAAATATCAGTCACCACCGGGAATCGAACCACGGACCTCTCAATTGCCGGTTGAGCGCCCTTAACCACTAGACCATGGAGTCCTTTCTGCACAGCAGCACTCATTTTCAACTTGGCCATATCGGCTCGTATCTCACAAGTTATGATGTTCAACGCTGTTCAATGCTGTTGTCAATATCCGCCATTGCGGAAGTCTTCAGTATAAAGTAATAGCAATTGAAGGAATTCGAAATTAATAAATTCTGTTTATGTATATTTGTCAGTTTATTCAATTGTCAGTCATTTCAAACTAAATCATGATTGCTTATTGAAAACTAAGTTTATGATTGCTTATTGATTGCTTATCGATTGATTAATGATTGCTTATTCCATGGTTCGAGTATGAATATCGTCAAAATAATTGTGAATTGATAATATTGATTGATTGATTTATTAGACAAATTTTGGATTCTACGGAAAATAAAGGTAAATGTAATGAATAATAAGACGAAATTGTCACAACCACATTTGTTGAAAATATTGAGAATCTAGTTTCGGTTGTTACCATTATCAATCTCAATCAAACTCACCTTCGCCACTTCAAAGAAAGTAAAATGAAGGCAAATAAATATAGGCATTCTTTAAAGCCAATTGGTAGGATTGGTTAATTATGGTTAGTATACGTTGTTCATTCTGAATAATAAGATGAAATTGTCACAACCACATTTATTCTGTGATTGTGACAATTTCGTCTTATTATTCATTATGGATACCTTCCACAATATCACGTTCGCCACTACAAAGCAAGTTCATTCATAGTGATAATGCAAAGAACATTTGACGATAATTCTATAATATGAATTATATAAAAGTCATTGGTTGATAAAGATACGAGATTTGTCAATTAATAATATAAAGATATATGATAGTTCTATTGGTCTGCATTTCATGCAGTTATAAGTTCCACTAGAGAACTAAGTCCACTGTAGTAAGTTCAACAGCATTCCTCTGCTTAGTGCTCAGTTGCTCACCCCCTGGTGAATAAAACAAGAACCAAAATAAATCCCAAGCCAACAAACATAAAGGTTATAACTCATTAACAAATAGCCATAAATCGGTCGAGCCATTAAGCAATTATAAAACTTCAGATATCTCTATTACCGTTCTCCCAACCCGATCCAAAACTAATTAAAGATCTCCGAGGAGAACATAAATAATCATGGGTTTAAGACTCCGAAAAAAAGTTTTTAAATCTCCATCTTGTGGATGTGATTCTATTAAGTTCAGGCAAGATATTTTTCAAGTTTATGTACTTTGTTGAGATTTGATACCGACAGGAATACTTCAATGTATTTTTTAATTCGTGTTATCAGTATCACGATAAAAACTGCGGTTATTGCTCGTTCTTAAAAAATACATTTTTTTAAAGTTATTGGCCTTAGTATTAGTTAGTACTTTATAGTGTACAAGAGTTCCTTTCACATCAAAATTAAGCTTCACCTCAACTAAGTGATATAGTAATTATGGTATCTAGTGGATAATTGTTGATCTGACTTGTCTTATACTAAGGAGTCTCCAAGACGTAATCTACAATAAAAATTGCAGCAGGTTGCAGCTCCGTATTAGTCAACAAAAATAATTGAATGTCAATAATCGATGTCACAATAATACATTTTGCTAAAATATTGAGAAATTGATATAGTTAGGCATTCGACTCACAAAACTCATTCCAAAAAATTAAGGTCCGTATTTATGAACGTAATTGAAGCGTTCTTATCTAAGTAAGACTTGGGAAGGCTCCATTACATTGAACGTGGTCACAAGCTGACATAACCTCCAAACTTAATTTCCAACAATAACAAACATAATTTAACATAGATGGAAAGATTAAGATGTATGTAAATTTACAGTTACTGTTATGTAACCACTATGCCAATATCATTTATATTAATATTTCACTTTCTATTTATTCACTTATTTATTTATTGATGTAACTAACAATCAATGGATACAACAGGCTATTGCCCAAAACTGATTTTTACAAAATTTCAGAGTAGAATAAATTTTAGGTTTGGTCTCTTTCACTAGAAATTTCACCTCTGAGCACAATGTTTCTCACATATTTCTTACAGAAAAAGAATATTAATTTTTGATTTCATTTTTAACACAGTGCTCTTGTATACTCTACTGCTACTCTAGAAACCACTAGCAACTACTCTAAAATACTATAGTATATATTTCTCTACTACAACCCTAAAACTTCAAGTGCAAACCAATGAACTTAAAGAACTCCGTCTTTTCTCAAGTTCAAAATAATTCATAGGCTAGAATTCGATGGAGGTTAAGAAAATAAAAATAGTCTTCATAAATCAAATATACAGTAACTTATAATAAAAATAATAATGAATCTTACTATACTGCAGTCTACTCTAATACAGTGATGTTTATATCTTTATTGATAATTTTCTCTTTCTGTTCACAGGTAAATTTAAAATAATTACAAGAGCATAGTGAGAAGACAAAAATGTACTATCGGTATGTACCTTTCAATGATTATGTATTCCTGAGCGATGTAACATACTCAATTATTAAAAATATTGGGAACAACTTGAAAAAACAGTCAATTTTTAGCCGTTATTCAAAGAGTCATCGAGTATTTAGGGTTAAAAATCTCTCCTAAATAATAGTCATAATATTTATTTATTTATTTATTTACAAAGGCAACTTTGAAAAAGTATTTTAAGCCTAGGTGATGGTGAAAACCCATCAAATATCATTCTAGTATGATCAGATTTGGATAGGTGTAAATTTTAGGTCTTCTCTCTCAATTAAACATCGCGTTTTTAACCCAGAATTTTAATTGTCTGAATGTTTTTAATGCCACATCTCTGAATAAATTGCGATTGTTAAGAAGTTTTTATCCAAGACTCATTCACACGGATCCTACCAACGCTTGCCAACTATTGCATTACAACTCACATAACTCTTTGAAAACATTCATATCACACCTCTGTTAAGAAGTGAATCAGACAGACTTTGTCTCGAACTATAATAAATAATAAACTTTTAATATTTAGCATCTAATTGCTATTCTTCTGTGACGTTTTGAGGTTATGTAATTGAATATTAATGTATATCGATAGATCGATACTGATGTATCGCGGATGTCGATAGTTTATTAATGTGGTTCCATGTAAAAGTATGATGCAATTGTCCTATCGATATATCTCTCCCACTCGCACACCCGTCTCTCTTTCGCTCTCTTAATCATTCTCTCTCTCTCACTCTCTCTCTCTCTCTCTCTTCCTTTCTCACTAGCTATTCTCTCTGATATTCTCTCTCAAACCTAATCCCACTATGGTCCTACGCCTAATTTCAGCCTAATTCTGTTCAAACGTGCCGTCGGCTCATACATTATTTATATATTTATCAAGGTGATATGTATTTAAAGCGAGTGCATAATCACTTTATTTTAGCATCTGCTAGCCTTGATTTGCCTTCAAATACATCATGGACTTTTTTGTTTAGAATTAGAGAGAATAGAAATAGTATATGTATTAGAAGTTGCTGATGTTTTGAATCATTTGAGTCCAGTTTTAAGTTGAACTTCAAGGGGGAAAAATTAACAAATGAATAAATAAAACAAATTTAAAAAAAATCAAGTTTGAAACAAATTCAATAAAAAGAAAACTTAAAACAGTTTTGAAACAAATAGCCTTGATAAAAAATGAAGGCTCACATAACGTAACCATTTGAAACATATCTACAGTAGATCTAATTACTTAACGGACAACCTGTACAACCGCTTATAATACCGAATGATATAACTAAACGGACAATCTGCCCAGAATTCATAATCATTGCACGTTCAAGACTGAACCGTGAGGCAACTTTGAACTTAGAAGAAGCACTTGGAATTAGTGCAAAGTTGTCGGGCTTTCTCGAATGAAGCCCTCGCTAAGTCTGGATGTGGGTGCTTGAACTAATATGAGGAGTTCAACTCAGTTGAGCTGGCTTCGAGATTATCCAATGGATCTAAAACATTCTAACTTAGGTGTTTCGCTGCTTCAACAATCAGTAAGCCAGTGTACTTGAAACCATCATACTAAATGAACCTCGTGCTCGAATAATATCTGCATGAAACTGCAAAAAAACTGTATGAAATAATTATGTGATTGACTTTGCTTTCAATTTTATTCATATTTTATGAAATCTATTGAATTTTTGTCGGGCATGACTAATTTTGATTCCAATACAATTCAAATAAAATGAGACAAACTTCCAAATTTTTGCGGGATGATCGTTTCGCTCTGTATTACGAAAATCTCCATATTCTGCTAACAGTAAACTAAATGTGATAGTCGAGTGCCGTAGCAGGTATCTGTTCAATCATAGATAAGCTTCAAAACTCCTGGGCGCTCTTTCTAAGGGTGACCGATTGGATTGGCCAGCAAAAAAGACTCTTTTCTCTGCTGTAAAATCACTTCCTGATGTATTATAAACTTAAAAAACACTTTTGAATGGAAATTGACTCACGTTATGGCGTGACGGCCGTTTCGCTCTGTTGTCTAGAGCATCATCAGACGACCCACAGTACACTCTGTGCAGAGTGTACTGTGGGTCGTCTGATGATGCTCTAGACAACAGAGCGATCGGCCGTCACGTCATAACGTGAGTCAATTTCCATTCAAAAGTGTTTTTTAAGTTTATAATACATATTAGTGGAAACAAGATGTCTTCAACATCATAACTTCCTGATGGTTTGGAACCCACCTAAAACTGTAGGTCCAACTCATGAATCACAATCATCCAATTCATTACCCACGTACAGGTCTCAGACCTATGTGAACTTCATCATCCGAAAAAAAATTCCAACTGAAAATTTTATTTGACTCATCCACCCAAAAAATTTGAAATAGGGAGACATGGATGATAAACTGGGTAATTTATTAGTATTTGGAAGAATTTTAAGTAAAATTTTCATCTCATTCCTGAATTATTGTTCTTTAAGTTCTCTTTCCAGCTTTGAAGTTGAAAAGTGTATGTTTTCCTAATAATTTTTAAAGTGATTAACTTTTTGAACAGGTGAATAAAACAAGATAACGTGGCCAATTATCGAGTATTTAGGAACATTACAAAACCTCAATGACCCTCAATTGGTCTTAGTGGTGCATGTGAATGCCTGTGCATATCGTTGATCCATTGGTATTTCTTTTTGTAAATTCAAAATTTATTTTATTCATTGTACTTTCTAGTCGATTATTTTTTATTTCGAATCAAAATGTTTATTTTATATTGAGCGCTTATTAGTCGAAGGTGAATTCTCAAAAAAGTGAATTGGTTCATGATCATTAAAGATTTTTGCAAGTATTGAGTGATTGTAGCCTATGTAATACGATATTTGAATTTTTAATCACTAGACAGTTGTAGGCCTACACTGAAAGCAACATAAATATAAGCTGCAGCATAAATATAATGCTACAGGTTATTCATTAGGTTATTTATTCATTAGCGTAGTCGAGTTTAATCTATGACATTATATTCAAACCAGTTGCAAAACGATAATAATTAAATGAAACGATCATTCAGCTCCCGTCTCTAATTAATTCAAATAATGTAACCAGTTAAAATTGCAGTTAATTATTATTGTTTCACAAGTATTCAACTTGATCGATTAGAATCAATTTTTAATCAATGTCTATAACGAGTTCCGTTAGTATCACTTTGAAAGTAATTCAATAAGTCAACGATGTTTGAAGCTACGTAAGAACTCACCTGTGTTCATATTCATCTACAGTAGTTCAATTTCAATTTTCAATTTTTCAATTTCAATTTATTTTTCAAAGTTATTTTTCAGTTATTAATTCATTTTATTTATTTATTTATTTATTTATTTAGGCCATGAAAGGCTTATGAAGGACGACGCTAAGCGTAATTAATTAATTAATTAATTTTTAATATTCCTTTATTTTATTCATCAACTTTATAAACTTTATCAAAATTTTATAAACTATAGAAATAAGTTGCGCAAGAAACCCCCAGAAATAATTTCATATTGAATGTTTATTATTTTGTAGAATTATTCAACTCCTTGAGTTAATTGTTTAAATAAAATAATAATTGAATAGAATTGTGGCTGCAAGACTAGGACAAATAAATCATTTGATACAGAATAGATTATATAATATATAATATCGCATTTATATTGATTCATTATAATGATTATAAAATCAAGTAATTTAGACTTGGTAGTAATTTAGAATTCATTCTAGAAGAAATGGAAAAAATTAAAATACCGCTGACATGGAACCCTCTCTGAAAATAGCTCCAGACGTGGTTAGAGCATGTAAACACCCTAATAATTATAACTTCTTGAGTTTGATTAGTGGTTTCCCGTATTCACCCTCTTATATTATGCTCTCTCTCACTCTCACTCTCACACACACACACACACACACACTCCTACCTCCCAATCACTCTTTTCCTCCTTTTCTCCCACCCATTTTCTCACTGTCTCTTTCTCTCTATCTCACTCTCAAATTCTAACCCCACTACCAACGTGACTTATCACAGAATGTAATTATTCCTCTTCAGTACTTCTAACACTCCCTATGCAAGAGAGTTTACTCAGATTGTTGGGGTAGCTTCACATTCAAACTGAGATGAATATTAATGTTATGTGACGTTGATCGGTCTACCGTGACTTTGCTATCGTATAGATGAACTAGCTATTTTGCCCGTCCTTCGTACGGATTATGTTTGGAAATAAGACTGAATATGTTTCGGATTTTTTGATAGCAACGATCATGAAGTTGTTAGCAGCTTAGGCCCCGTTCAGACGATACAGTTTTTTTGTGGTACGGTTTTTTTACTGTACGGCATCAACTGTACTGTGATGTTCACACGGTCCGGCTTTGCTGCTTATTGCTGTGCTCTCCTCCTTCTTCCATTGTGCTTCCAGTTCAGTTTTATTTATTCCAGTCCAGGATTTTTTTTTATTTGTGTAATATTTTTTTAAATAAGTTACTTACTGAAGGTTTCTCTTAAATTTTGATCAAAGTACGCAAACTCTGGTTTCAATATTCCACACATTTCTCGCCGCGCTGATAATTTTCTCTCTTTATTTTTATATTAATCTTAAGTCTTGTCCCACAAGGCGGGTCTCTCATATGTTAGAGAAATTAAATTTTCACAATTAATATCTTCCATTTCTGGACACTGGAATTCACTAATAAGAAGATCAATGCTGAAGAATATCAATGAAGAAGATCAATGCTGACGATCTGAAGAGTGCTTCCAGCGTAATAAGCGTATAGTTTGAACATATCCATTACCGGTACAATACATGTGCCACCGGATACGGATACAGTTATTTTGCGGTACAGCTGATTTTAGCGATACAGTTTTCGAAGACAAAACCGAATGTAGAAATCTAGAACAGCTTTTTTACTGGATCCAGTCGAAACAGTATTGTGTGAAAACACAATATGAAAAGTCTCGTACATGCAAACGAAAGCACTGCAAAATAACTGACACAGCAAATTTACTGTACCGCACAAAAACTGTATCTTGTGAACGGGCCCTTAGTAAACAACTTAGAACGTAAGCAATTCAGTGACAGGAATCGGAGAGAATATTTTTTGAGAACAGCTGAATGATATATCATGATAAATTACGTGATTTGTTCCTATCTATCTATATAAATAAAATTAGAGTTTTGTCTGTACATTTATCAGAATTGTATATTTTTTGGTTATTTTTACGTTTTATACATTAAATAAGCCGAAAATAGTTTTATCTCACTTTCTGTCTGTCTGTCTGTCTGTCACGGCCCCAAAGGCATTTTACGCAGCCTTCTCCTCAAAAACGAGAGCATCGATCGGGATTTTAGTTATTGAACAGTATTGAACAGTTTATTGACAATGTCTTTAGCTATAACAAACTAAATTAACTTTTTTTTAACAGAGTAATAAACGTTTAAAAACCAAGTGTTTTGCGATTTTGGATACATTTTACGCGGCCTTCTCCTGAAAAACGAGAGCATCGATCGGGATTTAAGTTATTTATCAGTATTGAAAACCTTTTTGACAATGTCTTTAGCTATAACAAACTAAATAAACTTTTTTTTTAACAGAATAATAAACGTTTAAAAACCAAGTATTGTGCGATTTTGGATACATTTCTTCCAAGTTTTATTACCACATAAGAATAAGAACAAATCACGTAATTTATCATGATATATCAATCAGCTGTTCTCAAATATAAATGATGGGCCCTTCGCGGCGTTATTTACGCTGTCTGCAGACTTGTGTAGTCGGAGCATTGCACTCTTTTAGGAAACATATGTCTGGCGAATCAAAGCTCATCTTATGATTTATCAATTATTTCTTTGTTGAAAACAAACAAAATTTTCTAATTTAAATTTATCAAAACAAAAATTAACATTTTAGGAAGGTGCGGTTTGTGCTAGGCTCTTGGGAATTCGCCAGGTAGCACTATTATTACCACACTAGCTGTTGTGCCCGTCCTTTGTACGGATTATGTTTAGAAATAAGACTAAATATGTTTCGGCTTTTTTGATAGCAGCGATCATGAAGTTGTTAGCAGCTTAGGCCCCCCCGTTCAGACGATACAGTTTTTTTGCGGTACGGTTTTTTTACTGTACGGCGTCAACTGTACTGTGATGTTCACACTGTCCGGCTTTGCTGCTTATTGCTGTGCTCTCCTCCTTCTTCCATTGAGCTTCCAGTTCAGATTTATTTATTCCAGTCCAGGATTTTTTTATTTGTGTAAGATTTTTTCAAATGAGTTTCTTACTGAAGGTTTCTCTTAAATTTTGATCAAAGTACGCAAATTCTGGTTTCAATATTCCATACATTTTTCTCTCTTTATTTTTATATTAATCTTAAGTCTTGTCCCACAAGGCGGGTCTCTCATATATTAGAGAAATTAAATTTTCACTATTAATATCTTCCACTTCTGGACACTGGAATTCACTAATAAGAAGATCAATGCTGAAGAATATCAATGAAGGAGATCAATGCTGACGATCTGAAGACTTCTTCCAGCGTAATAAGCGTATCGTTTGAACATATCCATTACCGGTACAATACATGT
Source organism: Conomelus anceps (assembly GCA_948455865.1). NCBI lineage: Eukaryota > Metazoa > Arthropoda > Insecta > Hemiptera > Delphacidae > Conomelus > Conomelus anceps. Next base: position 25,910,346 of record OX418225.1, on the reverse strand, counting down.
GCCACCGGATACGGATAGTTATTTTGCGGTACAGCTGATTTTAGTGATACAGTTTTCGAAGACAAAACCGAATGTAGAAATCGGCTAGAACAGCTTTTTTACTGGATCCAGTCGAAACAGTATTGTGTGAACATACAATATGAAATGTACATGCAAACGAAAGCACTGCAAAATAACTGATACAGCAAATTTACTGTACCGCACAAAAACTGTATCGTGTGAACGGGCCCTTAGTAAACAACTTAGAACATCAGCAATTCAGGGACAGGTATTGGAGAGAATATTTTCTGAGAACAGCTGATTAATATATCATGATAAATTACGTGATTTTTCTTATGTGGTAATAATAATAGTGCTACCTGGCGAATTCCCAAGAGCCTAGCACAAACCGCACCTTCCTAAAATGTTAATTTTTGTTTTGATAAATTGAAATTAGAAAATTTTGTTTTTTTTTTCAACAAAGAAATAATTGATAAAACATAAGATGAGCTTTAATTCACCAGACATATGTTTCCTAAAAGACTGCAATGCTCCAACTACACAAGTCTTCAGACAGCGTAAATAACGCCGCGAAGGGCCCACCATTTATATTTGAGAACAGCTGATTGATATATCATGATAAATTACGTGATTTGTTCTTATTCTTATGTGGTAATAAAACTTGGAAGAACTTTATCCAAAATCGCCCAATACTTGGTTTTTAAACGTTTATTATTCTGTTGAAAAAAAAGTTAATTTAGTTTTTTATAGCTAAAGACATTGTCAATAATGTTTTCAATACTGTTCAATAACTAAAATCCCGATCGATGCTCTCGTTTTTGAGGAGAAGGCCGCGTAAAATGTATCCAAAATCGCGCAGTACTTGGTTTTTAAACGTTTATTACTTTGTTAAAAAAAAAGTTAATTTAGTTTTTTATAGCTAAAGACATTGTCAATAATGTTTTCAATACTGTTCAATAACTAAAATCCCGATCGATGCTCTCGTTTTTGAGGAGAAGGCCGCGAAAAATACCTTTGCGGCCGTGACAGACAGACAGACAGACAGACAGACAGACAGAAAGTGAGATAAGACTATTTTCGGCTTATTCAATGTATAAAACGTAAAAATAACCAAAAAATATACAATTCTGATAAATGTACAGACAAAACTCTAATTTTATTTATATAGATAAGAACAAATCACGTAATTTATCATGATATATTAATCAGCTGTTCTCAAAAAATATTCTCTCTGATACCTGTCACTGAATTGCTGACGTTCTAAGTTGTTTACTAAGGGCCCGTTCACACGATACAGTTTTTGTGCGGTACAGTAAATTTGCTGTATCAGCTATTTTGCAGTGCTTTCGTTTGCATGTACATTTCATATTGTATGTTCACACAATACTGTTTCGACTGGATCCAGTAAAAAAGCTGTTCTAGCCGATTTCTACATTCGGTTTTGTCTTCGAAAACTGTATCACTAAAATCAGCTGTACCGCAAAATAACTATCCGTATCCGGTGGCACATGTATTGTACCGGTAATGGATATGTTCAAACGATACGCTTATTACGCTGGAAGCAGTCTTTAGATCGTCAGCATTGATCTTCTTCATTGATATTCTTCAGCATTGGTCTTCTTATTAGTGAATTCCAGTGTCCAGAAGTGGAAGATATTAATTGTGAAAATTTAATTTCTCCAATATATGAGAGACCCGCCTTGTGGGACAAGACTTAAGATTAATATAAAAATAAAGAGAGAAAAATGTGTGGAATATTGAAACCAGAATTTGCGTACTTTGATCAAAATTTAAGAGAAACCTTCAGTAAGAAACTTATTTGAAAACATCTTACACAAATAAAAAAAATCCTGAACTGGAATAAATAAATCTTAACTGGAAGCTCAATTGAAGAAGGAGGAGAGCACAGCAATAAGCAGCAAAGCCGGACCGTGTGAACATCACAGTACAGTTGACGCCGTACAGTAAAAAAACCGTACCGCAAAAAAACTGTATCGTCTGAACGGGGGGGCCTAAGCTGCTAACAACTTCATAATCGTTGCTATCAAAAAAGCCGAAACATATTTAGTCTTATTTCTAAACATAATCCGTACGAAGGACGGGCACAATAGCTAGTGTGGTAATAAAACGTAGAAGAAATGTATTCAAAATCGCACAATACTTGATTTTTAAACGTTTATTATACTGTTTAAAAAAACGTTAATTTGGTTTTTTTAGCTAAAGACATTGTCAAAAAGGTTTTCAATACTGATAAATAACTTTAATCCCGATCGATGCTCTCGTTTTTCAGGAGAAGGCCGCGTAAAACGTATCCAAAATCGCACAATACTTGGTTTTTAAACGTTTATTACTCTGTTAAAATAAAAGTTAATTAAGTTTTTTATAGCTAAAGACATTGTCAATAATGTTTTCAATACTGTTCAATAACTAAAATCCCGATCGATGCTCTCGTTTTTGAGGAGAAGGCCGCGAAAAATACCTTTGCGGCCGTGACAGACAGACAGACAGACAAAAAGACAGACAGACAGACAGAAAATGAAATAAGACTATTTTCGGCTTATTTAATGTATAAAACGTAAAAATAACCAAAAAATATATAATTCTGATAAATGTACAGACAAAACTCTAATTTAATTTATATAGATTACAGTAGCTTCCATTTCAATTCTAATACCCCAGAAGTGTTTTGTCAATATTTTTTTGGATTGATCTTCTCTTGGATTTCTTTTTTTCATAGTGTCTGTGACTGTTCATAATGGTATCACCGTCATTACTGGTACTGACTGACATCGAATATAAGTCTAATTGATGGGAAAAAACTTAGTTCTGGTAGAAGAAACTGGTAAATTGAAAAGTAGTATCAACTTGAGGATTCAAACGATATTCGATTGTCGACTTGATAAGTCATACGTCAGCGGCACTGCTCGTTAGTCTTGTGCCTGTGAGGTCCACTGTATCCTACCAGAACTATTGCAGTCTAGTAACTGCATGAAGTTAATGGATAAAGGAAGAAAGAAAAGTAAAAGAAGGAAAGAAGAGGAACTTGAATGGCTGGACACTAGAATGGAAATATTAATTGGGTGATACAATGATGTAGCGGAAAGCACATCCTGTTTATTATTACAATTTAAAAGGAAATACTACTCTTGTGATTAAAAGTAAAAAGTCAAAATCAAACCTCACCTCAACTAATTGATATATTAATTATGGTATCTAGTGTATTATTGTTGATCTCACTTGTCTTTTACTCCTTAAGTGGAGTCTCCAAAACGTAATCTACAAAAAAAGTCGAATAGGCCTACATGAGTTGGAGTAATGCAAGCGAGGGCACATACAGTAGTAAGTCGGAGAACTGAAAGAGCCTGTAGCATGAATTTGAATGTTGTGGAACTCTTTCGTAGCCTAATTGGAAAAATTAAACTGGTATTTTATCAATTAAATATCACCACATTGAAACTGGATAGATAAACTTCATTGGAGTAATAAAATTCGAATTATCTAATAATTATTTTTGTATTTACGATTTAAAAATTTATCCTCTAGGAAAACTAAAAATAATTTATGACTAAATTTTGTTAGGTTCATCTATCTTTGCACTGAAAAATTAATTATTCGAATTCAGAATTCAGAATTATTGGAATTCAGATTTATCTATTATGAACTTATTTATTCATTGAATATAATCCATTGTTAAACATTTTTCAATAAATTGAAAAATGAATATGATAGGCCTTTAAATCAAATTATTCAAAAGTATTATTTTGATTAGTTATACAACTGATACATAATATAATGTAACTTAGAAATAATTTAAGTGATAGCCGAGTGCCGTAGCATGTATATGTTCAATCACAGATAAGCTACGAAACTCCTGGGCCATCTTTGTAAGCGTGACCGATTGGATTGGCCAGCAAAAAAGGCTGTTCTCTGCTGTAAAAACATTTGCCAGTGGTTCGGAACCCACCTAAAACAGTACGTTCATCTCATCAATCACCATCATCCAATTCATCACCCACGCACAGGTTTCAGACTAGGTTAGCTTCATTTTTCGAGATTTTCGTCTTTTTAGCAGAAAATGATTGATTGAACACCAAAATGTTTCTCATTAACCTGCACTTGAAGCATAGATATAATAAAACGATTACAGTTATCTACTAGAATACCTACATTTACTTGACTAAATACAGATGTCTCGAAATAAGAATAAACACTGTGGTCTATGAAGTCAATGAATACGAATTAAAATATGATATCTATGGACTCCAAACGAGAAGTAGATAGAAATAGATACTCTTCAGACTCCAAATAATGAGTAGTCTTTAAATACGATGAGTATAGTTAGAGAAAGAAAACGTTCGTGTGAACCCTTTCCCCATATTTGAGGGGATTTGGTTGGTGGGGGAGGGGGGGCGGTCTATGTTCAAGTAGAGAATAGTCACAATTTAACTTAGCCACTCCCAGTCATAAAGCAAGCATCTAGACGTGTATAGTTGTGGAGTGACAGAGAGCTTTGAGAGTAGATTATGAGAGAGAGAAGGAGGATAGTAAAGAGAAAAAAGTGAGATACAGAATGTGAGGAAGAGAGAAGAATAGTACGAGAGAGTGAGCGGATGAGTGGGAGGGATGAAGTTGGAAGTGCGTTCGCGAAAATGTGCGTTGGTAAGTGTAGAATATTTGGCATTGGTTGCCAATGTACTTTCCTGGGGTAAAATATAAACTCGTACATAGATGCCAAGTTTCGGGATAATATAATGTGGACAAGGCAAGGAAAAGGGGTGTGAGTAAGCAATACGTCATCCAATAGAAGTAGAATTCCCAATAACCGATAGTTTATTTTTCCTTCGATCACTCTATTCCTCTTGCTCCCTCACTCTTATGCTATGACATATTGGAATAGGGGCGCAATGCGCCATCCCTTCTGACGGCGAAGTTATAGTAAGAACGTGCACGGCATGGGGTTTTGACGAAAGCTCTATTGTAGGTTAAGACGTGAATACGTTCTGCGGATTCTTCATAAATAACGGACCAATAAAAGTTGGAAAGATGATTTAGGATTCAGGAATTGGTCTATGAGTACATAAAACTCTGTTAAAGGGGGACAGATACAGATGACTTTATGATTTGTGTAAATTTATATATTTATTTATTTATACAGTGATGCAGCATGTTTTATTTCATGAAAATTAGATAAAGTTTCTGCAATGCATCATATTTACAATAGAAGTAACAAAATAGGAAATAGACTACATTCATATTTGGTTAATTATACTTCAATAAATGTTCATCACTTAACATTAATTAATCACATTATACAAGTAAAATTTGGACACCATAATCAATCTGTTTCATAAGAAAATCGATTTCTTCCACAGCTTAATTTCATAGCCAACCTGTTAGCCAACTATTTCAAGCAATAGGTTAGTTAATTTTATGTTATATCACATAACATGAGATATTTAAAATGGATCATAAGAATTTATTATATATTAAAACTATAATTTTCAATACATTGCTCAAACATTGATGTCTGAATAATTATTCAAATCCAGTAAAAGTCTTGGGTGAGGACAAAAAATATGGTGCGTACAATATTTGTTAATTTTATACAAATGTACAGTGAAAGTTTTGAAGTAATAAAGAAAGAAATTTGGAGTTTTTAAGTGTATGAAGATTTTAAGATGCTGAGCAAATACAAAAAGAAGAGGTCTGTGTTTTTGTTTAATATCTGAGAAGGAATTAATACCTTTTTTTGGTAGATTAGGTATTCATAATATGATAGATTATATACATAATATGGTAGATTATGGATAGTTATGTAAAATGCCTCTGAGCTTGAGACGGCTTTTAAAAGAATGGTAGGTTTATAGTCAAAGCTCTAAAAAAGTGAATATTGACACTTTTTTGGATTTTGCTCTATTATATTTTAAGTATCATTTTCACGTTAGTTTTTTTTTTTATTTAAAAAATTATGAGCACTGAATTTGGCATCTATTATTTGTTAATTTTATGTAAATGTACAGTGAAAATTTTGAAATAATAAAGAAAGAAATTTGGAGTTTTCAAGTGTATGAAGATTTCAAGATGCTGAGCAAATACTATAAGAAAAGGACTGTGTTTTTGTTTAATATTTGAGAAGGAATTAATACCTAATATGGTAGATTAGGTATACATACAGAAACATATGTTCGATTATGGATAGATATGTAAAATGCCCCAGAGCTTGAGACCGCTTTTAAAAGAGTGGTAGGTGTATAGTCTTTCAAAGCTCTAAAAAAGGGAATATTTACACTTTTGTGGTTTTTGCTCTATTATATTTTAAGTATCATTCTCACGTTAGTTTTTGTTCCATTCAAAAAATTATGAAGGCACTAAATTCGGCATCTAATGAATCTTCAAACATTCCATTGCTACAGTGGTTGTTCAGAATCGCAGAAATTCAATTCTTCTAAAAGTTGGTTATTCATCTACCAGCACAATAAAAAAAAACTGGAGAGAACTCATATCAATTAGCCCAACCACGCAAAAAATACAGCGATGATGCCAACTTGCGGACTCGCTCATTGAAACAACCATTCATTCACAAACCAACAGTTACATCGATTATCTGGTGAGAAATGATACTTTTATAGCGTCATAAACATGATGTTAGCATTCTTCACAAGAAGCCATCACTTAAGAGTGAGCAAAGTGATTTTAAGATCTAGTGGGCGGTGCACAGGTAAACAAAAGTATCCTCCATAAAGAGCAGCTAATTTGATTTTTATAGCCCATTTGTATCTTATCCCTCTCAATGTTAATAGATTGGACCCAAGCTCGCTTAGTTCGGGCCCAAGTAAGACATCGTAAATTTTTTTTACTTTTTTTACAGTCTTAACCGTCCGTTCACTGACACATCAATGGGCTATTACTGCTACTGTGTCGATATTTTTACGAGCTTACCGCTAATAAAATTTAGGAGTACTAGCCTGGCTGCAAACATTGAGCCGAGATCGGGAGCGAAGCATGCTTAACGCCAATGAAGGTGTAAGTAGTTTGTAGGCGGGCAAGCATTGTAATAAAACTGGCATCGACTGTTTTATAGGTCTTGGATTCTACTACCATGATTCATTTATCGTTAGATTGGGTTGATTTATTTACAAGTTTTGCATGAGGGTGATTGAAAACATGTTATTGACAATGCATCATAGTTTGTAGACGGTGAAATTTTTAACAGAATCATACTAGAAATATGACAATCTGTTATGTAAATCGCGTATTGACGGAAAAGCATATAGTCTAATAAAATAATTATTATAATATTGTTTAATATTTAATAATTATTATTCTATTCTATAGTCTAAGATATAATAATTATATTCTATTCTATGCATTCACATAGAACGGAAAAAATCGCAAAACATTCTCACACTCATTTTTCCTTATTTTAATGAAAATTTCTTTAATTTATTTGGGAGTCTAAGTTCATACAAGTACTCATAAGTTCCATAATAAAAATAAGTTACATGTTAAAATAATAATTGTGCAATATCATTATTATATAAATTCATTTCTACAGGTGACTTAATCGCCTCACCTCGATTTCTATTTAATAATGTAATAATGTCTACGGAAAAAGATCCCTCCTTTATATACTTCCTTCCTTATTCAACAAGCTTCGTATGAACATACGGGATTATTCAAAGATGGATATTATGATGTACATAATCAATAAAAACAATGTTACATAATTCCAGATCGATATAGAAGTTAAATCTTAATATTTGAAACATAAACATAGCCTATTTCAATTTCTGTATACAGTTTTGCTCGTTAACTCTTCCTTATATCACTGCCAACAGCCGGAACGACTATAAATATTTATTTTTAAGTTTACAACATTACTTTCCTTTTTTATCTTCATTTCTTATCCTTTTTCTTTCTTTTCTAATTATTTTCTCCATTTTTCTTTATAATATTATATTTCTTTGTTGCAATAATTGTGAAGATTGGCACCTTCTGAAAAACCTACGGGTTTAGCAGGACCCTACAATGTTTGTAAATTTTGAAAATAAATTTGATTGATTGATTTGATTGATGCTATTCTTCAACAATATTAAAATATGAAAGCATTTAAGAGACTTATCCTCTCGTCTCATTCTTTTAGCTATTTACTCCTATTTCTTCTTCCTCTCCTTCTCTTCTACTTTCTCATATTTTTCTACACTATTCCAAATCCCCTCAACTCTCAAATATTTTTAGCGAAACAGGTGCGACACACTATTTATAACTAAAATATCCCCTACATGATCAATAGTCTACGGACTATTATAATAAATAATAACATTTCCCAACTAAGAAACATAGTTCTGGAAGACAGAATATATTTGATTCTCTGCCCACAAATTTTCAATCGAAATGTATCCCTATATATTTATCCCTGGCTACCCACCCACATCCTCGGCTACGGCTATATCTCACTGACAGCCAACTTATTCTTCTTTTAGTACAACGCCGCCATATCCTTTCATTTATGGCGTGTTAGAGAGTCATAAATGTCTTCTTGTTCAAAGCCGATATTGTTTATTTAACGAGGAGGAAATCACTTCCTCTTCTTCCCCCCACCCGCTGTTCACCTTCACCTCCCCTGTAAACGGAGTCTCCCCCATATTTTTATTTTTGTTGGCCCGTTTTTGATAACTCTTTTAAATCATGCTGGAATAACTTGTTTGAACGATTCAATAAGGAAGTTCGGGATGAATTCGCACATACGGTAATATTCATCAAATTCTTCATGATTAATTTTTCTTATTTGTAATAGATCCGTAAAATCAAAATCATCTAATAGACATTCATAGATTTTGTAAATAAATAAATCGCCCTGGTACGTCATCCCACAGATGTTTGACATTTTTATAAGTTCAAGGGGGCTCACATAATGAAGGAGACAATGAAAAAGGGGGTCTCAAGAAAGAAATTCCGTACCCAGAAAAAAGTGTTGAGCTACTGCGAAAATTACAATTAATTGGTGGAATAAAACGATGTCAGAGATAGAAGAAATGAAGAGAGAGTTCCGGAACTTTCCAAGTGCCTACACAAATTGACAAATACTCACATTTTGTTAAATGTATCAATGGAAAGATGACAAAGATTAGATAAATTAAGAAAGAGCTGATTATGGCTTTCCAAGTGCCTACACAAATCGACAAATACTCACATTTTGTGAAATGTATCAATGGAAGGAATTATTACAAAGATGAGAGAAATGAAGAAAGATGGAGGAGTGGAGAATGATTTGTGGAATCGATTGCGGAGTGGAACATGGAAAATGGGAATGACTGATGAAGACAACAAAGCTGGTGGACCGTGCTTTGAGAGTGCCGACAAGGCCCGACTACACTGTACAGTAAGTAGTGTAGTTGGGCCTCAGACCCTTGCATACTTGGAGAAACGATTGGTGGGCTCTTGGAGCTCTCTCTCTTCGGGAACCAGTGGTTGACTTGTGGGAGGCTGATATGATTTGCAATGGCGTTCTTTTCCTTCTTCTCCTTTCAGGAGGACCACACACGCGCACGCTCCAACCGAGGGGAATATCACGTGGAGCATGTACCTCCACCTCGATCTTGTCTCCTTTCCCCTGACCACGATCTGAAAGAGGTTCCAGTTTTCGTCGAACAAGATCAGAGAGGTCAAACTGTTCAATTTCTACTCCTGACATGACTACGCTTCAACCTCTTCATCATCTATTACAGGACAAGGATTGGAAGAGAGAAAAAAAGAGACTAAAGAAGGTGAGGAGAATGTCAAAGAGTGAGAAAGGTATGGAGGAGAGGAGAAGAAGGAGAGAAAGAGGAATGAAAAGAAGAAGAAAAGGAAAGAGAGTCTTGAAAAGGTGAAGAAAATGAAGATGTGTGGGAAAAGGTGAGGTAAAAAATGAAGATTTCAAATTGATTTATTGCCACAGATAATCCACAAATAATTATCGTCTTTTAGTCCAGTTCGTTCTTGAGACCAAACTGGCAGCCTGCCTTCAAAAAACGACAAAAGCCTTCCACCCATCCAAGAAGCGTTGCCCTGGTCCTCCTTCATAATCTATAATAAAATCCAGTTTCCGTGCATTTCTAGTCGTCGACGTACTGCCAGAAAAAGATGGAATAACAACAGCTTAGCAGGTATTATTATAATGCCATCATGAAATTCATCCATCATAATTATCTTCGACATCATCAGCATCGTAATCATTCCCCCCCCCTGGATCAATTTTTCATCCATCTGCCTTCAGAAACATTTCTCGATAATTTTAGATATATTATAATTAATTATAAGCTGTGGTATAAATGATAGATAGCATGGATGAACTGGTTTCATGCCAACGTGTATGATGCTTGGATGAAACCTCCAATTTGTAATTTTATTTAAAAAAAGTTAGATGCAAACCAATGTTTAGTTTGATTACATATCTGTTTGTCCTTCCACCCAGTACACACGTATTTTATGAACGCTTTTATTTTAATTTCATCTTCCACTATTACTTGGGCCCATTATTTTCATCAGCTTTTTAATAATATTCCTACAGCCATAAGCGGAACTTGTTAATGTCAGCTTAGATTGCTATCAGATGAGTTTTATCGAATGCTTCGATTTTTGGATTGATTATGGAGGCGTACTGTATAATTCCTGTGTTTTTTACTATCATTTTTGGATTAGACGTTGGTTGGAAGGCTACGTTTATCAACGAACTACATTAGCTATGATTACTGTTAATAAACGTACTGTACAGAACGTTTATCTAATTGCTCTTGAATTTCTACTGGACTCTAAAAAGATTGAGGACTCTTCAAAAAGCTTATCTATTTTCATAATAAAATGAAGTGCTGTTTTGTCCATAGCAACGAGCGCAGTATTTGTCGGCTCAAGAGTTTTTATCAAAATTCAATATTGTGAACCCTTCTTAACTGTTTTAAGTGTTCCGCTTCCAGTGATTTTTAAATTAATAGCTTTTAAATAGACAAATCATTTGCGAGTGAAGTTTTTCAGTGAATCTAAATTGTTAATGTGAACCAAAGACAATTATAATTTAATTACATTAGAATTGTCTTTGGTGTGAACTATCAATATGTGTAATATCAATATGTTTTGGACAATACAGCATAGTCAAAATTTGTGAACAGAGCATTTTTGAATATTATCCTTTGCATCTTTGCATTATTTGCGTTATTTAGTATGAAATAATGTATGACTACCTACCTGTACTCTTCTGCTCATGAAATTCTCGTAACTTTGTCTGTAGAAAAATAGAATTAAAAGAATTATTATTTATAAACTATCTACATGGCTTACTTGAAACATGAAGATTTTCAATAAATTGAAACATACGTAGTTTTGTTTGAGAATTGTCCATTTTAGTTGAATGAATTACTGATAAACCATCGAAAGGGCCCATTTGAAATATGAACTATTTATAACTTAATAAATTGAAGTAGAAATAGTTTTGTTTGAAAATGGATTAATAGGGATTTAATCGATTATTGAATTTAAACTTGCTGGATTGAAGTGTCTTTCTTTAAACTCAGTGTTTTTCTATAAATCTGTGTTTTCTCAGATTATACCTCTGGATTAGAATACTAGTTGACGAAATAATTATTCTCTTGATCTATGTCATTCATCAAACTTGTTCGATAATAAAGTCCTTCATCTAAAGGTTACTGAAAATGAGATCAAAGCAAAATAAATGGATAGTTTCAACCATTGAAACTAGAAATCTCAGCTCAATGTGGGTGGAGCTTGATAGCCTATTCAAATGAATACCAAATATAGGCGAACATATAACTAAAATAACGAAGTAGAACATGTAGCAACAACTTTCTAAACATTCAATCGGAATAAGTCAGAAATCAATCTTCATCAACGTCATTTCTGTTTTAGATATAACTTTTGAATGTGCGTTCAAAAGCGAAAACAGTGCATTAATTCTTTCATTCTACTGTATATAGCCTACTTGTTATAGCTACAGCAAAACTGGAAGTAACTAAAACAATAGATGTTGAGCTGATGTAATTTCATCCTATAATAACTATCGTTGTGAGCATTTACATTTGAGTTTATTGTAGGAACAAGAGTTGGCCTATTGGCAACTTTATGCTACGAATTTTGATGAAGCAAATCCAATGCTAAGTAGCCATTGGTAGTCGATTCAGGTAGGGTACACAGCATGTAAGAATAAATCATTAAACGATGCAGGCTGTATTTAATCAAGAAATGAGAGTGAAGTTTCAACAATTTATTTGTTTATTCAAACTAATGAAGTCCATAATAGTTGACTAGGGTCAACCTCTAATTGAATAAAGTCTTGTTACAATCTTAATGGAAGGAACTAATGACTTGAATAATGAATGTTATGGATGAAAGAACTAATGGATGATACTTTTTCACCGTTTTTACTCAAAATAAATTGCATTTGTGATGCAGACTGATTGTGAATTTCCAGCTTGCTTCATTTTCGCATCGAGATTCATTTCGAGCTTCGCAAATCTCTGACAAAAACAAACATATGTTTTCCGGAATTTGCAATATACAAAATTAAATAATAATTCGTGTATAAAATGATTTAAAGAAAAGATATTGTGTAGCTATAGACACCAAACAACGTTTGGTAAATTTCCTTGGCTGTTATTTTTAATTAAATATGATGTTTAAAATTAGTGTTAGAATTTCGTGTTGTTTTCAACTAAATTTTTAAAACAACATTTAAGAATTTTTTTTTCATTGCTGATGATGCCCACATGAGTCTGAGACTTGTGCGTGGGAAATGAGGTGAATGGTTACATACAAATGCCTGACGGTGGAGCGGGATTCGAACCCACGACCACTTAAACGACAGCAAGCTGAAGTTGTGACGCCCCAACCAACTGCGCCAAGAGGCCCGCCGCTTTTAAAAGCAAAGGAATGTGTATAATAATATGAAGCATGCTTTAGATTTTCTTGGATAGTACGAACTACTACGAAAGATTTATAATTTTGAGTTCTACAGTTAATTTACTATTTTTATTACACTTGAAATCATGCGTTAGCAATCATCAACTCTTATGATAGAAGTATTATTGACAATATTGATAAATTTGAAAGATTGATAAATTGAAATCATGCGTTAGCAATCATCAACTCTTATGATAGAAGTATTATTTATGAGATTGATAAATTTTGATTTAGCTATGAAAACTTCATGAAATTATAAATAATTTTTGAAACGTCAATTCCATAGACTGTATAGTCTAGAGTAATAACTTTCTAACAAGGTACTTCATTAAAAGTTACTTCAGAAATATCCTTCAGAACTATCCACAATTGAGATTACAAAGAAGTTAACTTTACATTATTGACAACTTTCAGCTTTGAAGCCTACACCTTGAATGAACGGCTTCATTGTCAAGTGACATAAAACATAACATATGGGGATTTTCATGGTTTGGTTAGTTTACTTTTCAATTCAATAATTCACAGAATGAAGTTATAAAATTTAGACAATATAACATAAATTTATAGTAGGTTATAGAATCAAACGTAAAGGGGAGGTACAACCTTCAAAACTACTATGGGCTGCTGTTCAATCCAACAATGAACTACAAGTTTGAATCTATAAATTATGATATATAGCTGTTGGTAATTTTCCATGAATTCGGGAATAAAGTCATAAAATGTATTCAAACACATATAGCTTCAATGTGACATAAGGGAGATTAAGTTCACTTGTGAGGACAGTTTGCAATAAAGACAATCCAATAGAATTGAGGAATCAAGGAATCAAATTAGGTTTGTGATTCACCTGGACAATTCTAAAGGGTACCCTCTATGGCACTCCAATTTTCCAAGTGAACCAACTGTCCCAATATTGAACAATAGTAGAATACACACTTAACGAGGTAGTTACAAATCCATTGAGCTTGAGTAAACTATATATCAAAAACATTTTATGACCCGGAGATTGAGTGGTCTGGCTAACGATATTCCTATAGCGGCCCGAGGCTGAAATAAAGGATATCGAAAACGCATCATATATTGAACGCATCGTCGGATAGCGGTAGCTGCTGGGATAAGGGGAGTGATATTTTTCTACCCTAATCCCAATCAGGGTTGGGTTTGGAAGGGAAGTCGAGGGTAAAAATAGCGAAGGGCAGGTGACTGCTCTGTTTAGGGGTTGTGAGGGATGAGAGAAGTATGGCCGCTTTCAAGGGCTGATTCAACATGAGACAACCCTTAGTGAAGTGGATGATGTTTCTTCACAAGCGAGACCATCAAAGTATTATTTTGTCAAATGTTTTAAAATCTTAACAATCAAACTATTACTACGAAATTGTTTTGCATATTTTTTATAGTCAAAGTTTTAAGTTGAAATATAATAGATGTGGAGATAATCCGTGTAACTATATTACTGATGTGGAAATAACGTCATTCAAAGTATTTGAAGTATTCACAGTATTTAATAACTACTGTATAATAATGCCACATAACCGTTAAAGCAGTTGAAAAAATAGGCTATTTTAAAGCGTTTTAGTCCTGCTTCCAGATTTGTAAAGGTAATTGAATATCTTTCAACTATTCAGTATTGAAACAGTGTCACTATATCAGGCTATGCGATTCTGAACACAATTCAAATCTGTTTCAGTTTTCAATTTTTAACAAATTTTTAAACAATTTCAACAATGATTAAAAGTTACATAATAAAAGTATGAAAATAAATCAAGATAGTTCACATCCATTATTCTCTCCATTCAGCTGTATTATTGCTTCTTTTGATTATTGAATAATCAAATTTTGATATGGTATGATTTACGATATGAATTATAAAGACATTTTTGACCTACATAAATTTGTATCGTTACTTATTGAATGAACCCTGTAATACTAGAAGGGATTCCATCACAAGATCACAAGCTCTGTAAAATACAGCAATATTCTTCTGTGTCAAATATTTAGTTCTGATTTGGTAGACGCACTCATTATTTTTTTATTCAATTTTTATTAAGACTAAACGAATTGTTTTGAATTGAACATGAACGGAAATTAATTTTATTGATGATCACTACAAAGTGATAACACTACTTTTATTGATAACACTACAAAGAAGTGTACGAATTTAATATAGACTTCTACTTAAATAGAGTCTGGTGACTTGGCTTTTTAAAGTTTTGACTTGCAAGATGACTTTTGTTTTTAGCTAGATATCGCCTTTTATGTGTGCAATAGACTTGTGAATATGATAGGCTGTTGTTGCCCACATGAGTCCGAGACTTGTGCGTGGGTAATGAGGAGAATGATTACACATAGATGCCAGAGAGAGAGAGAGAGAAGCGGGATTCGAACCCACGACAGCAAGCTGAAGTTGCGACGCCCCAACCAACTGCATTAAACGGCCCGCCCGTTACTATTACATTTGAATAAACATAGGCTAAGCATAACTCTGCATCCTGTTTTAATAGAATAACCCAAATTGCTTTATAAAGTAAATTGATTTATTGTCCCGCAAATAATTATAAGGAGTAATTAGCCTCCCGGGGGGTTCCAGAAGACGCTTGTAGTATGGCACTGTCAGGAGGGAGGCCGTATTAATTAGTTAATTAAATACATCTTATTTGTTGCCAGAGTGTGGTCGAATTTACTGCCAGGAAGCGTTGTCCTCGTAATTTGTAGCTATGAAGCCGCTTTGTTTTATGCGTTGAAGATGTAAACAGATGACTTCGCAACACGCCATCTTGTACCAACGCCACCCATCTTATCATAGATCTATTTATTATTGTTCTCTACGCGATAAAACAAACAGTATACCGCTGTCTTGCAATGTTCTTGCGCACTTGCGTGGATGGGGGGGGTGTAAGGGGGGGGGGCAGAGTTATTGGTGTCAGTACACTACCAAAGGGGAGGTTTGTGGTAGCCCAGAGCCGAAAATAGGATTCTAATCACTTAACTACAAACTAGCGCTAGTGTGAGTCGATGTCTTTGTTTGTAGGGTGAGAAAGTTAATGGTTGCCGGTTTATTTCTGATAAGTACAATGTCGGCTACTAAACATCAACATTAGTTGATGAATTATTTCCAGTTTGATTCTCCATAAATTGATTTCAATGTTGTATGTTGCCATAAAAAGTATATGTTTTTTACAAAGGCATCCTGAATATGTTTTTACATAGCTCCACTAGAATAAGTTTTTTAACAATGTGAATATTTTTCATTCTATATGAATATAGGCTTCAATTGACTCCGTGGTGGGGTGTGTCATAAAAAAGTAGAAAAAATCTATACTATAATATATTTAATAAATTATGTTGAAACAGAATTTATTAATTTCGAGTTCCTTAAATTGCTATTGATATTTATAC
Organism: Conomelus anceps; assembly: GCA_948455865.1. Taxonomy (NCBI): domain Eukaryota; kingdom Metazoa; phylum Arthropoda; class Insecta; order Hemiptera; family Delphacidae; genus Conomelus; species Conomelus anceps. Next base: position 25,893,999 of record OX418225.1, on the reverse strand, counting down.
TGAAGACTATATTTGTCAGCTACTTTAAACTGAATACTAATATTATTGTAATTCTGTATTTTTTTATTATTAGCGAATTTCTTCAAATTCAGCTATTACAGCAGGTCGTGATGTGCGACTTTCACCCGGGACCATGATGGAAATTTGTTTTGGAGCCCCCAGAGTACAAAAATCATAGTGGCACAAAATGTTATATATGTAGATATATATATATCTATATATATATATATATATATATATATATATATATATATATATATATATATATCTATGTGTCTGATAGCACGATAACTTTTGAAGGAGATGTCCGATTTCCACCAAATTTGGTATACACTTTCCTCTTGTGAATAGCTTGGACAAGTTCGTTAGCCAGGAAAATCCAAAAAGGTTAACCCCCTTTTCGGGGGTATTTTCCCGCCAAAATTAGGGGTTTTCAAGAAAAAAAGGGTTGTATTTGAAAATTTTAGTTCTATTGTTAGACTTTAAGATAGAGCTCATGGAGTCAAAAATTTTAAGGTATTGCACTGCCTTCTAGCTCAACAAATTTTCAAGATATCAAGAAAAAACCATTGTTGTCAAAAGCTGTTTCTTGCCCTATGGAGTTAGTTATTTGGTGCTGAAAAAGTGTTTCAAGAAAAAACTTTAATCTTTTTTTTTCTTGACTGTTCCTTATGGTTTTTGAGGCGCTGAATCCGAATTTCAACTCATCCACCTCGAAAAACCAGTGCGTTTTGAGAAAAGCAGCCATTTTCAAAATGGCGTCGAAAATTTTTTAATTTGTCAATTTCTGTGCAATATGAAAAAAGTGATTAGTTATCAGTATTTTTTTGTGATAAAAGCGAATATGGAGCTAGTTTTTTTTTAATTTCAAATTATTTTAATTTCGTGGGGGGAGGGTTTGAGCGAATTTCTTGAAATGCAGATATTACAGTGGGTCGTGATGTGCTACTTCACCCTGGACCACAATGGAAACTTGTTTTGGGTTTTTTATTGGTCAATTTTATTGAGGCAGAACAACCATCCATTTTGAAATTTCCAAAAAAAATTATTTTATTGGGTTTGAGCGAATTTCTTGAAATGTAAATATTGCAGTTGGTCGTGATGTGCTACTTTCACCCTGAACCTCGATATAAACTTGTTTTGGGGTCCCTAGAGTACAGAACGCTTCGTGTTTTTTTCCAGAAATTAAAAAATATATAGCCTATAGATATTCATAAATATTTGAAAAAATACAGAAATTCGCTAAGTTTTGCAGGTCCTGCGAAAGGAGTATTTTTTATTTAATGTTATAATTGTACATTAACCAGGGCATTCCAATCTTGAATTAATGCTATGATTTCTTCTAATTTGTACTCGTGATATAATTTTTAATTTCAAATATTCAATTATTGTACTGCTTGGATGTTTTGTATTTGCTGTATTTGTAAAGGAACAATGTTTCAATATATTAAAATTATGTTAATCTCTACTACCTACTATATGTTGAGATATAGAATGAAAGAAAAGTGGAGAAAAGCGTATGAAGGAGAAACGGTGACTAATAAATGACTTCGAGCAGGAAACAAGAAATAAATAAAAAGAAGAAAGGAAAAAACAATCATGTCCACTGTTTTTAATAACACGTTCAAATCGAATTGGTGAGCAAAACCAGTCTGAATAACCTAAAGCCGCACTTCAAGATTGAAAGAGTATTTTATTACGATTTTACTTGGTTTTCCTTGTGATTTCAGGATTTGTGAGGATTATGAGTTATGTGCTCAATTAACTGTCTCCTAATAAATTCAAATAATTTTTTTTTTTTTTTTTTTTTTTTTTTTTTTTGTAGATTACGTCTTGGAGACTCCAGTTAAGGAGTATAAGACAAGTCAGATCAACAATATTATACACTAGATACCATAATTACTTCCAATTAGTTGAGGTGAGGCTTAATTTTGATGTGAAAGGAACTCTTGTACACTATAAAAAGCTTTATCAACTAAATATTTCTTCAATTGTTTTTTAAATATTTCTATATTTTCAAGACTCTTCAAAAACTGCGGTAGCTTGTTGTAGAATTTCCTACCAATATAACTAGGTTTTTGTTTGAATAAGCTACTATTGTGACTCACCAAGTGATAATCTCCTCGGCGTCTTGTATTATAATCATGTACATCAAGATTTTGGTTAATATCATTCGTTTTTACATATAAAGTAGCTTCATACACATATAAGCAGGGTACAGTTAGGAGACCAAGTCTCTTGAACAACGGCCTACATGAATCTAATCTATTTACTCTTTCTATACACCTAACCGCTTTCTTTTGGATCTTAAACACCCTATCAAGATTTTGTTTTGATGAATTACCCCATACTAAGATAGCATACCTAATATGTGACAGTAAGAGCCCATGGTATAATTATGATTTATACGTTCAAATCGAATTGGTGAGGAAAACCAGTCTGAATAACCTAAAGCCGCACTTCAAGATTGAAAGAGTATTTTATTACGATTTTACTTGGTTTTCCTAGTGATTTCAGGATATGTGAGAATTATGATTTATGTGCTCAATTAACTGTCTCCCAAAACATTCAAATAATATTATAAATAATGTATTTATTGGTGCTAGTTCAATTGACAAATTATCTTCCTTTCAAATACATTCTTGCTACAGTTTACATAGCAGATCACCGCTGTGGCATCCATTACAGCTAGAAATGCACCTCTCTCCATCCCGTTCACTCACTTATTTTCTCATCCCCTTACACGCCCTATCAAAACAGTCTTTCCAGATTTCGCCCCATCCCCCGCCGCCATCCCCAAAGACCGTCTTATCCCGTGGGCACAATACAGGACTCTTATTCCTCCCCTTTGATGGGACAAGATCAAGTGGATCATCTTTATGATGTAGCAAGTCCTTCACCGATGGGAGTTCTCGTGTCTTGATGGGCCGTTTTTTCTCGGCGATTTTATTTTCATGGACGATCTAAAAAACGCTCTCACTCGGTCTGTTGGATAGATAATTTATCGTTCCAAAGATCCTCTCGCATTGATGTCAACTTCTCCATCATTCATCCCCTTTTCCATCACCAAACAAAATACGAAACTTTCTCTAGTTCTACTTTTTTATTTCTCTCTCTCTATCTCCGTTTTTACCTTATCAACCCTCTCTTCTGGCAAAAAAAACCAACCTATTATTCCTTGTCGTCTTTTTTACTACACACGCTTTCTGCAACTTTCTCTTCTTTTGTCATCATTTTTTAACTGTCTTTCCTTGAGTATGGAAAAGCTGTTGTTTACAGGATGCGCGAAAGCGTATCCCGATCCTTCTCATTCTGTTTTTTTATTCTTCTATTTCTATTGGTGTCCTAGCTTTGTTCGCTTAACGATTGTTTTCATCGTAAAGAATGAATCGTTTTCTACGGAAAGACTCATTGTGTGTTTGTGCGATTTTTTAAAGAGGGTTATTTTTTTTTAAATAGGTAGATTGTAGCTGAAGTTAGTTTCTAAAAGTTAGAAAGTTAAGTAGATAGAAGCTGAAGTTAGTTTCTAAAATTTTAAAGTTATTCTAGCTCTTAGTTTCTAAAATTTTCTCCAGCAACATGAAACGTAGCTCACAGAAAAACTTGTTTCAAACCATGAAGAATAGTATTAAAAAATTCTTACTTGGTTTTAGTATTTTCTTGCCCAATACCTGTTGTATTGTTGTGCCTACTATTGCCATTCTGAATTGTAGATTATTTTGTAATAAATAATAAATTTTTGTTGGCCGTGGACTGATAGATGAAAATTGTGGTTTATTGATGAATCATTTCCAAACAAGTTTGTCTTCTCCTTGTCTGTGTAGTTTGTAAGTTTTTTGATTTTGTCTCATTCTTCTGTGAATAAATGTGTCCCGATTTGTTGAATGTTCAGGAAATATAATACTTTTAGTATCCTAGAACGAATTATTCTGTCATTTATTTTTTCTGGTTCATTTATCACTATTTGGAAATTCAAGCTCTTGAACTCGAAAAACTGAATTTTTCTCTTTGAGGAGATGAGGCAGAATTTCTAGAAAGGTTTTACTTGCCCTACTAGTATACTTAGCTCATACAAATAACATTCTGTCATTTATTTTTTTTTCAAGTTTATTTATCACTTTAGAAATTCAAGCTTGAAAACTGAATTTTTCTCTTTAAGGCGATGAGGCAGAATTCCTAGAAGGGTTTCACTTGCCCTACTAGAATACTTAGCTCATACAAATAACATTTGTAATTTGGGAATAACTAGCTCAAAGCTTACTAGCATAGATTACTAAGAAATTAAATTCATCAATGGTAATATAATAATGACCTGAATAACTAATTTGGACGCATCTCAGTTGATGAAGGCTTCTGTAATGATTCTTTTTGTGATGTTTTCCATGACGAAATACTTAATGAACAATCTAATATTAAAACTGACACTATGTTTCACTTTTATATAATGTTTTACTCACATAATATATTGGAGATGCTTGAGGAATCCATTTCACTTGTGAAAAGGCTGACTAAGCTTCTTTTCAGAAGTGAAATGCATTTCTCAAGCTCTCCAATATATGAGTAAAACATTATATAAAAGTAAAATGCAGTGTCAGTTTTAATATTGGATTGATTCTATTTGTTACAAATGTTGTCTTCCTAACCATGAAAATGATAATTTTCAAGTTTTAAAAAGTATAGGTTCGTTAGAATAGCTGGAGACGTCTCAATTTCGAAAATTCAATTGTAACACCGTTGTAATTAAGCTGTTAAACGTTAGAAACCTTCTCTCCTAGCACTTCCATTGGATCTGTGTAAGAGGCAAGAAAGATAGCCTACCTGTTCCTCTCCTGTACTATCCCAATTTTAATGACTTTATTATACGTTCTTCTTTTCTATCTAACCTACAATTTAATTGTTACTTCTCGACTCATAGCATGTATTAATTACTTCTAAAACCCTGCCGACAAAGACGCTGCGGCCTTGTTGGCTTGATGAACAATCAGCCCGGGTTGAGTCACACCATTAAAGATCTTATCTCCTTATCTCTGGCTTTATTTCCATTAGTTCATTGTCCGCAACTCGGTTACCTAATTTTTATGTAAATAGATTTTGGATGATACCAGTTTATGCTCTATGTATATGTTTGAAACAAATTATTTTCACATAGATTTATAGTGCCGATTCTCTAGATCTAGATGGATGTATTAACATCAACTAAACGTTTTATGTAAGAGTGATTGTTATCTTAGAGTTATTGAGCATATCATGCGTTCATGAGATAATATTAAAATTATAATTGGGTGTTTTCTGATTAATTTTATTGTGTATTTCTCAGCTTTTAGCACATATTCTCAAAGAAACCTCCGATTTATTCTACTAAAATTCATAGTTAGCCCTTTTCAGACTAATTTTTATTTTGTAGTTATCAAGTCATCAAATCAAATCAGATTGAATTCAAAAAATAAATGAGTGAAACAATTTTTACAGCGAATGTTCCCTACAAAGACAGAATGAGTTCAATTTCATAGAACACATATCAAGATAAAACTACAAATTATGAGGCTAAAATTAGGATTAAATGTTTCAATTACTGTAGAGAAAAATATTGACAAATTTTTATGTTTTGCTCTGATATCTTAGCTTACAATCAATGTAAAGCTGAAGTTCAAGAGCTGATAGTATTCAGTATTTTTATACTTAATAACTAAGGGATTTTATATGACATCACCTTATAAAGGTTTATTTAAAGAACGTTATTTTTCAATTAAATAATTTTCTAAATTTCTTATTTTTAATACACTTGACTGCATATTTTAAAAAGAAAAATAATTAATACTGCATATTTTAAAAAGAAAAATAATTAATTCATTTGATTATTACAGTTTTACAGATCCTTTTGATAAATCTATGAGTCATTCTATATCATAAACGTCATTATTTCACTCTTCTCAAGACTAACCTATCGTGTCAATCTATAATACAGTACTGTTTTTTTTTCTGTTGAATATTATAATATGCTATTACATATTCATAATTATATTATAAATAGAATTGAGTATTTCATTCATCTTATTATGTTATAATATAGTATTTATCTTATAATACAGTATAATAATTATTGTACTTATCAGAAGAGGGGACACTTTTTCACAAATACTATGGACTTGAGTTGTCTCGTTGACAAGGCCTATCGATGCTAAAAAATCATCAAAAAAACTTCGAAATTTCCTTCACAAGTGTTATCTTGTGTTCTATTTCATTGGAAAAGTTATGAAAAGCCGACTAGAAAACACATTGATGCCCACTTTTCTCCATCAAATACGTGCTTCAAACTATGTACTTTCTTGAAGGATACTTTTTTTAGTCCTCTCCAATATTTACTGCAGCTAGAAAAAAGTTTGTCCAAGTGTTTTCTATTATTCTTTGCCAATGTTGAGAGAATACAGTGGAGAATGAGTAGAATAAATATTTGGAAAAATGAGAACATAAAAAACAGAACGGAAGCTGTGATTTGGGATGTATGGGAAAGTCGGGGAGGATGCTGCACCAGAGAGAAATGGAGTGTGAGAGAGACAGAGTGGATAGTGAGAGAGAGACAACATGAAAGTTTGCATGAGATGGTAAAGAAAGTCCGCGCGACTTTGGAGCCAGGAAACCAAAGGCGTCTCTTTTGTTATGTTGGCGTCATTCAGTCGGCGTCTGCTTTTGCTTACCCCCTCCCCTTCCTCTTCAACATTACCCCTCATCGTTCCCATGGGGTGGGGGTAGTGGGCGTAACCCACTCCACCCCTCCATCTATCTTTACGTGCTGATTTGCTACCCACCCGCTAGCTCCTCTAAACTATTGCATCTCTAGCGTTTTATTACTATATCTTCACTCAGCAAACACAAACAAAAACTCTGCACTAGTCTATTCTTGTACATTATGACTATATTTTTTCTCGATTCATTGAATTTATAGTGTTCTATTCATGTAGCAGTGCTTGATATTGTGTGGAAAGTAGGTGTGGTACTACATTATGAACTATAAGTGGTGGGGGTGGTTCTGTTGGGATTTTTAAGATATAATTCATGTAGGTCCCCTTACAAATAATATTGCATACAAATCATAATAAATATATATAGGTTCGTTATTGATTAACCGTATATGAAAATACATACATTACTTTTTTATTTGAATAGTGTTGATACAGCGATTTGATTCAATATTGAATGGCGTTTAGTGGCATGCATGAAAGAGTGAAAATTGATAAAAAAAATTTAGGATGAAGCCCACAAGGTCTTAGACCTGTGCGTGGGTAATGAGTTTGATGATGATTATTGATGAGTTGGTCCTACTGTTTTAGGTGGGTTCCGAACCACCGGGTAGTGATTTTACAGCAGAGAACAGTGTCTTTTTTGCTGGCCAATCTAATCGGTCCGTTACAAACAGATCCTACGAGAACCCAGCTTGTCTCTATCTGATTGAACAGATACCTGCTACGGCTCGCGGCTATCACTTCCCATATTTCAATAATTCAAATAATTCTAATGATTAGCTAATTTGAAACGAATTATTAAGTAAATGAGGCTATACAGCAGTTAGAGTATCTTCCATCTTATCTTCACCACCATTTTGTTTTGATGAAACAAATTTTCAAGTTATCATGACTATCAATTCCATAAATAAATCAGGTAGGCCTTTTGGGAAACTCTTCAACATTTTTTAAATTCTAGAATTTTGAAAAAACTCCATAAAATCAGATAATGCTGAATGATACAAATAAATGTATTCCCATTATCCCATTTATTAATGGGTTTTACCAAAATGTCATTGAGAAATTGAACCTTTTGGTAATTAGATCTTAAACTTTAATGCTGATTACTAGGTCTATGAAACAGTATTCTAGTCCAATTTGACTAGGTTTCACTTCACTAGTGTAAGCTATATTCCACTTCCACTCTACTCGACTTAGCAGAAATCTTGACTAAGTCGTATGATTTAGAATACGCTACATTCAATTGTGTGTTATTCAGTGGTAATTTTATCTGTAGGCATGTATTTTTTCCAGTATTTATTAGTAAATAGAATAAATGAATGAATGGAATGTTTTTGGCGAATCATTCTTATCAGGTATTGAGCAATAAGCACTCATTTAGTATAGACTGTATGTTATTTACATAAACTAATACAAATCCAATAACAGTGACTTTTTATTCTTTAAGTTTTCTTCTCAAGTTCCACTAATACATCTGCACAAATAAACTTTACAGATATTTTCAAATTGAATATCTATAACTGAGATGTATCTTACCAAACTCTCTTTCTGTGAACTGTCTTCGAGCGTGGGTGGGGGGGGGGGGGGGTCGTAGGAGGCGTGGGTTTGACTTAAGCACAGATGAGCCTGAAATGTATTCAAAAGATCATTAAAGGAAATTTAAATAATATACAGTAATTATTGTGAAGATGAGAGTGGGTGCGTATGTGTGTGTTTGTATAGAGTGTGAGATTAATAGATCATATGAATACAATATATATACTCTATTTCATTTTATTTCTACATAAATTTGCTATGTGTATTATATATTATAGATTGTTGTACTTTGTGAATATAATAATTCTTATTGCTTAACATTATGTATCTGTAGATCTAATTGAAATGGTTGAGTGGTGGAGAGATTTCCAACTCTGCTCTTAATAACGACAATTAATCAATCTCTTCTTTTCCCTTTTTTAAAAGTTTTTTATAATTTAAATTTATTTGTTTATCTTATATTTTCTCTAGTAGGAATTAGAAGACATATCATCTCAATAGAATATTCCAAACTGAAATAGAATATATCAAACTACTCTCTTTCTCTTTTTTCTCTTTTGTGCGAAGTAAAGTATTGGTGCAAGCTGCTTTGAGCGCAAATCTAAAGGTCGATTATTATTAATATGCTCTGCCGGAACAAAGTGTTTAAGGCGGTAGCCGCCATTAAAGGCAAGGCTTTAGTCAAATCGCTCACTTCCTGCAGGCAATTGGATTTTTGCATGGCTGAAGCAGAGGAATTTTTTTCTCTTTTCAACAGTCCTCTCTGTCGAAACCTTCCAAGATGTCGGACTCACCGTATATTGGACATGGAAGTACAGTAAAACCTCGATAATTCGGCCCTCGAAAATCCGGACCCTCCAGTAATCCGGCCCGGTTCTTAAAGTTGTATTTTTTTAGATAATAACTGATAAAAAATAATAGATACAATTTTACACACATTTGAATTCTAAATTTTCAGTCATTCATATAGTATATTTACATTCTATATTATAATTCTATATTTACAATGAATACAGTACAAAATAGAATAGTGTTGTACTAAACACAGAATCACAATAATTACAGTACGCACGCACACAACAGAACAATGACATGGTCACAAAACTCATTACTGTACATTTTAAATGGTCTCTCGATGGTCCGGCTTTTACGTAAATCCGGCCTACCGGCCGCCCGTTTAGGCCGAATTAAAAATATAACATCCCAAGTGGAAGCATTTTCGTTCAATTGATCGACATACAGTCAAGTTAATTTCAAATTATCCTTTTATTCAGTATTTTTTTATTGCTAAACTGTTTAACAAAATTCATCTTCGTGTGTTATCTTTTCAACCGGTTTTTGACCTTTATGTCACAATAGCTACAAATAGATATCTACTTATATTGGTTAGATCGAGATTAACTCTGACATGAGTGCCGAAATATAGTTGGCTATTACTACACGATGTCATTAATTTATTGCAAATAAATGACCGTATGTGAGTAGCTGTTAATATTAGGTCTATTTGTAATAAACGTTATAAATTATTTCATTTGCTTACGGATTATCCATAAAATAAGTTGAATTCTCATAAATAGAATTGAGAAAAACACTACTATGGTCTAGTATTCTCAGTTGATACATGAAATTGTAGGAAAAATGTATTAAGAACTAAATAATGGAAATGATTGATTGCATAATTATCACCTTCATTGCTCATATTTGATATAAATGGTTGACAGGTTGCATAATTTGCTCTTTCATCAGTTATTGATATATGTCTTCATAAGTCCAGAATGTATTTTGCTTTTTTCATATCTCGCTCCTTCAAAACTCATAACTTACTTTTTACTTATTACAAAAAAATATAGGTAATTACATTAGACTACTCAAAATTATTATTGTTTCTATGGGAAAAACTTTTATGGAATGTAGGATACAAAGTCTCTTGAATAAAATCCTTTTTTTTATTTCAAAGGAACTGAACTTTCCCTACATTGAAACTATTAATATTTGTACCGTAAATAAATGTAAGTTATTATATGAAAATAATAATATCGAGTGGCCTGACTGGCTCAAGTCTGATTTCAGGGTTAGTAAAAAAGTTTAGGACCTCTGATATGCCTATTTTTTGGGCAGCCAGGACCGATGGCGTTATCGTGTCCTCCGAAACACGGCAGAGATCTCAGTAAAAATCTTTCGGTCAGACGAGGATCAAACCTTAGACCTTGGGTTATCAAACCAGCCATATCATGTTATTATATTAGTAAATATCTAATGGAATTTTCTAATATCCAATGGAAATATCTAATTCCACTAAAAAGGGAAATTATCAATAATTCAATCCTCTCAAAAAATGAAAAATAGCTGAATCTATACACTAATTAATATGAATCTATTATTAAAACTGACACTGTATTTCACTTTTAATTATTAATGTTTTACTTACATATATTGGAGATGCTTGACATATTATGTGAGTAAAACATTATTTTTTAAAAGTGAAATACAGTGTCAGTTTTGATATGAGATTGTTCATTAAGTATTTCGTCATGGAAAACATCACAGAATTTATATGAATTATTAGAAAAATAAGTACGGTAGCTATCATAAGTGTCTATAATGTTCGAACATCTGTAGAAACAATGACAACTTATAATGGAAACTTGAGAAGTTTATTCACAACAAAAAATACCAGTCATTTCTCAGAAATCTCAGAAAACAAGATCTCTCATATTCTGTTGACCAGTTTTTGAGGCTCCTTATCGGGTAGCGTAGCGGTTCGATACATCTTTATGTATGGAGTGGAATTCGATTCGCCATACAAGTATGGAGCCTTTTCTATATTGATAAGCTCCTGAATAAAATATGTGTAGCAACAGTGTTCTTTTGGCGGCAAAGTCGATAAAAATAGCGACAAAAAGTTGCGCGGCAAAGACGTACGACGTGAATGAAACTTGAATTTGTCCATGAAGTCGAGTTTTTCCCCCTGAATCACGAAATTGGTATCTTGCTACGAGCGAATTTCATTGTCATGTGAAATGAAGATAACTAAAGTAGAGGAACAATGACTGCAATTATTTCTTTTTTGAAGAAAATAGTGAGAAGTTATTAATTGTTTGGGAAACCACCTCACGTCTAGCCAAGAGCGTGTCTTCTCAAATAGGTTTCCAAAATAAAAATGAAATGTAACTAATACTATAATAAACTATAATAAGGAATAATTGACAAGGTGATTGGAACACTCAAATTAAGTTTTGAACCTTATTAAAAGACTAAAACGATTAATTCTATATTTTAATTTCTTCTCTGTAAAATTCTTAGTGGCTTAGGGCTACAGCTTAGGGCTAAAGATAAGTAGTCTGAATTGTATACGTTCTAGAAAAGTATGAATTAATTCACATGCACCTTCAACCCTTGAGGGTTACTAAAAAAACCTCAAAACAGTTTGATTACAGTGTCTAACAAAATTTTTATTGACTACTGAAATCTATTGATCTAGACTCTAGAGTGTCTAATTAAGAAGACAGACATTAAGATTAGGCTAATCCAATAATAAATTTAGGAAATAATAAGATTAGGATTAATCCAATAATGAATCTCATAATGTGGAAACATTCATCAATGTACCACAAAGAACAGTGAAGCTTTCTTGTAATACTTCATAGATTGAAGACAGAATCAATTTCAACACTGGTGTCAAAATGCTTCAATCGAAAAATCCAATTTGAGACATTTCAAATCCATTTCAGATGGATCATTGAGTTTCTTTTTTTCTTATTTACTCGGTATTGATCTTTGCACTACTCTCTTGGCATAATTTTTCCACACGATTGGCTGAAATGTATCAGCTACATCCATCGTAGATCAGCAGTAGCAAGTAATGCTTTTCCCATCCCTATCAATTTTTTTTCAGTCCTCAAGAATATACGTTTTTATGTGTGTCCAAGTTGTTTTTGATCTTGGAAAGAATACGGCGGCAATTACATTGGAGCTTTTCTTTTGCTGTGTGCAGGTTTTCTCACAGCATTTATGATGTGTTTTTGTACTTGATTATTTTTGTAGGTGACGTAAAAAATGGCGGAAGGAATATAAGTGAGTAGAAACGAAGATAGAATGACGATTGGCTGGTTTGACAGCTGTGTAGTTGTAGAAGAGGATGGGGCAAGACATGTCTGAGACAGATGTCTGGAAGAGACTCCAAGATGCAGTAGGCCGGTTTTTTACATGAAAAGACTGCATCAAAGGTCGTCTGTGATACGTCCTGTTTTGTAGTCTGGTGGAGGAGAAGGATGGGAAAAGCAAGACGGAAAAGAAGAAGAAAAAAGAAAGAGGTGAAGAAGAAAACGAAAAAGATGGAAAAATCGAGAAGGATAAGGTAAGATTAATTTTTGATAAGGATGAGGAGGGAGAAGTAATGTGCAAGAACTGTGCAAGAATAAGGGGAATAATAGGGGGAAGGAAAAATAAGAAAATGAAGAAGCTGAAGAACAAGTAAAAAGAGTAGAAAGAAAAAAAGACGAAAAATAAGAGAGAAAGGTTGAAGAGGAACGACAACAACAAGAAAAAAGAACAAGAATACTGAGAGAGAGAAAAATGAGAAAAAAGAAACGAAAGTGGACGGAGAAGAAGAAGAAGGAAGGGAAGGAGAAGAGAGAGAAAAGGGAAGAAAAATAAAGAAATGTTGAAGAAGGAAAAATTGAGGGACGAGAAAAATGAGAAGGATAGGACAAGAGATGTTGATGAAAAAGACCATGGACATTGACGATGAAGAAAAAGTAAAAGAATAAGAATAGAATAGAATGGCTGCCTTTATTTATTACTTGGGAGGGCGAAGTTAGAGCGCAGCCGGAATCTCTTCCACTTAACCCTCAAATAAGATGAGAGGATAAGAAAAACTCGATGACGAAAGAGGAAGAGGAGGAATAGATGATGGTGAAGAACGAGGAGAAGATGGCGAAGAAGACGATAAAGAGGATTATTAAGGAGAATATGAAGAGAAATAAAAGGAGTATAAGATGAAAAAGGGAACGACAAAGAAAATGATGAAGAAGACGAATTGATGAAGAGGAAGAAACAAAGAAGATTAATTGGTAGATGGAATGGAGGTGTTAAAAATGGAGGAGAGTAATAAAGAAGAAGAATGAGGAGGTGGAGCAGAGGGAGAAAAAACAGTGGATGAAGAACGGCTGTAGAAAAGTTGTCAGAGAGGGGAACGACCAAGCCTTCCTCGCTCCAGACTGCTGACTAGTGCAGCAGACATGTTTGTTCATTGTGCAGTCTACCCTTTACCAGCAGCCAGTCGTTCATTAGTAACAAAAATGATCTCTGGCGATGCACTTTTGATGCATTGGCTGCAGCACATCATTAAAATAGCTAACCTGCTATCGGCGATTGCAACAAACACATCTCTGTCTCACTCTGAATATCTTTCTCACATGGACATGTCTTCTTCCCTCTTGGCAGGTTGGAGACATGTGATTGGCTCAGCGCACACATAATTAACTTTCTCTTACTCACACTCACTATCCTCTCTTCTTCCACTCTCCGTGACTCTTTTCCCACAATTTCACTATATTTCTATTTCCAACATTGCCTGAACGTCGATATGTGCATCTTCCCTGAATCAATCGATTTTTGTATGTGTATGTTTTATATGCAGTTTTCTCGTGACTATCAGCACATTTATTTATTCATATATCATGAACTTCATTTTCTTATGCTCTTTATGACTTTTTCTTTCATATTGGGCAGTACGTTTTAAATTTCAATGTAGTGTAAAGCATTAAAAAAATGGCAGAATGGATTAAATCATCGAATGTATCTCAATCCATACACATATAAAGTACTGTTAACTACCACTATTACAACCATTATCAACTGTTAGTAAATTTAATTTATTAATTACTGTATTTTGTGAAGTCCTAAATAAGCATAAATATTTACTTCGTAGCACAACTCAGGATCAATCATCCAATGTATAAAGCACAGAATGCCTACTGCATCTGTACTATAAAATGCTTCGTAATTGTTATACATTTGAATTCAGTCTGTTTTCATGTTATTATTTGATTTGGTTCATATTATTCATATTAGCCATTTTATTCATTTGTTCATCTTATTCATATATTTTCATTTCAGTTCATATCCATATGTACTTTCATTTCAATAAATTATTTGTATTGTATCTTGAAAGTTGTTAATGATGCTCGCTGCCAGCACTCAAACCTAGGTTTTGCAGGCAGCGCCTAAAAATGTTATTGACAAAGTTTATTCTATACTAGTATACAGTACTTACAGAAATTGTTTTGTTTTTATTATTTGTGAATAGCTTTGTCATTGTCTATTATGATTTGATGTATTTTTTATATTATGGCAATAATAAAGTGTTTACTCTAGAACATGGCATGCCAGGATGATTTCCAAAATATGTGCTTCATTTATTATATGTATCCTATTATTACCTGAATATAATTATTGAATCGCTTGGTTAAAATTCCTTGTATTGTATATTGAAAAAGGAAAAAAATTATTATTTATTTATTTAATATAAATTAAAAATTCTATTACAGTGTGCGTTCAAATTTCCCGCCACCACATCTCAGCCACATTATTCAATGTATATAATAATGTAATATTTATACATTATACAAAAAAAAATATATATATACAAGTAAAATTACTTCTGATAACATTTTTCATATAATAATTTACTCTCAAATAAAGGTAGACTACTCATTATCATGGAACTGGGAGGATTCATAATAATTATTACCAAAAATTCCTAGACCTCTCAATTACAAAGAACACAAACCAACAACACAGCTTCAACATCTACAGAAAACCAACAATGACAGATACCCTAATACACAGCACCTCCAATCATCCAACACAACACAAACACTCAGCATTCAGGTCAATGCTACACAGACTCAACAGCACACCGCTTTCCACCGACAATTACCACACTGAACTAAATACAATAAAATACCTAGCACAAGAAAACGGCTACAAACACGACCTAATTGACAAACTCAATCATAAAATAAGAAACAAAAAACAAAACACCAACACCACTGACAAAAAATACATCACAATGACATACATTAATCCACAATCACACAGACTAGCAAAAATCTTCAAAAAAGCCGGCCACACCATCTCATTCAGAACAAAAAACAAAATAAAAAATGCACTTACACTCAAAACCACACTGAACACAAACAAATACGATCTCCCAGGGATCTACAAACTAAACTGCTCCGATTGTAACAAATTCTACATAGGACAAACAAGCCGCACATTCAAACAACGTTACAAGGAACACTTTCAAGCCCTGACATCCAAAGCTGAATCGAATTTTGCCGACCATCTCATTCAAACTGGACACACTTTTACCGACATCAGTACCAACCTACACATTCTACACATAAAATCTAAAGGACACGAACTCAACACCTTGGAACAATTTGAAATATACAAACACACCACACACAATAAACAAAACATTCTCAATGAACAACTAAATTTTAAATCTCACAAACTTTTTGATCATATTTTACAAAAAACCACAACACTTCTAACCAAAAAAACTGACATGATGATCTAGGAGCCTCTGATGATGGATCTCATAGATTCGAAAGTACTCGGCCAGTTTAAGTGAGTTATTATACTTATTCTTAACAAATATTTGACTGCATGTCGTTAAATTTCACATGAAAAGTTAATATTAACAACGCAGTTCGTCATGGAACATGAAATCCAGGAAATTACCAAAAAATTGCGTTTTAGAGGCTGGTTAAAAGTGTGTTAGGAATAAGGAATAAACAAAAATAATGCTTCTACAATTTGATTGAATCTGCTTTTATCATGTAGGATCTCAGTCTTCAATGATGTAGGACGCGATTTATCTGTAATGCTTCAATCAAATGCAACATTAACAATTCCATGCAAGGAACGAATTATTTCCTAACTCCTCTACTGTTCAGAAGTTGATGGAAGTTCTATAGAATTGATCAATTTACTGCAATAAGAGGGATCACCCTTCCTAATGACATGTGAACCCTAAATACACGATTCCATCAGATGATGAGAATCCCATTCATGATTAGCTCATATCTGTTTCGTTGCTACCAATCATTACCATTATCGTGCATTTTTAAGCAATATATACTAATTGGTTAGCAGGGAGATTTCCACCTAACATGAAAATAAAACAAAATGAGCTTTAATCA
The DNA here is from genome assembly GCA_948455865.1 of Conomelus anceps. Lineage (NCBI taxonomy): Eukaryota > Metazoa > Arthropoda > Insecta > Hemiptera > Delphacidae > Conomelus > Conomelus anceps. The sequence continues at coordinate 25,877,510 of OX418225.1, read as the reverse complement.
ATGTCATGCTCTGCCCCTAGGATAGGATGTCAACAAGAAGTTACTAATAGAAATAATAGAAAATATAAGAAAATATAATAGTAATGAAGATAATAGGGAAATTTCAAGTTTTTGCCGACATCAAAATGTATATTTTCTGTAACTTCTTAACGTGATACCCATAGAGCTGATACCATTCACGAATAAAACTAAAACTCTTGGAATAGGTACTTGGGTGAAAGCAAAATAATATTTACAACTCTGTTTCGAGAATCCTGCAAGGAATTGTATCATCAATGCACGTTAAAATCATAAATTTTTCTTTTGCTGAACAAAAGCACAACGTTGCCTAACAGAGTTTTTTACGCGGTCAGCCGCTCACGTTTTGCGCGTGTGTGCGCGGGCTTTAATGATGTGACATGCGTCTCACGAGCGACGTATCTGCGCGCAGCGGTTGAGCAATTTTCACCAGCGACAGACACCGCCGCCATCTTGTCCGCTTTTTGATGAATTCCTGAACGAAATTAGAAATTCCTTGTTTGATTCAGGGAGTGTTTTTAATGTCAAAAGTAAAGCATTTGCAATTCTTTGGCGTCTGCTTTTAAACTTTTCAACGCGCGGAAAGTCGAAAAAGAAACCAAAGAAGATGAAGAAGAAGAACTGGTTGTCCGCTTTGGGTTTGTCCAATTAAGAGACTAGAGGGGTTGGCATCGCGCGCCGCGGTATCTCTGGAAAGTACAAAAACTCTGAGAATTCGCCAGAGATCTGAAAACGCGCTTCTCTCCTTCAATGCCGCTAAACTAAGACAGCGCAAAGATGAAGAGGTTCTCGGTCTCTTTTCAGTATTCACGTTCTGATTGTGGAATTGACAATTATTTATTTCCTTATCCAGTCCCGTTTTATTTCTTATTTTTCTTTGTCTTTCTCTTCTCCACTTTCTTCTTTTTTCTTTTCTTTTTCTTTTTGTTTTACGTTTTTCTTCCCCTCCTCCCCCTTTTTATTTTTATTTTTTATCTTCATCATTGTGTTCTTCTTCCTCTCTTAATTTTACTCCTCATACTCCGTATTCATCATCTTCTTCCACTACTAGTTTGTTCTCTTCTACTCTTATTCAGTCTTTCTCTTCTCCTTATTCTTCATATCTTTCTCTTCTTTTCACTCTACTTTTTGTTCTATTATTTCATCTTCCTTTCATTTATCATATTTTCCCTTCATCCACCTCTTCACATTTCTACCCTTCTTCTTTTTCCATATCGTCTCATTTTTTTCTTATTCATCTTTTTTCCGCTTGTATTTTTATTTTCTCATAACTTCTTTTCACTTTACTTTATGTTTTATTCTTTCATCTATCATATTTTACCGTCATCTACCTCTTCACATTTTTATCCTTCTCATTTCCATCTTATCGGCTCATTTTTTCTTATTCATCTTTTTCCCTTTTCTATTTTTATTTTTTTCATAACTTCTCTTCACTCTACTTTTTGTTTTATTCTTTCATCTTCCTTTCATTCATCATATTTTCCCTTCATCTTCCTCTTCACATTTTTACCCTTCTCATTTTCATCTTATCGTCTCATTTTTTTATTATTCATCCTTTTTCCCCTTCTATTTTTGTTCCCTTCTTTTTTTTCATCCACCGCCATATTTTCTCTACCATCGTCCTCTTTCCTTTCTTCTCCTTTCTTCCTTCATTTATATCACCTCATTCTCCTTTCACTATTTCTTCTTTCTTTTATTTTTCTCCTCCCTTTTCATTTTCTTCTACATCTTGTTCTTCTTCTCCATCATTATCTTCATCCACCCCCCTCGCCATCAAAACTTCCAAGTCCAAAGGCGTGGTACATCATTGCATTGTTCCCTGCTTCTTTCTTTCCTGTGAAGCAGCAGTCCTTTCTTTCCTTTTCTTTCGGCAAAAACCGACGAAATTCTTTCAGTCAGCCGGCTAGCCAATTAGAATAGGTTCCAGCTTTTCTCAGGAATTCCAGAAAATAAAGAGATGATGGCGAATCCTCTCTGCAAAGTTCACTTTTCAGCTTGCAGGCGAATTTCCGATAACAGCTGTAGTCCTGCATTGCTGGAGTTCTTTTCAGTTCATAAGGTGCTTTATTTATTATTCTAGAAAAAGTGATTTTGTACACTATCCAGTATTGACTGAACTTTGTATAATATCAAGATTTTTTAAATAAACAAGACCTGTTTTTACAAGTTAGTTCGAAGTTACTGACAATTGAACAAACTGACAAATTTACTTAAAATTCAACAAACTGACAACTGAACAACTGACAATTGAACAAACTGACAAATTTACCTATTTTTAAATAAATTCTCCATGAAATTGTTCCTATTCTGCTTTCTTCTTACGAGCTCATTTGTTATTTTATGTTATTGACACTTCATAGGTATTTCTCTCATGTTGTTTGACTGTCCAATATTTATTCTAAAACGTTTATATTAGAATTAGTTTATTTGTTACTCATTTGGTTATTTATTTATTTCAAATTCTTTATATTCTACCGTTTTTGTAAAATACAAAGTGATCTAATTGGTTCTTTTTTCATTTTCAGGTAAATTGCTGAGTTTTTATGCTGTTTGGTTCGTATTAAAAAGCTTTATTTTATCTCTTAAGTGTAAAATCAATAACTAGAATTTCGGTAAACTAGTTAGTTATCACCTTCTAGATACTAAGATGTACTGTAGTTAAATTCGAAATTCTACTACATAATGACAATTCTTGACAAGTTATTTTACGTAACGTATATTGGACAAACAATGCTTTAGTATGCTCTTTTATCTGAATTATTCATCTATTTTCCCTTTATTCTCAACTTTATATTTTCATAATTCGTCATTCTTCATTTATTATTTCTCTATACTTATATGTATGTATATATACATACATATTATAATGTATACATACACTTACACGTATGTATTCTGTAGACTAGTATTGTTTTATTTAATTTGTTTTGTACCATTACGGGTCTCATCAGAACCAGTGGAAATCATCAAATTATAAATAAATAATTAAATACATTCACTTTTATCTTATTACATTTCATACATGAAGCTCATTATATCTATCCCATTAGGCAGATTATTCATAATTTTTTAATTTAAATTTCTCAAATAGTTTGCCTCTTATATGTTCGAAGGCAGAATAGAAACAGAAATAGTAACTCCTATTACTGTACAAACTTTGGCAGGTAAAGCACTTCAAAATTTATCTCATTGTTGAGCTATTTTATGAAAGCAGGGCCCACACTCAGAATGTTCACCTGGAAAGTTATGTACTCTTTGCGAAAGCAAAACACAATGTATGATATCGTCGATAGTATACAACTTATTTATGACTATGTTTCTGTTAGGATAGCATGCTCTGAGAATAATTGATGGCTGCTAAAATCATAAAGCGCAATGTACAAGTGAAGGATTTCTGAGAATATTTCTCTGTTCAGTTTGCCAAACAAGGGAGGGGTCCTCGTATGTTATTGCTTAGTTGGTGGTGAAGGAGTTTTGAATAATGTGCAAATCAGGTGGTGAAACCAAGAGCTGACAGTAAAACTGGTGTCAGTTGAATTTATGATTTTGGAGGCTTTTGGCCGAAACATGATGGAGGATGGAAGAATGAAGGAAGAGGACAGAAAGAGAAGGAAAATGAGAAAAGTGGTGAAGAAAAAGAAGATAAAGGAGGAGATTAGATTATCTTTCTTTATTCATGAATTTACAAATTTTGCATATAGGTTGTTGAAAAAAAATTATTAACATCACATAAGAGAGGTGGAGAAGGAAAACGAAGATTAGAGAGAAGAAGAACAAAAAAAGGAGAAGAACAAGGAAAATTGTGAGGAGGGGAAAAGAGAGAATGAGAAAAAATGAGGGGTGATAAAGATTAGATTTAGATTAGATTAGAACACTTTATTTATGTAAATTTACAAAATTTCTTAAATGATTTTAAATTTAGCATTATTACCGTCGCATAGGTAGCAAATGTACAGCAAATGATATTAATTTTAACTGAAGAAAATCCCAGTGACGTATTTACATAAAATGGCGAAGTCTGGACAAAATTCGTCCATTCTTAACTTAACCTTAGGTAATATATCTTAATTCTAGCTTACGAATTTGGAATACATTTATAACTTGAAATTTATACAATTATTTAGATCATTAAAAAAAATATATATATATATAAAAAGAGAGATTGCTCAATCTTACGGTCAACAGACTGGAATTTATTATTTCAAACACTTACTGATAGGCATAAATTAATAAAACGGAATATTATTTCAAATAAATATAATTCAATTAAATGTATAGGCCTAAATTAATAAATTTCATCTGAAATATCTTACATGGAATTTTATTTTCTCTAGACTTGTGATTCAGTTTTTTAAAACAATGTATGATATCTTCTAAATCAGTACTAAATAAATTTCTTCGTATTGGTGATTTCCAAGTGTGGTAAATAACAATAATTGGCGGGCCGCTTAGCGTAGTTGGTTGGGGCGTCGCAACTTCAGCTTGCTGTCGTGGGTTCGATTAAACTGACGTTATACAAAATTGATATTTTTTTTGACAATAAACGATTTTGATTTTGATTTGATTTTGATTCCCGCTGCTCCGTCTGCATCTATGTGTAATCATTCATCTCATTACCCAAGCACAAGTCTTGGACTTATGTTGGCATCATCAGCAATAAAAAAAATTGACTTAATGTTAAATAAGACTATGAATAATGTATAAAATTGTAATACTAAGAATAATGAATGGAAACAACCAGATTTATTACAGAAAAAACGAAATTTACTTTCAGCAGTAAATTTTATGCACAATCTTATAAAATACAGAACAGCTACATATGAGCTATATATTCTATAGTGTAATACAGTGATACTATTGGCTAGTAGAATAGGAGAATCTAATAAGACTGACCTATGCTAACTTGAAGCTAAGTGATTGGTTGACGGCTGAGACTGACACACTCCAGCTCTGAACCAATCAAGCTACAACGTAGCGGGTCAGCCCCTTACTCCCATAGTAATAGCCAATAGTATTAGTCCATGTATTATTAAGCTCTTATGTATTTCAGTTGAACTTTGAGAATGGTGTGGTTGCCAAAACTGTATTGACTTCTTTTTTGTAATACATGTTATTGCTTTGTTTAAACCAAATCACACGAAATTCCAATCAGGAAATTTATTAAAGTTAACACATCGAACTTTCAAACAGAATAACCAATTCATTTTCAATTTTTTTACATTCCTATTTTTATCATCCAAACAATGTTATCGTTGTTGTTGGATCGAGTTTTAATCTTTTGAAACGAACATGAATCATCGATTAACTATCGATCCCAGAAGGCCCTGCGTAAATCTTCAATGCAAAGTGGCTACATGAGTACCACGTGTTCCCTGACACCTCAGTCCATACAAATGTCACTGCATCGTTGGTCAGGAGATTCGTTACCTAGAATAGTAAATAGACGCAAGTTCTTGGCGGGTATCTGAACTTAGTTATCAGATGTTTTCTCCATGTTCTCATGTAATTTTCTAGTCCTGCTATTCACTCTTCTGCTAAGAATAATAATGGACTATCAGTCTACATTCTTCCTTTACTTCTACACATCAAATCTTACATTTATCTTTATGAAATTGAAGTTCTTTCCATTCTCTTGATTATTCATTCCGCAATTTGAGCTTAATTTTGGTCCAAAAGGTTTTATTATTGTCATCTTCTCACAATATATAGGTAAGTGACTGCCGTAGCAGGTATCTGTTCAATCAAAGATAAGCTACGAAACTCCTGGGCGCTTTTTGTAAGGGTGACCAATTCGATTGGCCAGCAAAAAAGACTGTTCTCTGCTGTAAAATCACTTCCCGGTAGTTTGGAACCCCCTAAAACTGTAGGTCCTACTCATCAATCACCATCATCCAATTTTTGTGAGACGCATAGGTCTCAGGCCTGTGTGGGCTTCATACTCCGAAAAAAAATATGTTTTTTTCACAGTGTAATTGAAGCTTATAATCACCAGACTAACTGATCTCTGTTTCAACAAAAGGTAAAAATTAAGTAGTGGTTCGAATTCTAAATTTTCTAAATTATAAAAATTTGTAGTTTTTTGGTTTTGATATTGTGCCATTTTCGACTTGTCACAGTCATTTTAAAATGGCACGATGTCAACTTGACCAATCCACAAAATGTTCAGCCGGTTTTTTAAAGAAATTTTCTTCAATTCATTCCTTATTGAAATTGCAATATTGAAATTTACCATTTCTTTTGTATGATATTCGCAAAACATCAAAGCCCTTACAAAAAAAATAATAAAAGTCTGCCATATTTTTTTGAGGACGAATGCTTAGTCGGTTTTTTACAGAAGATTTCGTAAATTCATTCTCTATCGCTTATTGCAATATAGAAATTTACCATTTCTTTTGTATGATATTCGCCAAAAACAAAGCCCTTACAAAAAAATAATAAAATTCCCCCTTTCTTTTTGCGGCCATATTGATTTATTTAGTTATCTTGAAGCAGTTTCCATTATATTCCTCTCTCTTATTTTTCTCCAGCATTCAATAAGTTTTTCCTACTTCATTTAACAAGTCTTTCACATTATTTTGAACCACTTCTTATCTAAACTTTTCTGATTTCCAGCATTTAAGACTTTCTTACTTTAAATTCGATAGCGTTCAATGAAATACTATTGAAATAAAACATATTTTAAAACAAAAAAAGAAACCGACTTCAATGAAATGATAAAATACTCACGTACTAAAAAGGTTAGAATAAAGTATTAGTAGGGGTTATCGAGAATACTGCCGCGACCAATCAGAAGACAGGGGGGCGTGGCCACCCCCCTTCCCCCTCCCCCAGGTCAGACATTTTGTAAACGCCCACCCCTTCCCCCCTGTCCCAGACAGCCATTTTGTTTTTAAGGTCACATACCCCCCTTCCCTATGTGTCCCCACTTTATTCCCAATAGATTAAAGGGGGACCCCCCGCAAGCACCAATGAGAGAGGACCTATCCCCCCTGACCCCACCTCTCACAGAAGGTTCCCAATAAATATAGAACATACAGTTTTATATCTATATATACATGCTTGCAATTGTATATCTATATATACCTGCTTGCAATTACTATATCTATATTTGCAATAGCATCAGCCCCCGCCCCCCGCTTTAGCTATTAATTGCATCTGCACACTTGCCACCACCTGCTGTGATTCTCAAAGCCCTCTCTTTCGCACGTGCAGTGTTAATATACCCCCCTGCCCCCCACCCCCGGACAGTGCTTCAGATATTAATAATACTTCCGCCCCCTGCTGTGAAAAACTATTTCATAACGTTTAAAAGCAGAACACGTGCACAAGTTTTATGTGTGTGTGTGTGTGTGTGTGAGAGAGACGTGCTCTCAGGTCATTAACCTTAGAATTTAACGGTCGCAACACGTGCCTAGCAGGTGGGGGGCTGTACACAGAAATAGAATGCTTCTACACTCCCCGATTCCTAGATTGATAGCGTTGTAATAGGCGTTCTTGTTGAGGAGGTAAAAACAAACTACTATCATATTTTATCGTCGGCTCATCCATCCCAATAAGCCGAAGAAATTCGCTGACAGTATGTTCTGGCAATAGTCCTCGTCCCTCCAACTCTTTATAATCAAACGTTCTGGCAGCCATTACACATTTTTCTATCAAATAATAGGCATATCTATACATCAGATCATTTAAATGCCTCTTGAAATCTCGATTATTATGCACATAATCCATTAATAGGTCCTGTGATATTTTTACAGCTGTGTTAAGTTGTTCATATGAGATGAATCCTGCTTTTTCAATTATAAACTCTTTTTTAGTGAGTAAATTTTCCCTATTGAATTCATCTCGAGTGAGTAGTTTATCTCTTTCTGCCTCTGCCTCTTTGCTAATAATTTTCATCTCATTATTGAGGGTATGTCTACTCACCAGCACACTAGCCTTCTCCTGCTCAAATTCTCTCCTAGTTAAAACAACCTGTTCTAAATCATGCATGCGTTTTTCCAACACATTGTTAATTATACTTAATCCACTATTGAGATTTTCAAACGACACAAGTTGGCTTCTTTCATTGTTAAATTCTGTTCTAGTTAAAACATCCTTCTTCAACTCACTCAATTCAAATTTCAACTTGTCAAAATTCGCTACTAATTTTTTTAACTCCTCTAATTGCTTCGCATGCACTGTATGCATCCTACCGAATCGATCGGTGTTCATTGTTCGAATGTCGAAATTAATTATCAACACCTCGGTACACCCGCTTTAGCGGAGAGGTTCCGATTTGTGTTGCTTGTCAAGATGACTCGCGCTGGCAGCACTGACGTCACCACCCCAGCTCATGTCTTTAGTCGGCTATTCTCACTTTACACGATGTTTCGCAGAGGGGTGAGGAGGCGCCCTCACCGCATTCCTTCTAACCTCCTCTTTCGCAACAGTCGGTTTCACCCAGCCTCATCTCTCTCATATTTCTTTCTCTCCTCTTTCGCTCTACCGAACAGCTTCCTGCCAACACGGCCTGTCCTCGCTTTTTTATTGTATAAAGCTAGCTTCTCGCAGTTCTTGTAATATCGAATCGATTTCAATATCGTGAGCTGAATTTCCTGCATTTTTTGAACCCATTAAAATAAATAACCGTTCGACTAGTTCGTTAACATCATCCCAGAATATGTAGTTTCTATCACGTGATTTATTTCTAACAAAATTCAATAATCCTTTCCCATACTTTGAACGTTTTTTGGGTGGAAAAAGTTTCTGTATAATTTGAGATTTTTTACCAGAATTGCGAATTACGTAACCCTGGTTATTAATATGTACAGATGTCAGTGATAATATTTTTTTATATTTCGCCAAATCTTTGTTATTGTAGAGATTTGAATTTGGTCTACTGTTAAACAATAGCTCCAACAAACCATGAGTCATTCTAAACCTTTGTTCGCCGACAGTTATAAAAACATCATCAAAACTTACGGGCTCATCGCCGATAAAATATAAATTTTGTTTATGATCAAAACGTATACCGTAAGGAATAGAATTATCTAATTTCTCGTTATGAAACACACCTAAATAGTTGTCTAAAATTTCTTCTATTCGAGTGCGACGGTTAGTAATATTCAAAGTCGAATCAAAGAAAGCAGATTTATCATTAGCAGAAATATTTACATCTTCCTCCCCATCCTCCTTCTCCTCCACCTCCTCCTCCTCCTCCTTCTCCTTCTCCCTTACCAGCGGTTCAACCTTGTGTTCTTTTTCGCGCTTTACTGTTTCATTGGCAGAGATTGTGCTCTTTTTGAGTTCAATTAATGGAGTAATTATTGGTTCCAACCTTTTACGATTAAATTCCTCACTCTGTGTTTGAAAACCCAATAAATTTCTGTGTTTTTCAATAATAGTTTTTCTCAATTTTTTTATTCTATCTATTAAACTGCTTCTCTCCCCAACAGATGATGCTGCGGTAGGAGCAGCACGATCGCGTTTCTTACGCATATTAACTTTCTCCATTAATGCCGCGACGTTGAATGACAAAAAATCGTGCAAACACCGAAGTTACCTCATTGCAAAGGAATCTTTATGAATTTATCCAATTGCTCTCTGTATCTTCCATTTTCAGCCTTACATTCAGTAAAAATAGAAACAAATTTGTGAGCACCTTTTGACCACACCTCCCAACATAGTTTTCTAAACTCACTGAAACTCATATCTTCCCCTACAAAATCCCTATAAATTAATTTCAAATTTAATTGATCAAGTTTAAAAATAATCAATACGTTGCAATTATCTCGGATGTGATGTTTCATTATCGCACCGTAACTTTGTACCAAGTAGGCTGTGTCAATTTCGCGATGTCTACCCATTGTAAAGTAATTACGAATTTGAGGTACATTGCTTAATTGTAAATCATCAAAAATGACAAGAGAGTTTCTCTCAACTTTGTTGGGATGCTTTATCATATCAGTATTGTCTGACATGTAAAAGCTTACACATTTTATCTTTGAAAACACCTTTTTCAAAAACTTATATTTATCCTGATACAAAGAATTACTAAATAAGTATAAATGTTTAAATTTCAATCCGTTTTTATTGAAAATCAAATTCAATAACGTATTTGTCTTACCACTGTTGGATCTTCCAATCAGGATAATGCGTGCATTATGCGGTAATAAACTACCATTTTTACTCTTGCCAATGTTCGGTTTACCTGTAATAACCTCATCAAAATTGATGATGGGTATGGTCGTATCCTTTACCATTGTATCACTATGATAGTCAATGGATAACTGAATAAAACACATGCTTCAACATATTATATCAATTTATTGATAATATTTTTCAATTCTTTTCCAATATACAACATTTCGCTTATTTACAATATAATACATAGTATTTACAATATAATACATAGTATTTACAATACAGTTCTTAACCTAGTAAATTCTTTCTCTCGATCCATGTAGGTTCGCTGAAACCTAACCATTTAACCATTATTTTATCTTTATTTTTCCTTATAATTTTCTCTACTAAATAAACTTTCTGCTCCTCCTCATCCAGCTTTGTTTTTTTCATTTCTTCTTCGTAGAAACGGCCAGAAATTATTTCCCCTTTCAAATCACGCAAGATGTAAGTAGGTGGCTTAGTCGGATAGACTGAATGAATTATAAATAATTCCCCACTCCAATTAATATTATATGATTTGTCGAAAACCTGTCTGTACTTACTAATGCGTACAACATCGCCCAATTTAAATTTCGGTTTTATTCGTTTAGATTTCAAACGCAAGTTCTCATTGGCCGCCTTATTAAGCGATGCTATTATATGATTTCGATGTTTTTTGCGAACATCAGATGGCCGCATTTGAATTGTTCTGTGGAAAGCATTATTATACTCTTTAACCATTGTTGGTAATGCTCCCACCCATCGTTTTGTTCCATGCTGCGTTAAATATTTATAGATTTTTGATTTAATAGTTCTAATAAAACGTTCGACTATTGCAGCTTTTTTCTCACTAAAAACATGGTAATGTTTAATATTATACCTATCCAATAATGCTTTTACTTTTGTATTAAAAAATTCAGTACCTTGGTCTGTCTGAAAAAATTTAACATTTTTATTTTTACGAATAATTGGTTCAAGTGCAGCATACACAGAGCCGGCACTTTTGGATTTTATTGGCACACAATAAGCATATTTAGAAAAACAGTTAATTACAGCTAAAATAAAAGTAAAATTTGAATTATCTCTCGCCAGTGAGCTCATATCAATTAAATCTGCCTGAAGCAGATCCACCTCACTTTTAATCTCATATTTTCTCCTATTAAAATGTACTCTTGGCACAGAATGCAATTCTTGTGCTAATCTATGTCTAATTTCATTCATTTTTGTCGACATCACACACGTGTGATATATCTCAACTGCCTCGGAGAGCGTAGGTAATCTATTTTTAGCCACCCTCTTTTTTGTAAAACAACACTCCTCCTTCCTTCTCCACTACTCACTCGCTGCTGCGCACTCGGAGAGGAAGGTTCTACTCACTTCTTCACCCCTCTCACCACCTCCTTCTCCCCCTCCTTCTCCTCCTTCTTCTTCTTCTTCTTCTCCTTCTTCAACTTGGGGGATTCTATAATGGCCCCATGCCAAGGTATGAATCCCATCCGGGGCAATATACCTTTTATCATCATAGCATGAGAGCGCTGTTTTTGCACATTCTATTTGATAAATTTTATGCGAAAAACTCCTAATCATATTGAAACGCTCGTAGTGTCGGATCCTTTCAAATAAACACTTCTTGTATAGATCAAACGATAAGCACCTGTCTTTAATTTGACGTTTCACACCTTTAGCAGTATTTTTTGTAATTTCATCCACATCGTCCATATATTTGAAGGAATACAATTTGGGGCGGAGACCGACAAACTGTGTAATTATCTTTGAATTTGCTTCATCCTTAAATTTCCCAACCACTTTTTTATTTACAAGACTATAACATTTGTGAGTGGATGGGTAATCAGATGTGTCAAACCACGTCAAATTATTCCTAATATCCTGGTACACATCCTTTGTTTTCAATTCATACATCAGGCTATCCGTATCCGACATTAATAGATTCACATTTTCAGGACGATATATGTTCAAAATCTTGTTGTAGTGGAAATCAAACATTAGGTGTTTACTCAATTCCAAAATGGTGAATCCTGCAAAGATGGGTTTTTTCAAGCTGATTTCAATCTTTCTTAGAAACACCCCGATTACATGCTTGTTATAAATAACCCATCGCTTGACCAGAGGTTTCGAAATTAATTTGTCTAATTTTTTTTCGTCGGTAACAAGCTCTACTTGGGTGTGGTTTCTATCACACTGCAATGTTTTCCCATAGATTATATTACTCAACGCCTTGAAATTTTGAATTTCAAACTTATTTTTTGCGTTTCTCCTACACTCTGTGTTGAAATCAATGTAGGGTTTCAACCATCGTGATTGCGTGAACCTCACCACGCGATGAATACATTTAAGCCTCATTCCCAATTCTACATACAATTTTAAATTCCTATAATGTAAAACATATTTCGTGCGGTCATAGAGGGTGGCCAAAAGTTTTGTTGTTAATATTTGTCCCTCATGTTTCTGGTAGTCAGACAATAGATGGTGAGGTGCTTCTTCTTTTGTAGGCGCTAGCGGAAAATGATTGTGTAAATCGTGAAGCGATTTAGGATATTCGAGATCACACTCGATAACGTAGCCGAACTCTGAATCCACCGGCAAGTTTAGAAATTCAACTTGCGCAATTTCATCTTGTGATAGAAATTTGAAATTTCCGTCTGGGAGTGGTTCGCACATTGCGTACCCATATAAATTACAAGCGTCCAAATATAAAATATAGCTCGTCGGTTTGCTTTCATCGTATTTCTCATGCATAAAAGGATTATTGGCTTCGGCAAATCTGTGTGGTATAACAGATAACCCACCTCGTACATTCTGTTCAAACATTAAGTGCATATCCACATCTGTAATCAGTCCGAGCTCGACTTTTGTATAATACAACATACAATTCCACGAGAAATGTGCCAGAGACAAAAAATGGGTTACATCTAATCCGTATTTTTCAAACATTGATGATCTCATATCCTCAAAAATGTCACACAAAAGGAGTGTATCACAAAGTAGATACAAATCATGATATTGTCCGAGGTTTTCAATGTCACACGCTCTCCAAACATTCTGTGCATGCGCGTACTCCCTTTCTTCTAAAGGCGAATCTGACAAGTCGTTGTAAAATGCCTCAATTGGCGGTAGGTTGACTTCTTCAAATTTCTCTGGCGAATCGAAATATGTGTATGGATACACTCCCTTTTTAACTAAAAGCCTCAGTTGTTCGGGTGTCTTGAACAGCGTATGCATTCTCCTGAATTTCGATTCCAATCTTCCATCTTCTGACAAATTTTTAACAAGACTATCCAAAGAGGCATTCATAAATTTCAGGCTATCTAGAAACTTGATTCGTCCCACGCTGATTGTCATAAACTTTTCCGACGAATTGGCAATGCATTGTATTGGTTTTTTGCATTTACCTAAAGCCTGTACGATATGATGGCTGTCATATCCCGTGAAGTTGTGCATGAAACAGGGTATGAAATTAGGTGCCTTTCCATTCAAATTGCACGACTGATGTGCGGCACAAATATATGAACCTGTTTCGTGCGAGTGATGCCTACACTTGATGTCGCCAATCAAGAAATCCTTCCCACACAGCCCGCATTTTTCCGCACTATTAAAATCTCTTTGTTGCGCTTCACTCAACCGAATCATAGGTATTTCTCTTTTCATGTCCTCGTAAAGCACTTCACCCACACTTGTAATTTCATCTAGAAATTTTTCCACAATCTTATCGGCAATATCTCGCGACCGATAGATACGTGGTCCATGACAAATTTCGCCATCGATATTGAGTACGACAAAACAGTATCCGCATGGAACGTGTCGAGTTGCCTTTTTTGTAAAGCTTCCAGTGATGGGCACATCATCAACTTCTTCTTCTTCTTCTTCCCCACTCTTTATTGGCACAATAAACGACTCAAAATCGGCATAAATAACATATTTCGGTTTCAAGGTATACGTGTAATTTGTAAATTTCAGTTTCTCATCTGCCTTGGGAAGTGTTGTTCTCTGTGCAGCAAATTTTGAACACTGCTCTTTGTGTTTTTCCAAATTTAGTTTTCCATCCACGTTCAACGATTTCTTTGTTGTGAAGCGATGGAAACAGAATTCACAAACATGTACCTCCCCATTATGTTTTGATAAACGACTCAAAAGCCGAGACAACCCGTTTTTCCCGTTTGCGGTGTTGATGAGACAAAAATGTGATTTTCGGGGATAAGTTTCGCTTGTTAGCAACAAAAGATTAATTTGGTGAGTACGCTCTCTGTGTATGCTACACCTGTATGGGAAAAATTTTCCATTGTCGTACGCAATTACATTTATGGATATATCAGGATTTAAAGCTTCAAATTTCTTAATGTCCTGCAAAGTAGCAGGAAAGTTGACCCCGTTTGTGTTGACTGTGTGAGCAAACTTGCTCAAATATTCAACACTCATATGTGTATTTCGCCGATAATGGAAATAAGCGAGAATTGACCACAATAGGCATTTCTCGTCATTGAAATTTTTTATGTTAATCACACACTTTTTCCTTACAATAAAATCGGGAGTCTCTACAAAGGAAGATGAAGATGTATAAATCGGATTATACCTAATTACGTTGAGATCCAGCGAATGGATCCTATTTATTACCCAACCACTGCCAAATCTAACAAAATTTTCAAAAGAAGATAAAATTTTCCCAATAGCTAACACAAAATCCCTATTCCATTCATTCAAATTCTCACATACATTTACACTAATTGCCGAGTAGCTGTGAAAGTTCACAGTTGCTGAAATTTGTTCACTTTCCTCGGGTTGCACAACAAGTTTTTGTAAAATCACATTTAAAACAATGAACCACTTTACATTTCCGTTGAACCGCTGCGACTCGTCGACGATAAGCTGCAGCACCTCCTCCCTGCTTGATTCCAGCGTAGATTTGATGTCATGTTCCTCCTCCAGATACGTGAATCTGTATCTAGCTGCGCTGCCGTTCAAACCCTGAATCTTCTCCGTCGTATGAGCCATTGTGAAATCGTTCTGCTCTCTAAAACAAAAAGTTAGTAGCAGATTAGAAGTTGATCACCACGGACTATTCTAAATTACGAATGATTGACTTTCAAAGGAAGCGATTCCACTGCGTTCTCCAACTGAAAGGTTAAAAAAGATTATGAGTGTGAAACAGATTATATCTATGGATATAAACGTGGCGGTAGACGAGGAAGAAGAAGAAAAGTTTATTAAAAATAAATCCTCGTTCGAAAAACAATTAATACATAAATTACGCTTCCACCGCTATGAGTGCTATGGAAGAGAATTTGGACACTATTGCATGTGTATAAATCCTGCACTCAATGAACCATTACACCAATTTATTGGAGAATGTAATTCAGATACTTGTTTTTATCGAATAATGCAATTACATATTGCAGATAACCATCACGAATCGTGTAATGGCGTCTATCACACATTTAATATGTGTAACAACAAAATTGATAAATTTTTGTGTAATTCGTCCAGAAGATTTCGGTGTGGGAAAAATTGTAAATTATTTCAAACACTCAAGTGTGCTGGTAAAACTAAGTAGGAATACTGAACGTAAGTTTACTCCTCCAATGTACAACAATCGGCAGCAGAATTAGTTGAATGGGGATACTCGCATGCAATGTGTTTTCTGCAGAATAATAGTTTCTACCGAGAAAAATAATTCGAAATAATGCGCAGTCAATAATCACTACTTACATTGTAAAAGGGTGATGGCAAATGATGAACTCTCTCTCTCTCAGATGTGTGCTCTCTCTCAGATGTGCGCTCTCTCTCAGATGTATCCTCTCACTCAGATGTGTGCTCTCTTACACTCCGCTGGTACAACTGATCTAAAACAAACAAGTTAGTAGTGGATTAGAAGTTGATCAGCACACTATGGATCAATCACACGTTTTAATGTACGAAAGATTGAGGTTGTTGAGTTTTGATGAGAGATGGAAAAAATTCGAATCTCCCCTTTTATCGCCTAAACATTTAGCTAAACTGGGATTTGTATTCAAGGCGCCACCAGACTCAGTGCAGTGCGTGTTTTGTTTAGTTGGTTTGGAAAAATGGTTAATAACAGATGATCCCGAAAAAGAACATGAAAAACATAGTCCGAATTGTGGGTGGAGGAGAATGCATAATATTTCTATCGAGAATGAAAATTTTAATAATCTTCGCGATTACGAGCAGCGAATAAAGACATTTTATCAAAGATCAAAGCCCCACTGGTCAAACTCATTTAATAAGAGGATATTGGTTTTTAAAAGAAATGCTGAATATTTCGCGAGTAATGGATTTTTTCTACATAAAACGGGTTATTTGCAATGTGTATATTGTAAAGTAATTATTGCAGATTCGAAAAAACTGTGTCATGCATCATTTTGTATATATAATAAGAACAGTCTTAAAGGGGAAGGAGGAGAAGGAGGAGGAGAAGGAGAAGGAGAAGGAGGAGGAGAAGGAGGAGAAGGAGGAGAAGGAGAAGGAGGAGGAGAAGGAGAAGGAGAAGGAGGAGGAGGAGGAGGAGAAGGAGAAGGAGGAGGAGAAGGAGGAGAAGGAGGAGAAGGAGAAGGAGGAGGAGAAGGAGAAGGAGGAGGAGAAGGAGAAGGAGAAGGAGGAGGAGGAGAAGGAGGAGAAGGAGGAGGAGAAGGAGAAGGAGGAGGAGAAGGAGGAGGAGGAGGAGAAGGAGAAGGAGGAGAAGGAGGAGAATTAATTGAAAAAGCAAACAAACCTGCACGAGAAGGAAGCCGAGGAATCACTTGCGCTCTGTTGTAGACTTGAAACACCTCTAGTTGGAACTGAAACATACAAAATAGGGAAAATGGATCAGATTGATGTTTAAAAATTTGGATTATGCACACTTATTATCAGATTATGGAGATGTCGTCTGCATTAATCAGGTGTGAGAAGATTTATTGTAAATATTATTGAACAATTACTATTTCTATTACAATTGCTCCAATTTAATATGCAAGATTTTTTGCACTAACAGTATTTACCCAAAAACTTGTAAAAATGCGTGATTGGGTTGAAGATAATTTTTATGAGTTTGACTTTATTTCGAGTTTGATTATTTTGTGGCTTTATTTCGAGTTTGTTATAATTGATTAATGTAAATAAAGATTTGAATTATTATTGCTCACCTTTGTTTCAAACTGATGTGATGCTTTCAAAATGATCACTCTTCTTGTTGTGCCGTTCAAAAACGCAAATGCTCTTTTATCGCTGTGCGCGGATAGCTAAAGTTCAAACTGATGTGACGCTTTCAAACTGATAAAGATGATCACACTTTTTCGATCCGATAACTATGACGTTCAAAACGCGAATGATCTTTTAGCGGTGTGCGCGGCTAGCTAAAAAAGGATTGCGGGATGCGATGAGCATTCCTTTTTGGAGTAGGTGAGCACCTAAAAGAAGGAAGCTCGCAGGAAGCTCTCGCTGGCACGCGCTCGCTTCTCCCCCTCAACACGGTGTTCTATTTTTATCAGTATGTTTACATCTGTCAACATGGAATGTGCTTTGGCGATGCGGCACGTGTGGAAAACGATAGTACTATTTATATTTCTATTATGCTGTCTAAACACCGTACTACTTTTAAATAAAAATAAATCGTGCAATCTGCATGAGAAACGAAATGATACGCAATTTCTTTTCAATTCCTTTGGATCGTCAACTTCACTGAGAAACCATACTTTATTCAATATTAAATCTTGCGTTAATTCATATTATAAAACACCAATTTCCTTTGAAATTGGGTTGATACATTGGTATAAATTTATGGTTGATGAGCGAGAAACAGTTTGTAATTTCTACAAATACTATAGCGTTCTTGCAAATTGTGCCAAGACTTTTAATGAAAAATCGAATTTTCTTTTGAAGAAAACTAATCAATTATGTAGTAGTAGTAGTAGTAGTAATTACAGTTCAGTTTATGTTTAACCTTTAAAGGATGAACACTGTTAAGAAAAAGCGCCGCACTGTTCGTAAGCGTGGTAGAGGTATTTTATCAAAAATTGGGAATATTTTGGGTACAGTGATAAATAGGGGGGTTGACCTGTTACCTGTAGAAGCGCACCTAGATGGGTATAATTTCTGCGGTCCAGGAACGAGGTTAAGGTCGAGGTTAGCACGTGGAGATAAAGGAATAAACCGTCTTGATGATTTATGTAAGACGCACGACATAGTTTACTCCCGAGCGTCTGATAACAAGACGCGGGCGGAGGCTGACAGGCACTTGGCAGATGGAGCTTGGGAAATTTTCAAGGACCCAAAAACGGGGTTATCTGAGAGAGCATATTCTTATCTTGTTACAAACATTATGAAAGCGAAATCCGCATTTGGTGGCGGTTTGAGAAAACGAAAAACGAGGGGAGTTAGAAAAACGCATAGTGATAGTATTAGGCAAAAGGCGATCAATAGGTTAAAAAATCATATTGCTGGTCGCGGTTTTTATCTGAAACCATATCCAACAGGCGGAAGAATACTAGTACCCCCCACCCAATACGGTGTAACACTATTTCCAAAGGTTAAAAAGAAGCAAGGTGGAAAAAAGCAGAGGAAAAGACAGAGAAAAACGCAAAGATGAACGGCCCGCTGTCAAACTATGACCTGATAAAATGGTGCAAAATATTAGATATACCACTAAGGGGCATATATATGATTGATACACTTCCGAGTAAAATTCGAAATAATGAGCTCGCAATTGTTAATTTAGACAAACAGATTGGAATGGGAACACATTGGACTGCATATATTAAACGAGGGAAAAATGTGTATTATTTTGATCCGATCGGTGACTTGCAACCGCCACGCGAATTGGCAAAATATTGGGAAAAAGAAAATAATGTAAAAATATTCTATAATACCAACCAATTGCAGCGGGTAAACACAGACATTTGTGGGCACCTAGTGATTTTGTTTCTTGCTAACCAGTTGTAATTTTACGCTTGTGTTGAAAGCATTAGCTGAGTGAGTGATGGCTGTTATTACACTAACCTCAAAAACAAGTAATCTATATGAGAATTTAAACCACGCTCTGGAATTGGATAAAAATCGCGAATGGGAAATTGGATTGGTTAACTTGTGGACGTTTAATAGTATACCGAATATAATAAGGGGGAAAAATTCCAGTTTTAAATATGGAGATAAACTGGTGAATCTTGATACAGGATCGTACGAAATTGATAATATAATAAGCGCTATAAAGTTGAAATTGAACTTGAGCGATGAGAGTCTTGTTATACAACCGAATAATAACACTATGAAAGTTGGAATTTATTCCGATAAACCAGTAGATTTAACTTTTGACGATTCAATTGGTAAGACACTTGGGTTTGATAAACTTCTACTCGAAGCAAATACATGGCATTATTCAAATCATTTAGTCTCGATCAGTCATATTAATACAATCGTGGTGTCGTGTAATTTAGCATGTGGAAGCTTCGCTAACGGAGATGAAAAGCATATTATTTACGAATTTCTGCCGAGGGTACCGCCCGGTTATTTGATTAATGAAACGCCCGCAGAAATTATATATGTACCTCTCAATACGCGCAGAATTCAGTTTATTAATGTGACGGTAAGCGATCAAGACGGATCACTTATCGATTTTCGAGGGGATAGTATAACTGTGAGGTTACATATTCGTGAGAAAAGTTAGAAGATGGGTTTTATTGTATTCAATGCCGTACCTAAGCGTCGAGATGAGAACAGAGAAAGCGTCAGTAGGAGTTTAAGCTCAGTAGCGTTAACACCTATGTTAACGCCGAAAAACAGATTAACAGCTAAAAACGCGAGAATACTAGAAAAATTGGGATTTATAGTTAATTGGAAAAATGTCGGGAGCCGCAATAAGTGAAATTCTAGATGTCGATAGTCAAATTCAATTTTACTCTGATATTACTAAGTACGAATTTCACACGCACACAACATATTCTGGACAGAAACTAGGTAATTCGGATGAAGTAAGGCTTCCTGTAAATCAGCAGGATATATACACACTGCCTTGTAAATCCTTTCTATTTATTGAGGGGAGTGTTAAATGTACAAAGCCTGGTGCGAAACCCGAGGATCCGCCAGTGCATGCCGAATATAAACTTGTCAGCAACGTGGTAGGCCATCTGTTTGATGAGATACGTTATGAATTGGCGGGACAGCAAGTAGCGAAATCGAGACTTG
Organism: Conomelus anceps; assembly: GCA_948455865.1. Classification (NCBI taxonomy): domain Eukaryota; kingdom Metazoa; phylum Arthropoda; class Insecta; order Hemiptera; family Delphacidae; genus Conomelus; species Conomelus anceps. The sequence continues at coordinate 25,857,161 of OX418225.1, read as the reverse complement.
TCGGAATTACGTCTACAATTAAAGGATTGCTTTTGAAAAATGTTTTCGATACAAATACATACCAATTGGCAGGATTTGATAGAGATGGATATAAGTTGACGGATAATAAATTCATTTTTTGCGTACCGCTGAAACTTTTGTTACCATTTTTCGAAGATTTTCAACGAATAATTTTAAACTTGAAACAAGAGCTTGTATTATTGAGAAGTGCGTCGGATCTAAACTGCGTTGAATCGGCTACAGGAACAAATGTTTCTTTAACAATTGATAAACTACAGTGGAAAATTCCGTACATCCATTTGGAAGATCACGTAAGGTTGAAATTTTTGAAATTACTCGATTCTGATCGCCCTCTAAAACTTGCGTTTAGAAGATGGGAGATTCACGAATTTCCAAACATGGCCACATCAAGAATTCATTCGTGGGCAATAAAAACATCGTCACATTTAGATGTTCCACGCTATGTAATTTTAGCCTTTCAAACGGCTCGGAAAAATGCTATTAATAAATCAATGTCTGATTTTGATTCGTGCGAGTTGTATAACGTTAAATTATTTCTAAACAGTCAATATTATCCCTATGATAATTTGTTGGGGAATAAGCAGATAATGTATCGTATGTTTTTAGATTTCGCGCCGAGTTACTATAACCGCTCTATAAATGCAGAGCATGGGAACGCTATTGATTTTAAAGCGTTTTGCGAAAAATCACCAATAATTGTGATTGACTGTTCACACCAATCTGATCATTTGAAAACATCCACAGATATAAGATTAGATATGGAATTTAGTAAAGAACTACCAAACTCGACTTCGGCATATTGTATTCTTATAAGCGATTCAATAATGGAATACACGCCTTTAACCTCATTAGTTAGAGAAGTACAATAAATTGCCGGTAGGGGGATGTTTAAAAGGTAAAATGTAAAAAATAATTTATCATTCGTGTGGGCGTGTGTGAGAGAGCAACATGTCCACTTCTTCGCTGTTTCAAGAGGCGATTGGAGATTTTGAGGCTAGTGAAGAGGGAAAAACACGTACAGTGGGAATACAGTGCGACATGGAAGAAAAGAAGAAGAATTTTGCCGTTGCGGATCTACACTGGTTTAAGGGAGATAATAATCAAATAATTTTAAAAGAATTCGCGCTGGTTGATCGGGCTGGTAATTATGTGGTACTACACTTTAAACCTCCTTTTCCGAAATCTACTTTGAGCTGGAAAATGTTTCGCGAGGCTACCTGGTTAGAACAACATTATCATAAAATATTATGGGATGAGGGGGAGATGGAGTTTACAGATTCATTGATGAGAGGATATCTCGGCGCGTATGATTGCATTTTTACAAAGGGAACAGAAAAAGCGGCATTTTTGAAAAAGTATCATAATGATGTACGTAACATACCGGAATATTACGCGAAACCTAATTTCACAAAGTCTAAAGATACGTGGTGTTTTGAGGTTTGTAACATACACAAAAATGTAGAAGGTGGGAGATGCGCTCTAATAAGTGCACAACATTATTTGCAACTATTAACATCTAACACGCTTCCAAAGATAGGAGAGGAGGGGGATTATACTTGTGAAAATAATCGAATGAAAAGTATGAGGAATTGCGCTTTTTATAGTAGAACAAGCAAAAGAAATTATGCGAGACAAGGATTTTACTATGATGGAAAAAAGGTCGTATGCGTTTACTGTGGTTATGAGTTGGAATCACACAAAGTGAGAATTTGTAGCGTGGGCGTTGGTAGGAAACCTATCAATTTTTCGGTATTAATCCCGCTGTATAAATAATTAGTTGTAGATAATGGATCCCCAGAAGTGGATGTGTGCGGATAAAGAATTAGAGAACAAATTACGAGAATATCTGCAGTGGTTTGATTTGTGTGAGGATGCCATTAGAAATTCTACTCGTGAAAACATTGGACTTGCGAGACAGTTGAAACAAATTTTTTTAAACAGTGTAAATTTGAATGATGTTTACGAATATTTATCCTATTATAGGCCTCATAGGCTTTGCGTTAAAAAATTATTACAAATTGAGGAAGAAGCTACAAACTGCGCTTGCGCAAACAGCGGTGGGGAGAATGCATAAAAGGAGTGAAATTGAGAAACTTGAATCATTAGGAAAGATGAGACGTTTCAACATGGGTGCATTCAATGCTTTGGCACGTGAGGTGTTGCCTCTAGAATCAGTACCTCTCGGTTCATATCTGACCGTTGAAAGCGCAATAATTTATGGTACAGGCAGAGTGTTACTAAATCTCGACGATCCCGACAGTGAGGGTGACTCTTATTTCGATTTATTACTATGTGATAAATTTAAAAGCGTATTAAATAATGAGAACTTGACAGATTTTAACAAGAGAAATTTTGTATTAATATGCGAACATGAGAACGGACAAGTAGAGTTGAAAGAAATGTAAATTTTTACAATGGGTTTTTCTCCATAGCACAGGTTTATGTGACCTAGCCCTGTGCGAACCTCTTTTTACCCAAATAAAAAAAAGAGTGACCTCCAATAAGGCGGTGAGGTTGACGTTCCTTTGGAGGCTTTTTCTAACTAACAAACCGCCGGTCATTCAGTATGTGTTTAACTATCATAGAGGAAGGATGCGATGCTACAGCTATACAAAATTTAAAAAACTATCCCGTTTACTGATGGCTATTTCAGTAAGCGAGTTTGATATTATTGCAAAGCATATTAAATTTTCAACCGAGGCAGATGATGGAACTTTGTCTGCAACAAAAACTGAGAATTTTTGCTATCCTATTTTATCTGAAATATATGATCTCCTAGATATAGTTATAAGTGAGGAGGGACATTTGCACTATGGGTGTTCTAACGATTCCCCCATAAAAATTATTTCAGATACAAACGAACTTTGGGATGCTCTATATGATTTAGCAGATAAAAAATGTAAAAAATTTTAATCATGAGGGGGAAACCAACAGAACGTGGCATGTGCATTCATGCAAAGGTTAATGACCTGAAAAAGTACACCAGCATTCTACACCTATTTGTGTCTAACAACATTTAATGATGCTAAATGCGATTATGTGTGTTGGGTTTGCCTAGAAACCATGTTACTAATAGCAGGTGCCTATGAATCTATTGGAGGATCCAGTTTCACTTGCACGAGATTCAAAAGGTAGTGCACGTGATTCAATAATACCATGTTTTGGTCATTCAGTTTACTTATTGGCATAGCTATAGATGAGTTTAATATTATTGCAAAGCATATTTGAATTTTCAACCGAGGCTAATGAATGAGCTGAGAGAGTGAGAGAGAAAGCCTCTCTCTCACACACAGACAGGATTATTCATGCAAAGGTTAATGACCTGAGAGAGAAAGTAGATGTATGTTCATCTCTGTCATGTTGATGTAGATGGTTCACTCCCGCAGAGAACATGTTAAAAGTTAATGAGCACAATCCACAGCTTAATTAGTCACATAAAAAAAAAAAAAAAAAAATCTACATAAAACTTGTGCACGTGCACTGCTTTTAAACGTTATGAAATAGTTTTTTCACAGCAGGGGGCGGAAGTGTTATTAATAGCTAAATTGATGGGTGGAGGGTAGGGGGGTATATTAACACTGCACGTGCGAAAGAGAGGGCTTTGAGAATCACAGCAGGTAGTGGCAAGTGTGCAGATGCAATTAATAGCTAAAGCGGGGGGCGGGGGCTGATGCTATTGCAAATATAGATATAGTAATTGCAAGCAGGTATATATAGATATACAATTGCAAGCATGTATATATAGATATAAAACTGTATGTTCTATATTTATTGGGAACCTTCTGTGAGAGGTGGGGTCAGGGGGGATAGGTCCTCTCTCATTGGTGCTTGCGGGGGGTCCCCCTTTAATCTATTGGGAATAAAGTGGGGGCACATAGGGAAGGGGGTATGTGACCTTAAAAACAAAATGGCTGTCTGGGACAGGGGGGGGGGGGAAGGGGTGGGCGTTTACAAAATGTCTGACCTGGGGGAGGGGGAAGGGGGGTGGCCACGCCCCCCTGTCTTCTGATTGGTCGCGGCAGTATTCTCGATAACCCCTACTAGTATTTACTTTAAACTGAGAAAATTTTAAATTTCATACAAGTAATCTTTTGAGGTCGGCGCCAAATATTTTATGAAGTTGATAAGACATTCTATCTAATATCAAAACTAACACTGTATTTTTTTGTAGGATGAAGCCCACATAGGTCTGAGACCTGTGAGTGGGTAATGAATTGGGTTATGGTGATTGATGAGTTGGACCTACGGTTTAAGGTACGTTACGAACCACCGGGAAGTGATTTCACAGCAGAGAACAGAGTCTTTTTTGCTGGCAATCCAATCGGTCACCTTTACAAAGAGCGCCCAGGAGTTTCGTAGCTTATCTCTGATTGAACAGATACCTGCTACGGCACTCGGCTATCACTCCCATATTGCAACCTCACTGCACCTAACAATTATCCTGAAACCACTTATCCCTAACAATTAAAGATTGTCATGATATGATATTTTGATCTTACTTTGATACTTTGATAGTTAAAATACATGCCTAACTATTACAACTAGACCAGAGTGGATACTGTCACGAATTTCACATTTCTTCGGGTCTGAAATCACTCACCATCATGACACCGGACCGGAAACTGTCTGTGGTATCTATATTTTTAATTGAAATTGTTGTGCCAGCCCACAGGCCTGCTAACGAGAAATGTATTCCTGGGGACTGAGGCTAATTATTGTGACTTGTTAGTCAGTTAATTAGAGAGGAATGAAACCTGTTTCAATGTTGGTGGAAAGAGAGGCTTATGTCTGCAGGCCACCCCTTCCCCTTCAGTAGGCATGCTACAACATGGTCCTTCTGTCCTGTCCACCTCTTCTTTTTATTGTTGTTGTTCTTCTTCACCCATTCATTCTTCTTCTTTCTCTTCTTCTTTCTCTTCTTCTTCTTTCTCCTCTTCTTCTTCTTCGTCTTCTTCTTCTTCTTCTTCTTCTTCTTCTAATTCTTCTTTTCCTCCTTCTTCTTCTCATTCTTCTACTTTTATTTCCTCTTCTTCTTATTCTTCTCTTCTCCATCTATTTTCTACTTATTTTTCTTCTTCTTCTTCTTCTTCTTCTTTTCCTCCTTCTTCTTCTCCTTCTTCTTCTCATTCTTCTACTTCTATTTCCTCTTCTTCTTATTCTTCTCTTCTCCATCTATTTTCTACTTATTTTTCTTCTTCTTCTTTTCCTCCTTCTTCTTCTCCTCCTTCTTCTCATTCTTCTACTTCTATTTCCTCTTCTTCTTATTCTTCTCTTCTCCATCTATTTTCTACTTATTTTTCTTGTTCTCCTTCTTCTTCTTCTACTTCTTGTTCTTGTTCTTCTTTTTCTTGTGTTCCTTTTCTTCTTCTCCTTCTCCTCCTCCTTCTCTTTTTCTAGTTCTGCTTCTTTTCTACTTCTACTTCTTCTTCTCCTTCTTCTTTTTCTACTTCTTCTCCTTCTTCTTTTTCTACTTCTTCTCCTTCTTCTTATTCTTCTACTTCTTCTCCTTCATCTTCTTATTCTTCTACTTCTTCTTCTTCTTCTTCTCCTCCTTCTTCTTCTTCTCCTTCTTCTTTTTTTCTACTTCTTCTTCTCCTTCTTCTTTTCTGCTTCTTCTTCTCCTTCTTCTGCTTCTTATTCTTCCCCTTCATCTTCTTCTTATTCTTCTACTTCTTCTTTTTTTCTTCTTCTTCTCTTCTACTTCTTCTTTTTTCTTCTTCTTCTCTCCTTCTTCTTTTCTATCTTCTACTTCTTATTCCTCCACTTCTTCTCCGTATTCTTCTTCTTTTCCTTCTTCTTCGTCTTCTCCTTCTTCTTCTTATCATTCATATTCTTCTTCTTCTTCTTCTTCTTCTACTCCTTCTCCTTCTTTTCCTCCTTCTTCTTCTTCTCCTCCTTCTTCTTTTTTTTCTTCTTCTTTTCCTCCTCCTTCTTCTTTTTTTCTTCTTTTTCTACTTCTTCTCATTCTTTTTCATCTTTTTCATCTTCTACTTCTTCTTATAATTCTTTTTCTTCTTCTTTTTTTCTTCTTTTTCATCTCCTTCATCTTCTTCTTCTCATTCTTCTCCAACTTTTTTCCTCTGTTCTTCATCTCTTTATATTCTCTTCATCACCTCCTTTACCTCCTCCAGAGACCAACGTAGGCTTGGGAGTCACATAAACACGTGCAGCAACTAATGTGGGCTTCCAGATAAGGCTTGATTGTCTGTCTCTGTCAGCTCACGGCTTCTGGTTTTCGTGTTTTCGCTTGAAACAAACAAACAGGATGAACACATAGGTAGGAGGATGAGGACCAAGAAGGAGGTGGGAACAGAGAAGGAATATAATTAATTAAAAAGGAATAACAGAAATGTGTATAAATAAATGGAAGAATGGCAGGTGAGAGGGCGGATGAACAGGATAGAGAAAAAACACAACCGCCAGCCAAGAATCGAACCTCGTTCTTCCGAATTAGTGCACACCATATTTATCCATTCTACTCTCGATCTTGCTCCCGTGGAATCCAGTCTGTTTTCTTCTTGTTATCTTTCTTCTTCTCCTCTTCTCTGTGATTGGACTACGATACATCAATTATTTTTCATCCACATTTCGCGAGAGAAAACTATTTTTAATGAGTTGTCTGATGGACTAGAGAGAATTTTTTCAAAATGGATTTATTGTAAAGAATTTATCATTGCTGGCTTTTTTCTCATGTATTGGAAGCATGTATGCCGTTTTTCAAGTATCGAATGGTGTGTTTTTTGTAGAATTATGAAGTATGTATTTGTAGTATACCTACTTTGTATCTCGTGATTTCTAAGCTAGCTGATCAACTTATCCGAATCCTGGTCAAGGAAAAACGTTTCTCAATATAAATATAGAAATAAATGTATGTTTTCTATTTTACCCTGATACACCGCCGCCGCATTACAGCGACTTATTTATTTATTCATTCATTTAACTAAAATACAGTCAATGCGAATACAACAGGCTATTGCCCAAAATTGCTTTTCACAAAATTTTAAAGTAAGATCAAAATCTTAGGTTAGGTCGCTGTTTCACTTGAAATTTCACCTTGAAGCACAATAATTATTCACAATCACAAGTCTTTTGCAGATAAACAATATTAATTTTTTTATTTCAAACTATAAAGCACTATCACAGTCCGAAAAAAGATGATACAATTCGGAATTCTGACATTTAAAAATCTTCACTAGTTACACTCATTACCATAGTTACAATATAAGCGTATTACTTATTTCTATTATGTAGAATAGATTATTCTACTTATTCTCCTCCCCCTTTCAACTCCAACTTTTTTTTAAAAGTAATTTTATTGGTTTATAGCTATTATTTGATTAAATTTTGGAATGTCTCATAGTACAGGAACCTGCTAGAAAACCTAGTATGGTTTAGCGGGACCATTGAATGATTATAATTTTTGTAAATAAACGTGAACATGGAATGCAAAATCATTATGCAAGAAAACGTGTAGGCAAATAATCATGGAATATTGTGGATAATATTAAAGGAAAGAGTTGATTGAAGAAAAAGGAATGATAATAAATATACCTAGATTGTGTCTTCGGATGAATAACGGATAATGAAGAAATTTTAATTACAAGGCCTATAGAGAAAATAATTTTTCTTGTTTTAGAACTAACATAAAAATCGCAGATCATGATCTTCACTCAGAGCTACTTTCCTATTCTCAAAATAGAATTAATAATCAGTAACAATTAATTAATAAATTTTATTAAACCAACCTATATTTGATTATACGATGGAGATAGGAGGTGTTTTTCAACCGTGAGGTGCTTGCATATTGCAACATCAATACACGATTCAATTGATAGTCTTGGATATGCGAAGTTAAACACTTGCTGTGCCCTGTAGAATGGTAAATGACAGATTCAAGCAGCATGAATCTCACAGCATTATTTGCTTTGGAATCTATGATTTACTTCAAATATTGTTGGTACTCCAATGAAACTCCATTGAATACCTCCATGTTTTTGGTCTGGCATCTTTGATTATCATCAAGTTTTGATGCTCCACTGTGCAAGCAGCTAATACGTAGTATGATTTAATTCACTTTTCATTAGCTCACCCTTGAAAGTATTTTTGATGAATAAATCATTAAATAAGTTCTATGGCCACAATATGAGATTATTGTTATCATCATTGATTTAAATTCATTTTGATGATGTTGAAGATCCATCTTGTTTCCACTAATATGTAATAATTATAAACTAAAAAAAACCACTTTTAAATGGAAATTAACTCACGTTATGGCGTGACGGCCGTTTCGCTCTGTTGTCTAGAGCATCGTCAGACGACCCACAGTACACTGACTTCACTGATGCTCTAGACAACAGAGCGAAACGGCCGTCACGCCATAACGTGAGTTAATTTCCATTTAAAAGAGTTTTTTTTTAAGTTTATATTCATTTTCATCATGAAATTCTCATCAATAATTGTTATTAATATTGATTATCATGAATATTATGGTTACGTGTAGAACCTACCTACTAATTCAACGCAGCAATAATGTATCACGATTGAGACATTATTTTTATCGGCAAGAGAATGGATTGGATTGTCCCCTAGCATCAATCTCATTCTGGGGAAATAAATCGAACCGGTCCCAAGAGAAATAGGGGGTCACATCAGGGCAGCGCATGCGCAGATAGTCATTATTTCTCTCAGTAATTCTTTCTCCATTCTCTCTCTTTGTCTCTCGTTCCCGATTCATCCGGAAAACGAAGTAGCAATCCATCAAAGAGACGTTCTACAAAATTTTATTGGAAGCCGTGGTGAACAAACGCATCGGAATGGGGTGGTAGGGGAGGTTATGGTGAGGGGTGGAGAGGGATCACCTCCAAAGTCTTGGGTTCGAGTCTCAAGTTGATTTACGACTCCCAGAACCAGCGGCTCTGGACCACGCGAGACCTTCTCTCTACTCCATGCAAGGCGGAACCTACCTTCCAGTAAAACAGATCCTTCTTCATCGTCTTCTCCCTTCCCTTCTTCCAATCTTCCCACCCTCTTTTCTGTCATTCTCCAGCAGCCATCTCTTGTTCTTTTTGTTTCATCTCTCTGTGTAACAGGCACCATGTGTTTCTTTTAACGGGCTCCTCCATTTTTATCAGTTTCTCCCTTTTTTCTCAAAAGACATCCGCCTACTACAGATCGCATCATTAGCGGTATCTGACCGATAATCGGGCGATCTCTTCCTGCTCGTTAGAGGCGATCTGGCTGCAAAATAATTCCAGATGTTGGGAAAAGATTCCTGTAATTTTTCAGATGAAAAATGGCCGCCCATTCCAAAGGAAGTGGTATCAATAATTAAGTGCAAATGTTTTACACTCATAGTTGATTCTATTTCATATGAGTTTCTAAACGACAGGCTTATTTATTTTCAATTTTCGTATTTTGACAATGTTCTTAATTGGTAATGTTTTTGTTGTGCATACATTATTTATATAAGGAATTAAAAATTCAACCACTTCACTAAAGCATGATTTCTGATTACTTCCATTATCAGCCGTCTTCAAAGTTTTACTGAGATTTTCTTTTTTGCTTCGGAACTATGAACTATGAATGTGTTGTTTTACACACATTATTTTCACAAGTTTGTACAGTAGCATTCATCGATTCCCATCAGCTTTTCAATGCTGTTGTCAATATCCGCCATTGCGGAAGTCTTCAGTATAAAGTAATAGCAATTAAAGGAATTCGAAATTAATAAATTCTGTTTACACATTATTTACCTTTATAAGCCATTTCAAATATTCATCCTACGAACATGAAATTAATTCCTTTTTCAAATACAATCAAGTTCATTTTGAAAACATGACTAGAATGGAGATGGTGTTTCATAATACTCAGTATGATTCATTCTCTATCACTTTCAAAAATACATGATAAACACAAGTGATTAAATTCACCAGATTTTCAAAAAAGAATTTCAAAAGTACGGTACAAAGCTTTGAATTTATCGATTTAAAATCGCTAGAGCAGGGGCTCTCAACCTGGGGGGCACGCTCCCATGGAATTAGAAGAATTTCAAGGGAGGCGTGAGTTGTTTGGCAAAAAAAATAATAAAAAGTAAAACTAACTGAAATTTACTCAATTTAGTGGTCACATGTGAATATTTTCGACATTATCGCACTTTTTTTGTTACAACCCAACATTCAAAAACTTGTCAAGGAAAAACAGTGACAGCCCTCTCATTAATAATGTGGAAGTCTCTGGTATTACGTGCCAACTTCACATGATCCTAGGTTACCTCAATTCTATTTGGTCTGTATTCAATTATTCTATATCATCTATTCTAATAATTGTATGTTCCAAATTCAGATGTGTGTAGTAATACTAAATTTTGTGTATTTAAATTAATTACTGTATATTTTCATTTAATAACCAGCTTTGGTTTCATATTTCGATTGTACTTTTTGTATTAATCAAATGTGTTGTTGGCGGGGGGAGGGGGGATTTGGTAGGGGAGACGTGGACTCGCATCAGTCTTGAAAGGAGGGTACAGAACCTGAAACGTTGAGTACCCCTGCTCTAGAGCATGATTTCTGATTACTTGGAATCCATTCTCAGCTGGCGTCTTTGAAGTTTTTCTTTGATTTTCTTTGCTTTGGAAACAATATCATAAGATCGATAATAATCATTATTATAAGAATAATTTTAATCGAATTTTAAAATGTTCAACTCTCATTTCCCACTCCAAACACCCCAATTAAACTTCGCAGAAAGAAACCAGACAGTTGTAGGAGAATGGTGAACACGATTAATTGCCTCTGTTTAATTCTCTGGAGAATCGCTTGTAATGGAGTAGCTGAGCAATGCAGGGAAACATCCCCTTCAACCAGGGGGTTGAAACTCAGACAACCCTGCGCTGCACCGTCTAGAAGATGAAAGCTATCGCCCCGGTTTGGGGTTGTTCGGTAGAAAACGTCATCCTAATTTATTATTCTGGCTAAGGATAGGACATGACTTATGGCCGAAAAGACACACCGTACGTCATGGTGGAATAGATTTTCTTTGGGCTATGTATCTTCGTTCCTGCTATATATACATACTAATATATAATAGTACAAGAGCTATATATGTATACTATCTTGCTATTCGGCCATAGTTAACACCCACACGCACACACTCAATCACGTGACATCCCCTCTATTTCTGCTCCTCTTTTTTCCTTTACATGTTTCAAGTACATTTTTCCAGTCCCTTGGGTAATATTATTCTCCTCTTTAAACGTACGTCAATGATACATTTTTCATTGCTCCTCCTCCCATCACGAATCTAGCAACTGACAGGAGAAGGGAACCGTGGCAAGGGTTCAGAAACAAAATGGGTTTGTACATCGAAATAGTGAACTTGAGATCACATTAGGTTTGTCTGTTTTCATCTACACAAAGTTTTTTAGGATTGGAAGGTTGTTAAAATTCCAGACTATACTCTTATCATGTAAACTAAGTCACATCACTGACTATTACCTTCAATTTCTGGAAAAACCTCTGATTATGCACCCAGAGTCATCTTGCAAAATTTGATGATTGAATTATCCATTGTTACTACTGTGACACTTGATGAACTGTAGTAAAAATATTAACTGGTAAAACACTAAAACATAAAGGGAGCCTTAGCTGTCACGGGCCGGATTGATAATACTGGGGGGCCGAATTTGGACCCCTGATCTAAAGTATTAGGGCTGTGTATGAATATTTATGAACTCACTGATGAAAAAAGTGATAACATGTAATAATACATTCAGTCCTTATCAGCCAACCTTTCATCGTGGATTACGTGTGAGTTCCTACTAATTGTACAACTAGGGTTAATCAGAAAACAAGTGAATTAAGAAATATTATAATATAAAGATTGAATTTCTGAAAAAAATTGTCTAAAAAGAGCAGGAAAGCCATTTTAAAAGGCTTGCACATTTATTCATTATATTCTCTTGTGCGAATAATCGTAAAAAATGAAAATTTACAATAACGACCAAAGAATATTCTTATGTGAGCTATCAAGCCGTAGCGCAGTTACGGAGAAAAAAATCGACTCGGAATTATAATTATAAAGTCATTAAGGTTTTCTTTTCTCTGCATGAATACAGGGCACAGTCATTAAAACGTATTAAAATAATATGAATCTTGGCCTGTTTTTGTTTAGCAGAAATGTATAATCTGGAATGTATTCAGATGAAATCTCAGCAGCTACTGTTTGTATGGGTGGGAGGCGGAGTGGTGAGACTGAGAAAATGTTGTTTTAGTCGGAGACTTGGAGGCCGGAGGGAAGTGGCAAAGACCATGTGGGGGGCGGTTGGAGGCGGAATTTTCGGGGGCAGTGTTTGTTTTTGGGAGGCGGCTGTCGACACAAATCCCTGCAGCATTTCCTGAAAGGCGGAGGCACAGTCCTGGACTTAGGAAGCGACTCTGTATTGTCCTCTCTACGCCTTTGTCTAAGGATTTACTGAAACCTTCAACCCGATTGTTCTTAATTATTATTCAGCGACATAAAAGCAGCGCCACTAACACCAACGCTGCTAGGCACGCACGCACGCCACTGGACAGGCAGCCGCCCGTTACCCTAAATCTTGCCCTTATAAACACATACACGGTCAGAGACCCTTTTACCACTAAACCCTAAATTACGCCTTGAACAGTCATTTATGCCAGCGAACTTAATTTTTTCAACATAATAACATTAACAATACAATACATAAGAACAAAGTGATACAAAAATAATAGAGAGTATTTTAACCTCTTCTTTCCAAGAAACTCTATGTATTAATAACAAAATAGTTTAAAAACCATTACGGTTTGTTTTATACATATTTTTTATTATCTTTAGACTATTGCCACAACTTTACAGCACTATAAATTAAAGGTCACTAATCAACACAAAGGAAATAAAAGAACCTAGCTAACCAGAAATAAAAAACTAAAATTTTGGTTCAGGCACAACAGCAAAAGAAAAGTCTTTGACCGCTGGTGGGAGTCGCAAAATGTCCGATTCAAATGGCATTCAAGATAACAATTTTTGGTATTGGAAGTTTAGCCATTCAACTTACAGACTTAAATAGAGGATGAACCAATACTATTCTATATTGAAAAATAAGACGAAATTGTCACAACCACATTTATTAGAACTTCGAGAAACTAGTTTCGGTTGTTACACCATTATCAATCTCAATCAAACTTGAGTTATTTTAGAACTTGAGTTTGATTGAGATTGATAATGGTGTAACAACCGAAACTAGTTTCTCGAAGTTCTAATAAATGTGGTTGTGACAATTTCGTCTTATTTTTCATTATGGATACCTTCCACAATATCACCTTCGCCATTACTAAGAAAACTATTCTATATTGCATTGTATAGATACAAATAACAAAAGAGAAAAACAATTTAAACACATTCAGATAAACACATTATCTAGATTGATGTCTGTCCGTATATGCTCTATAATTCTTCTTTGAGTACGTAATGTCATTGAACACAAAATAAACCCATAACAAGTTGTGTTTCAGTGTTTAAAAAATCTACCCACCACGGTGTCACTATAAGGAATGTCCATTGAGATAAGAGGTCCTATTACACACCACACCATATCACTCTATGCCTGCTGTTATAGACCATAATATCGGGGGGTGAATTCTATTGAAGGGACGATCTGAAGAAAACGTACTCCTGCAATTTGAGATAGGTTGGATGACGAACAGAATAGGCGAGTGTTTTCTGTACAGAGGGAGAAAAGATTACTTTCTTAGGGGGGTAAGCAAGAGGGTGAAATAGATCATTCAAACGACCTTAAGTGCATTAAACGAACGTATTCTTTGCTACTATCTTCGGAATTAGATGGGGGATAAAAATCCTCCCAACTTTGCCTTGCAAATTCCATCTTCGTTCCGCACGGCCTTCGCTAATAATCCTGATTACAATGGCGAACCTAATAAATCATGTCAGACAAGGAGATATAGTATTTATTTTGCGTGTCTTGCTTTTGAATTTCCCTCTTTTTTTTCTTTCTTCCCTCGCCCTCATTTCTCGCTCGTTTTGTACTTTTGTTGCCCCATAAGTATTTATCCGTCTACCGTTTTCACCTAATTTAAAAATTCCCATTATATACCTCCCGCCCCTACAATTTCTGTCCCTTTAGTTTTTAGAATTTATTGGGCTGGTTGCTATCACTGTTATGCAATAACACACCCCCAAGCCATGCGCTCTTCAGTTTTATATCACTTTTATTCTACCATTGGGAGTTTATAAACCAATTAAACATAATAATGCTACAGGCCTATTGGTTGAACTTTTCTCCCCTCAGATAGACCGATTCTTACGTGTAGCCTGTACTTTTTCTTTAAGTTTCAAGTTAAATTTCATGTCTTTTATTCATAATGTTCTTTTTACTATGTAATGTTGGTTAATTCGAATTCTCTCATCGTAATTGGAATAAATCAATAGAGCTATGTTATAGAATAGTAAATTCTGGGCGTATAGTACAGTATTATATATCAAATGCTTACAATATTCGATTTCTGAATTCGAGTACTAAATTAATAAACCTTATCCCGGACCACTTCCTCGTCAACTCAAAAATTAGTAAAAAAACAAAACTTGATATAAAAAACTGGACCTACAGTAATTTTTCTTCTATATCGATATGTGAGACCTAGGATTTCTGCTCTTACTTTGAATGCCATGTTTTCTGTAGCTTTGTGTTTTTCAAGTTTCAGTGGACTCGCTTACCATTTTTTCTTTTTTCTTCCTTTTTCGCTTATCTTCTCTTTCTCCTCCTTGCTTTCCCCGTTTTTCACACCCTTTCACTCCTTTCTTATTGCCCTCTACCTGCCTATTACATGGGAAACCATAGTTGGCTAGGTATTTCTCCTCCTTTATTTTTTTTTCAGCACACCCCACCATATAGCCATTTGTTTTTGTATTTGTGTTTCTGTTTTGTATATTATACTATTGTACTGTTGTATTGTAAATTTGTTTTTTGTTGTATTTTGTGTGTGTTTGAATAAAATTTGAAATTTGAAATATAAAGTATAATAACTATATATTTTTAGAAAATACATAGACTGTAAACAAAAATGCCAAATTGAACTTTCTGGTTTTGTCTTTAACAATAAGATATTCTACAATTTGAAATATTTTAAAAAGTTTCATTAGGCATGAAGATAATTAGTGTTTATTAATTTTGGGTAAATGTAACCAGAGTAAGTGAGCGATTTTGTAATGCTGTATCAATACCATGAATAAGAATACATTAGCAAATATTCTCAATTTAATTCGTACACAATTTCCAACCTGAAAATAATCTACCTATTTTTTCTCCGCTAATCATCCTGAACGTTTTGAAAATAGGTCTACAATTGGTTGAACGAGAATGGTCCTAATCAATCTCCATTTCAGGGAACTAATAGATTCGGGCTTATTTTATAATTGAATAAATACTGGATGAATTTCTCTTGTAATTGATTTTTTTCGTCTTGAACGTCATAAAGTCGTATATCAAAACGACTATCGTATATCGACTAAACTTATATCGAACGTCATAAAGTTTATAGATATTTTAAGTAAAACATTGCGATCTGTATTGATAGAGCTTGTTAGCATATTACATACTAATAATAATAATAATAATAATAATATCGTGTGACCTGGCAGGCTCAGGTCTAGTGTCAGAGTTATCAGGTCGCACCTGAATAAGTTCAGGGCTTCTGACGTGACTTAACGACTGTTTTTAGGCAGCCGGGACCGACAGCTTAACGTGTCCTCCGAAACACGGGAGTGGCCCGAGGTAAAATCTTTCGGTCAGAACTGGGATCGAACCCGGGACCTTTGGGCTAGCAAACCAGCACTTAACCCACTCGGCTACGGCCACTCCATATTATTATATTACATACTAATAGTTCACGATTACGCAGTTGAATATTTGAGTGCAATCTATCTATATAAATAAAATTAGAGTTTTGTCTGTACATTTATCAGAATTGTATATTTTTTGGTTATTTTTACGTTTTATACATTAAATAAGCCGAAAATAGTCTTATCTCACTTTCTGTCTGTCTGTCTGTCTGTCTGTCTGTCTGTCTGTCTGTCTGTCTGTCACGGCCGCAAAGGTATTTTTCGCGGCCTTCTCCTCAAAAACGAGAGCATCGATCGGGATTTTAGTTATTGAACAGTATTGAAAACATTATTGACAATGTCTTTAGCTATAAAAAACTAAATTAACTTTTTTTTTAACAGAGTAATAAACGTTTAAAAACCAAGTACTGTGCGATTTTGGATACATTTTACGCGGCCTTCTCCTCAAAAACGAGAGCATCGATCGGGATTTTAGTTATTGAACAGTATTGAAAACATTATTGACAATGTCTTTAGCTATAAAAAACTAAATTAACTTTTTTTTCAACAGAATAATAAACGTTTAAAAACCAAGTATTGGGCGATTTTGGATACATTTCTTCCAAGTTTCATTACCACATAAGAATAAGAACAAATCATGTAATTTATCATGATACATCAATCAGCTGTTCTCAAATATAAATGGTGGGCGCTTCGCGGCGTTATTTACGCTGTCTGCAGACTTGTGTAGTCGGAGCATTGCAGTCTTTTAGGAAACATGTCTGGTGAATTAAAGCTCATCTTATGTTTTATCAATTATTTTTTTGTTGAAAAAAAAACAAAATTTTCTAATTTCAATTTATCAAAACAAAAATTAACATTTTAAGAAGGTGCGGTTTGTGCCACGCTCTTGGGAATTCGCCAGGTAGCACTATTATTACCATGTAAGAAAAAATCACGTAATTTATCATGATATATCAATCAGCTGTTCTCAAAAAATATTCTCTCCGATGCCTCTCACTGAATTGCTTACATTCTAAGTTGTTTACTAAGTTGTTCACACGATACAGTTCTTGTGCGGTACAGTAAATTTGCTGTATCAGTTATTTTGCAGTGCTTTCGTTTGCATGTAAATTTCATATTGTATGTTCACACAATACTGTTTCGACTGGATCCAGTAAAAAAGCTGTTCTAGCCGATTTCTACATTCGGTTTTGTCTTCGAAAACTGTATCGCTAAAATCAGCTGTACCGCAAAATAACTATCCCTATCCGGTGGCACATGTATTGTACAGGTAATGGATATGTTCTAACGATACGCTTATTATGCTGGAAGCAGTCTTCAGATCGTCAGCATTGATCTCCTTCATTGATATTCTTCAGCATTGATCTTCTTATTAGTGAATTCCAGTGTCCAGAAGTGGAAGATATTAATTGTGGAAATTTAATTTCTCTAATATATGAGAGACCCGCCTTGTGGGACAAGACTTGAGATTAATATAAAAATAAAGAGAGAAAAATGTGTGGAATATTGAAACCAGAATTTGCGTACTTTGATCAAAATTTAAGAGAAACCTTCAGTAAGAAACTTATTTGAAAAAATCTTACACAAATAAAAAAAATCCTAGACTGGAATAAATAAATCTGAACTGGAAGCTCAATGGAAGAAGGAGGAGAGCACAGCAATAAGCAGCAAAGCCGGACCGTGTGAACATCACAGTACAGTTGACGCCGTACAGTAAAAAAACCGTACCGCAAAAAAACTGTATCGTTTGAACGGGGGGGCCTAAGCTGCTAACAACTTCATGATCGTTGCTATCAAAAAAGCCGAAACATATTTAGTCTTATTTCTAAACATAATCCGTACGAAGGACGGGCACAATAGCTAGTTACTTATAAATTATTAATGATACGCGCAGTTCATCATGGTTACCCAATTTAAAAATATCACATACATTAACAATAACGTACATTCGTATCATAAACTAACTGCTCTACACCGTTGGTCAACTCATTTCTAGCAATATACAACTTTAAATTATTATATTTTCTGCTCAGCCTTATTTTTTATCTCGAACTAACAATGAGCTTTCTTTAGCCACCGCTTACTCTTTCGAAAGCAGCACCAATATTAATTACGATTATCTTAATTGACTGAGCTCAACGAGTCACCCTTGCTGAAATTTCTACCCTTTGCAATAACACGGGCTGCTGAACAGACTCTTGGCTCTTTCTCCCACTATCATCCTCATTCTCTCCTCCCAATACCTTTATATCTATGTTCATCCTTCTTACTCCACCAGAGTATATTCGCCATTTAGTCCACTCTTTTGTACTCTTTGGCTTTCTCACTCATCTTTCTCATTCTTTCACTTCCTCTTTCCCATTCTATTTCTCCCTTTTTCTTATTCGTATTCACCCTCTTTCAGATATTCTCCTCTCTCCTTTTCTATCTGACTCTTCCTCACTTTCTTCACCCTCTCGTTCGCTCTTTCAGGTTGTCTTACCCCCTTTTCCTCACTCTCCTCTAATCTCACCCTTCTTCCCTCCCACACCGAGTGTGACTCTTGAGTTATAATCCAGCCTGATGCATGCTTCTCCATGATTACGCAGACCAGCCTATCTGTTAGCAGTAATTTATCTCTCCTTGCCTTTCTGTTCTGTTTTCTTACGCCGTGTGGAAATTGGAATTCTCGTTAATTATTTTAATTACATTAACTACTCTCTACTCTACGTGGAGTCGGCGCACCGCCTTGAAACAGATCGCTATCCTGGTCTATTTGTAATAATTCTACCATAATAATACCGCACGTGTCCTGAATTTAGTAGCAAACTGAAAATTTCTACTACTCTTTTAATTGTATTCAATCAAGGAGACTTACTTGAGTATAAGGTCTTTAAATATGATCTTGAAATTATTAGGAGACACACTTATTAGGAGGCTAACTAAACTGAATTTGAGGTATTTTTAACCGACTTCCAAACTTGATAAGATTCTCAATTCTACCTTCTATTTTTCTATGTTTGCAAATCAATTATTTGAACACTAATGAAACGATTTCGATAATAAAGAACACCATTCAGCGGTGGTCCCATCCAAGTTTCGCAAGAATCGGCCCAATACATAATATCAATATCAGCCCAATATCAAACAAAAAAGAGCATTCATCGATGTCTTCATTTCAATTTTGTTTGAATAGGATAGCTTCACACATAACCGCCAGTCGGATAACCGGTGTCGTTTACCAGGCCGATCATTTTTTTTTAAATTTCACATTTATTTTATCAAAAACATTTTCGAATACAATGAATGGATAATATATATTATATACAATATAACGATAATAATTTCATGCCTCAAGTCGTTTTAAATATAAAAATGTAATTAATAAATTAATATACCCCACTATAATACTATGTGTTGGGGTTTTTCTATACTTCAAATGTTTTCTGTATTACTCAAGATATTAGTGTGCAAGTTTTAAAAGTGAATAATTACAATGCATTAAATAAAAGTGAAAAAGAAAATTAGTTGAAAAGTTTATGTCATTATACCATTATATCATGTCGAGCGCTTCACACCACCCGATTTTCGAAATCATGTGACGCAATGTAATTATGCCGCGTAAAGGACATCGGTTACCCAAAGCCGGTTATGTGTGAAACAATCCTGTAATGTCCCGTTTTGATTAATCTTGTGAAATTTATTTAAGTTGCGAATAAGAAGAATTTTTTTTTCTGTTCAAAAGAACATTGTAAATATTTCAGTTGATGTTATGGAGTCATAGAAATAATGTTATATATGTAGTTTCAATCGTTGAAGTGAAAACTGTTTTGGAGATCGTTCATTTCAAAAAAATAATGTTCAATATTCTTAAAAGTTATTAATTTTTCAGTGTAGGTATATTCTGAAAGGGATCGCATGGTTGAATTAAAATGACGAATTAAAGGCTATTTACTTTTAAGAAACCTTTCGCTATTATAATTTTCCCAAAAACAATATTCTACGTTCAATAGAGATTCAATTTTATTTGAGCTTAGTTTATTACCTTTCTTATAGACAGATTTTTAGTTACTTTAGTTTATATTTTATATTGATCATATTAATATGCTAATTTGATAAATATTAAATAATGTTGGCTGTAAAAAATTCTCATGTTTTCAAAGTTTAAAAATTTTAGTAAAATCTTGAAATAAAGCAAATTTAAATTAAAAAAGAAATTGACTTCAATGAAATGATACTCAATAATTAAATAAGTACTAGGAAGTTTAAAATGAAGTATTTACTTTAAACTGAGAACATTTTAAACTTAATACAAGTAATCTCTTGAAGTAGGCGCCAAATATTTCATTAAGTTGATAAGAAATTCTATATTATATTTTAGAAGTTCATGGAAAAATTTGGCACCGTCTTCAAAAGGTTACTTGAATTAATTTTTAAATATTCTCAGTATAAAGTCAATTTTTGTTTTTTCTTTCAAAAGTTGGTTTCTTTTTGTTTTTAAATTTGTTTAATTCTGGATAGTAGGCTAACAATATTCAAAAATAGATTGATGTAGCTTGGCTACAAATGAGTTTTGAATTGTTTTTTCACTAAGTGATATGGGACTTGACCATTGAGTATGGGATTGACATTTTTTTCCCCATTTTCTTTTTCTTCTCCTTCACCATCTCATTCTTCTCCTCCTCCTCATTGTTACTTCGAGATAAAAAATAAGGCAGAGGATAGAATAATATAATCATTATTTGAAACTTGTATAAGCCATATTGCTAAGAATAAAATGGTCATTGGTGCAGAACAGTTAGGTGATAGGAATTCCTACGTTATTTATTCTTGACGTATTGCTCTATCAATAAAAACATTAATTTTGTATTTCAAATATCTAAAAATTACAGTCTTATGGCTTTGAAGACGAGGCCCTACATGAAATTACATGAGTAACTAAATTAATTATCAAATATAAATGAAAATTATTAAAAACTATTAATTAAATATAAATATTATTAAATTATAAATTATTAATTAAATTACATGCGTAATTTTACTATTATTTATTTTATTTTAAAAATGTCCTAAATCTATTATTTATCTGAAATGTATACTGCATGCCTGAAAAATGAGATTGATAATGTTTGATATAAATTAATTGAGGAGAGTACTGAATTACTTTTAGTTGTGATTTGTGAAACTAATTTAAATCTCTTGAAATTAATAATTTAATTGTCTATTCTGTGCTCGAATAAAACTTTTTTCAATCAATTATTCGAAATTTTTACATATTTTTCTCATGAGCAACTTACAAACAAAATACTAGAAGAGCTATATTAGATCTTCTTATACGTAGAAAAATATCGATGTTTTTTTATTAGAATAGAATAGGTCCACATCAGCTCGCTCTTTTCTCGTGATAAATATTTGAAACTAAGTTCGCAGAATAGTTGATAAGTCAACTGTTCTTGATCTCTACGACTGGGTCCAGTCACGTGACCCTGTGGAAACCCCAAGACCCTCACCCCTCACCACCAAACACCACTTATCTACCACCACCACCACCACCAGTCGAAATAAATCCGAGTTAGTGACCAAGCGTGTTGCCCCTGGCATAAAGCTACGCACTAAACTTATTACTCCTCAATTAGTTGGACGGTGCGTGGATCAGCACAGCGACCTCCTAAGTATCTTAACCTCAAACGTCTACGCAATCTCCTTTTCGAGGGAAGTTTCTGTTGTGGGGGGGTTGGGGATGGAGAAGGGAATGAAGAAACAGAAGTCGGAAATGGTGAGGAAGTTGGTGGTGGTAAGGAATTAACGGCGTTTCACATCAGCTCCGAAATGAACCTAGACAGATTACGGGAAATGTAGGAAGAACTTACAAAAGTAGCCTCTTGTACGAACGGTATTGAAGAGTTTGATCGCCGCTAACTTTTCGTTTGAGGCTAAGAATGACGTTTTAACGCTAGCTTTACTTCAACCGCTGAATTTGAAATCTAACATGGGCAGATGACACTATCGAATTGCTTGAAAAATACCTATTAGAAGCAATTAATGAATTGTTCGAATTTAAATAATAATTATAGAAGTCCTCATTCATGTTTTCGATAGCATGGGAAATGATCGTAATTTCGATATTTTTTCTCATTCGGAATTCGATATTTTCTCATTCGATAATTTTGATATTTTTTTCATTCGATATTTTTTCATAGCCAAAACTGTGAAACTGTTTTGTATTTAATCATCAAAATCTGAATTCCTCAGAGAAACTCTAAATTTCAAAGAACACTATAAGTGTAATTGTACCTACTTACTAGCTGATAACTGATACTAGCTTATGCGTCTCATAGCATGGGAGGTGATCGTAATTTTGATATTTTTTCTCATTCGGAAGGTTTTTTCATAGCCAAAACTGTGAAACTGTTTCGCATATAATCATCAAACTCTGAATTCCTCAGCGAAAACTCTAAATTTCAAAGAACAAAATTTGATGTTTGAAATTTAAAAAGAATTGTGTATTTGTATTTGAATAACTCATTCCGGAATTTTCAAAGTTTGAATTGAATATAAGGCAAGTACTTACTATATGTGAAATATTACCTACTTACTAGCTGATAACTGATACTAGCTTATGAGGCTCTGTAACTCTGTGTTGTATCGGCCTTATAAAATCCTGTTTGGAGAATGATTTGGAATTATAATCCTGAGTCAACCAACAATCATGAGCTACTAATAAAGGTTTCAAGAACTCATCGACCTCATCAAACAGTTCCTAGAATTAAAAAGGTTATATGTGATTCATAAGAAATAGCTTTGACCTACAAGAACATTATTTCCTAAAAAATGTTGTTGCACTATCATTTAACACAACATAGGCTATTAGGTAGTGTGTTAATATTATACACTGTAGTCTGTAATTAGATATAAGTCTCTTAAGAATAATATAAGACCGGTCGCTTCTTATATTCCTATCCTTGATACTGCTTATCTTCGGGAAACGTGGAATAAACATCATGGAATCAAAAATAATAGAAAAAATTGTTCGTTAACGTGGTTAATTCAGTTATCTGTTAGCAATAACTGTAGATTGCGGCGCTTTAGCATTACATAGAGTACATCTACACCGATTGAGCCGGTTGTTTATGCCCGTATAACGTACAAGGAGGGATTCTTCACTACTCTCTGTGGTAAATATTTACGATTATGTTTTGTTTTCGTAGTTAATTTCAGAAAGAGTAGGTTAGAAGGTTGGTTGAATGTGCGCTCGGCTCTGCTGCGAGCGGCGGAGGAATGATGGTGTTGAAGAGAGAACAAGAGTAAGTGTGTGTGAGAGAACAAGAGAGAGAGGGGGGGAGAGAGAGAGAGTGCGAGGAAGACAAAGAGAATGTAAGTGAGAAGTAGTGGGAGTTATACGAGGGGAATATGAGAGGAAAATTATAATGAGGAGACGGTGAACTCTGGAATGAAGTGCATACGAAGAAGAATAAATGAAGGATACGGAGACTAGAAGAAGACAGATGTTGAGAAGAAATGAATGGATGAAGTGGAAAATAAAGAGTGAAGATGAAGGTGTAGACAGAAAAATATGGAAACTTGAAAAGAATTACAGATTGAAGAGAAGAAGGGGAAAAGAAGAACAAAAAGGTGATGACTGAAATAAAGGGAGAGAAGTGAAGAGAAGAGAAGAGAAGTTGTCTTAAAATGAGAAAAGAAGTAAATTACTGAAGTGGTGTGGTAATGGGAGAGAAAATAGGAAGGATAAGCTAATTTAAGACAAATTGAATGAGAAGGAGAAAAAATGAATTCTGAAGAAGGTGTAGACGAAAAAGAAGGAGAAGATGATGGTGATGACATAAAAAAGATGTAAGAAAAGAGTGGGAAGGGAAAAGAAGATGTAAAAAAAAGAAAGAGAAGAAAAGAAGTAAACGAAAGAATAGAATGAGAAAGGCAGCGAACAAGAAGAAGATAGTGAAAGGAATTGAAGAATCCAAAAGATGTAAGGATAGGAGAGATGATTTGATACGCAGCAGAAAGATGCTGCCAGTTTCTAAATTAAGACAAGGTATCATAATGTATGGACAGGGGTTTCAAGTTTGAGTGAGACGGAGATATCTTATTCAGTGGTGGGGTGGATAGAGAAGCCGATAGAAAGAGTGAGAAGGATGTAGTCGTGGTTTTTTTGTAAAGCGCAGGCAAGAGGTGATGATACGACCGGTATTTGCCGGATGCTGGAGTGGCAATGTAAGGGGGGGTGTGAGCAGGAATCAGAGGAACACGTATCGAATGTCTAGCAGAAAAGAGATGAAAACATGCTCCGGATGGTATCGAAGGATTGGCTGGAGGTGTGGAGGATGGTGCAGCACCTGTAATTATTCTGTTAACTGTGTTTATGATAGGGCTTGTGAATATCAAGCCATTCTCTTGGCTCGAATGTCATAAACAACGTTTTGTCGGCTCCAGCTCCTAAGTCTTATACAAGATACACTCTTGGAAACAATCAACGCATTGTTTCTAAAGGCGTTGCATTATATTTCCAGTGCGCGGTCACCTTTTACCCACTAAAGGACTGTTCTTCCTACTTTGTGCCTCTTCGTCCTTTGAAACTCTGATTAAATTACTGTTCCATCTTGGCCGACGCGGTAAGCGCTACTCCAAACTGCTTCTAAGTCTTCTTCCTTTGAGTAACTCCTCACTAAACTGCCTCCATATCTTCTCTTCCTTTGACTAACTTCGTTGCTTCTCGACTACCGGTTGTTTATTACAGTTCTGCTTTTATAGCGTTTCCTCTTTTCCCACAACTATTCTCATTTGAAACTGCGGGATGAACTTTGCTAGACAGTTTGATGACTACAGTATCAGGAATGGTATATCTGTGTAGGTCCCAAGTTACCTCAATTTTATACCTTTATATCTTCAATATCCTCACATGTTGCATATTACATCTGTATGATTTCTAAAATACCTTGTTCTTAAAGCTATTTAGGTTCTTTAACAACCTCACACGTTGCAAATATACGCCCCAACGTGCTATACCATAAACCTACTTACTTATCCTCATTATCCCTCGTGTTGTTATATCTGTATAGATCCTGAGTGTATCATCATTGTAAGTTACCTTATATACCCACGTATATCTTAACTATTTTTCATGTTGTTATAGAATGTTTATCCATTTTGAAACCTGTAACTTCAACAGTAAATCTAATAGTCTTGCATTTCACACATGTAATTGTGAACCTTTGGATAGGCCAACTGCTTAAAAATATCTGGGAATTATTGTTGATCAACATCTCAAGTGGAAGAGCCATATTGATTATCTGATTTCTAGATTGAGATATTTAATTTTCCAATTCTATAGAATTTAGATATGATTAGACTAATATATGATGCTTACGTCGAATCCATTCTGCAGTACTGTATTGTGGTCCGGGGGGGGGGGGGGGGTGCAATGAATACACACTTCAACAAGTTGTTCATTATTCAAAAATATATTATACGAGCAGCACCAGACCTAGACTTTATACAAGTAGACTGATTTTTGATGAATTCCAAGTATTAACTGTAAGACAATTATTTTTGAAGAAACTTATTGTATACATAAATTGCAATAGAGAACTATTCAAATTCAGACAGATTGATTACAATATAAGACCATTGAGAAATCTAGTTTTGATTCCAAATCTCAATAAACGCATTTGCAGACATCAAACTCTCTAATACAATTCACGAATAAAACTAAAACTCTTGGAATAGATAATTGGGTGAAGGCAAATGTTTATTTTAAAAGAGGCTCTGTATTCTTATAATGTTAGATATAAGTTATTTTCAAGGTTGTTTATAAGTGTTATTGTTTTGATTTTCATCCGGCGCACAAGCTTGGCTTTGCTGATGGAAATCTTGAAGTATATATTTTTTCTTATATGTACTGTACAAACACATAGTTTAATGTAGTGTATCTGATTGTTATGTACAATTACATTTGTTTTTTGGTGTTTTTTAAATAAAAATTTTTAAATAGATTTTTGTTCAGAAATTTCAAAATTATATTAATCTTTTTTGGAATGTGATGGTGTTCAGTTAAAAGTAAAATAAAAAAAAGATATGCATCTGTTTCTATGTATTCTCTATGTTCTCGTATATCTATGAATTAATAAATGAATAAAACTTAAATAATGACAATTTATTCTAAATAATAAAAAATATAAAACTTAATTATCCCATTGTAGAAAAAGCAATAATTTTTTTAAAATCATTTTCATATAAAGCACCAATATCTGTATAGATACCATTACACATAGTACAATCAAGTAAAGATACAACAGACAAAGTCCACTACTGCTTTCTTTACAAATTTTTAGAGGGGAAATCCAAATTTCAGGTTATGTCCAAGTTAAACTAGTAATTTATCGTTGAAGTAATACTACGATTCTTTCCATAACAAAAATATCAATTTAGTAGTTCACTTTAAAAACGTAGCACTAAAACCGTCTAATAGTCCAAAGACAGTAGATATATAATTTTGAATTTCTATACCGGTGTGTATCTTTAACATAAGCACACAAATCATTATATGCATTTACCTCTATAGCATCTAGATTGGGTTAACATATTTAGAGATTGAGTGGTTCAATCAGCTCAGAACTTAACGGTGAGAAGTTTTATATTTATGAATGTTATCAACATACTAATGTTATGAAGTTACTAATGAAGTTGTAAGATATATGGAGAGGATGAATATCAAAACAAGTTTACCTTCAAAAAATTACTGATAAGTGCAATCTACAAGTATGAAAGTACTTTACAGCTTCTTAACCTATTTCCTGAAACAAGATTCAAGATAAATTATTGAAAGCCTCGTGCTGAATCAATAATGACGGCTACGGGGCTATATTAATTTATAGAGAAATAACATGAAAATGTGCCTATTTGTTAGAAATAGTGGATAAATTGTGAAAAATAAGAATTAAGTGAGAAAGAAATCTGAAAATTTATGCAAAAAGTTGATTAAAAACAAATTTATTCCTGGATATTATTTCTAACAGAATAAATACTTATTGACTATCAAAATAATGAAATTTGTGTTACTTATTCAATAGTTAGTCAGTTCAAAACATTAGTGCCCCTACATACTTTTAAATCTGTAGTATTCTTGTTTATCGCTTTCATTTCGTAATAAATGTATCGATTATTTGCTTGTGCCATCTGTTACGAGTTGGTGTGTTTAGCCTCAGCCATCAACCAATGAGAGGCCTCTAGTCGTTCGGCCAATCAGAGGCGTCCATAGTAGCCAATAGTATTCGTCCATTTGGAGTATGGAGCGGATCTGTATTTTAGTTCAAGTTTGAATGTCATTAAAAATGGCGCTACTACCGAAACTATACTACTCGTGTTTTCATAATAAATGAGTTTTTGACAACACCAAGTCTTATTTATTATGGTTTCCCACCAGAATATCACTTTCACCAATACAAAGGATATTTTAGTATTTAATTTTATTCACATTGTATTTAAATTTGAAATGTGCTTAGTAAATAGTTCCTATACTGAAGCTTTCGCACTAACTTCATTGTTCATCTTCTTTAAGTGTGACAAAAGTATGAAACATGAGACTCTACTTTCTTTGGTAGGGGGAAATGGAACAAAGGGAAACCAGCCTAGTTCTGACCAATGGGAGAAGACCTTGTAACGCTATATTAATCCCTATAAATAAAAACATGCCTGCTGGCTAAAAATCAATTGGATGAAGTCGTTACTTATGTCTTTGCAGAACAAGCATTTCCTAGGACAGCGGGTCTGAGATTCTGCTGCTACTGAACCCCTACTATCACCATGTCTCTGTCCAGGCTTCTTCTCAATCACATTATCTTCTTTCTCTCTTCTTCCTTATTTCTTGACTCTTTCTTATCCTTTCGTGGTTCCTTATAAAGTCGAGACTTAGTGGGTTGGTCAGATCCTAAATTGTTGGCTCTGGTGTGATAAATGTACTTTTCCTCCGTGCTGTATTAGGGTGGCCGTGGTCCGTGATTTCACATCTTCAACTCAATCACATTTCTCTTTCCAATGCACTATTCTCTCATAGTTTTCTGTCTTCTTTCTTCAGTCTTTATCTTGATCAGAGTTTCCCTGTTTCAATCAAGCTGTGTGCTCAGTGAGCTTGGTACATTTATAGCCAAAAAATCATCCCTAATAAAAATTGATTGATACGCGTGATTTCTTAATTGAAATTGAGTTAGAATCCATTGTCCCAAATAAACAATTCATACCATAAAAATATCGCATTTAATTATCAAAGAAGGTTCCTCTTATGGACATATTCCCATGAGTGAGCAAATAGTTATTTCAAATAAGTGTTACAATTATTAGTACAAGTTAAACATGATGAAGATTTCTCAATCGAATTTAAGATCAATTGTTCAAATGAGATTTGAAAAACAATGGATGATGTATTTGTTGAGTCACGACCTTAGCAGTTTTTGCTTTATGAGGTATGCATTCAACTCACTAATCCGATAGTCGGCGTTCAGATTCATCATGTTTAGGTAATAAACATGTCTGTAAAACATATGTTTTGTTACTACATATGGTTTTCGGCACCATGAGGTACCTCAATCAATTGGTAAGGTAATATAATATAGCTAATCTCAAGGGATCCTCCACTGATAAGGACCATCAATTTCATTAAAAAGTGGGCTTACATTTTTATCCTTTGCACTTATTTGTTGCCTACCACTTTTTTCCCTTTTCCTCTCTAAATTATTCTTTATTACAAGTTAGTTTGTAGTGACTGACAATTGAATAAACTGACAAATATACATAAACAGAATTTATTAATTTCGAATTCCTTTAATTTCGATTCCCGGTGGTGACTGATATTTTTGTACAGTAGCATTCATCGATTCCCATCAGCTGTTCAATGCTGTTGTCAGTATCCGCCATTGCGGAAGTCTTCAGTATAAAGTAATAGCAATTAAAGGAATTCGAAATTAATAAATTCTGTTTATTCTTTATTCTCCTCTTCATATTTTTTCTATGTATTAATTTTTGTTTTCTTCTTTCTTTATTGAAAAATTCAATAAAATGTTTTATGCAGTGCGTTCTACCTTTTTTATAGGGTCCTTGGTCCAACACAATTTTCCCAAAATTGAAAATTTAAATGCTTATAAATCGAGAGCAAAGGCATCTATTGAAAAATGGCTTACGCCATTGTTTTATTTCTTGAAATTTCACACTGAAATGATGTGTCATATGACCACCACCCCGTTTAAAAAAATAAAGTTGAATCCAATATGGCGGACAAAAATTTCAAAACCAGCAAAAAGTTGTATTTTTAAAACTATGCAGATCTGCATAAGCTTTTTTCGCAAAGAATGTCTCATTTACGCAATATGAAGCAGTTTCCATACTTAAAAATCACTCTTATCTTTACAGGCTGTAATAAGCTATTGATACAAAAAATAATATTGAATTGTAATTGGGAATGAATTATTGAGATATGTAAGAATTTGGACGGAGGTCGATAATGATGGTTGCTGAGGCTTTAATAACACAATCCATATTCAAAACGAAACTAAACTCAACTCATCTCATTAAAATTCTCTTCTTGTCTCGCCACTTGACACAGCACTTGAGCGTATTAAAAATTAGTCATGTTTGGGCCCGTCCTAGCTTATATAGAGGGGAAATTACAAGATAGGACTTAAGTCTCAAGAAGGGATGTTTGTATCTCACAGCACCTCCTGGATTCATCTTTAAACCCCTCTTCGTCATTCTGCTTCTTCTTGATCTTTCATTCTTTCAATCCCTACTATCATTATTAGATTCTGTTGTTTCTCCTGTTTCTTCTTCTTCTTTTTTTTCTTCTTCTTCTTCTTCTTCTTCTTGTTCTCCTTCTCAAACCCCTCTTCGTCATTCTGCTTCTTCTTGTTCATTCTTTCATCCCCTACAATCAGTATCAGATTTTGTTGTTTCTACAGTCTACTCCTCTTCTTCCCGTTACTTATTATCATCGTCTTCCTCTTCTTCTTCTTCTTCTTCTTCTTCTTCTTCTTCTTCTTCTTATTGTTCTCTTTATCCTTCTCAAACCCCTCTTCGTCATTCTGCTTCTTCTTGTTCCTTCATTCTCTCACCCCTACAATCGGTATCAGATTTTGTTGTTTCTCCTGTCTACTCTTCTTCTTCCTATTACTTATTATCATCGTCTTTCTCTTCTTCATCTCCTTCTTCTTCTTCTTCTTCTTCTTCTTCTTCTTCTTCTTCTTCTTCTTCTTCTTCTTCTACTTCGTCTCTTTATCCTTCTCAAACCCCTCTTCGTCATTCTGCTTCTTCTTGATCCTTCATTCTTTCACCCCTACAATCGGTATCAGATTATGTTGTTTCTCCTGTGTACTCTTCTTCTTCCTGTTACTTATTCTCATCGTCTTTCTCTTCTTCTTCTTCTACTTCTTCTTCTTTTTCTTCTTCTTCTTCTTCTTCTTCTTCTTCTTCTTCTCCTCCTCCTCCTCCTCCTTCACTTCCTCCTTCTCTTCCTCCTCCTTCACTTCCTCCTCCTCCTCCTCCTCCTTCTCCTCCTCCTCTTCATCCTCCTCCTCCTCCTCCTCCTCCTTCCGTCTTCGTCCCCCTTCTAGTTTTCCTGCTCCTTTGCGACAGTAGTAGTTGTTCTTTTGAAGAGGAGGCAGGATTTAATTGCACAGGAACCCTATTATGGAGTCTCAAGAACCCGCGCGCCTAGGGTGGAATAATTCAAACTAACACCCCCACCTCAGTTCCACCACCATCCCATCCTGACACCAGTTGACAATTTATTCGCTCGGTTTAATTGGCCCAAGTATATTCACGTAAGGCCTAAGTCACCCTGTTCACTCGTAAATTCACTGTTCCATTCTTTCTGGTGTCTCTGTTCCTCCCCCCCCCTCGCCACAACCCACTCTAGTCACTTTGTGCACAAAATGTAAGCGAGCTATCTGAAGATGCTATGCCGAATCGTAACTTGCCGTTAATTTATCATTGTCAAAGTGTATTGTTTCATAATACACCCAGCTTTGGATGGAGGAGTGATGCAAATTTGGTTTAATTAACTTTGGCTAGAGGGGGGGGGGGGCTCTTCTTTCTTCTTTTGAATAGGCTATTCTGAAAAAGTTGTACTTTTTCAAGAAACTTTTATTTAGTGGCTTATTGAAAAGTTATTTGAAAGTTAATTTAATGTATAGTTAGCCATACGGAAATACTCCTACGCTGAATCACTACTTATAATCTAGAATCTAGATTATTCACGCGTTCTAGATTGAAATACTAATGAAAAAACATTTATCTAGAATATAAACATCATTTAAAACAATAATATCAGACGTAATTAAGAAAAGAATATTGCAGTTCTGCGGACACATACAGAATGGAAAACACCATGCTAACAAAACAGATCTTCGACCTACTTAAGGCTGTGCGACGACTATTAATGTCGAATGTCTGCCACTAGATGTCGGGCACTGTATCGATATTATTTTATTTTTTGAGATTTTTAAAAAAAAGTTGACGTATTTTTTGCTATAGTAAAAAGGAGACTTGTGTATATATTTTTTTAACTTTTTGATTTGTAGTTTTTATGTGGTGTGTGTACCATTATCCTCAAAAAAGCCACTTTTTAAGTCCCATTCTGAACAAACGGGAGATGATAAAAAAAATTAATCCTATACATTATGTCCTAAGAACCT
Source organism: Conomelus anceps (assembly GCA_948455865.1). Classification (NCBI taxonomy): domain Eukaryota; kingdom Metazoa; phylum Arthropoda; class Insecta; order Hemiptera; family Delphacidae; genus Conomelus; species Conomelus anceps. The sequence continues at coordinate 25,825,593 of OX418225.1, read as the reverse complement.
GTCTAATGATTTAGAAGAAAAAAAATATTAAAAAAATTTTTTTTATCGATCGCTCAACCTTAACACCTACAAGAATAAGATAACATAGCTTAAAGAAATAGACACCGAACTACTAAGCAACTAAATAGACCCAGGGATCTTGAAAAACAGAGTAATATTCATAAAAACAATACAGAGTTTAGAGTTTCAGGAGGAGAAAATAGCTATCAGCAGAAAAGGTAGAGTGGACCCAGGAAGACAACGTCACTGTAGAAAAATGAAAGAAGCATGGGCAAAGAAGCTGATTAAGCGTGCTCTTTTTTCGCGTGTTTCTTGCGCCTCAATAATCCAATCCGGATTACAAAATAAGCAGTACTCACATTTTGAAACATGAAGTTGCCCCTGTATTTGAAAAAAAACATGATTTTGACAACAAACCCCATTTTTCCCCTTTCGTCTACAAAAATCAATTCTCCAACAGCGCGCGCTCAATTTCAAGTACTTGTCTCTCTTCTTTGCATGTCAATACAAAGAGACTTGTCCCTCTTAGAGAAAAAGTTTTCAAATAAAAAATTTAGATCAGATCATTATCTAAAACTTTCACGCTTTCAAAACTTTCCTACCCAAGAAATGAAAAAAATTCTCGATTAGGGTCTGCATCAATGTCACATCACAAAGTTTTTGAAACATCGTTGGATAAATTCTCATATAAAAACTGAACGTGTGCAGGAAATTCATGTTTTTTTGCATCGCTCGAATCACAAAATATCGTTTCTTAAATCTACTAAATTTAAAAATATTCCATCAATATTCAGATAGTGAAATGCCATTGGGTATGAATTTTTACGGATCAAAATTCAGCAGACTTTCTGTCGTTTGGCGACAAGCCAATTCCCCCACTCTTTAGGTTTCACTTCGATGAAACCCCCTACGACTCCATGCTGTGGCGGTGGGGGTAATGGAGACCGGTGGCGCTTTCTGGTGAGCGACCAATTCAACTATTTTTCAAATGAAACCGTTTATTTCTTGTTCCAATTTCGTGACGTCATACGTTTTTGTTTCACAGTTTATGACAAAAGTATAAGGTATTTGAATAAAATTTCAATGGATTTAGATTCGTGTTGTTAATCTCTATGTCTCTTGCTTTTTAATTTCGCTGATTAATGCTTCTTTTAAAAAAATGACATAATCATGTTAAATTCCCAAAATAAGAAAAACTGAAAGAAAAAAACGAATTTTGAAAAGCAAGTGACCTTGGTAAAAGTATGAAGATAAATCATGTAAATTTTCAAGGCAATTTGTGGTTCCATTCTTGAGATTTTAATGAAATAAAACTGGACAAAATGCTCATTTTCTAGCTTGCTCAGTACAGGTGCAGTTGAATCTTAAGGAAAAAACAACCAAAAAAGTAAAGTTTAAGAAATTTGTAGAGAATTTTTAAAGATTCGCAAGGGGCCAAATGTGTTAAGATTTACACTGACACATAAAATTCCTCACAAAACAATTCTTTTCACTAATACTGTCTCAAGAATTGTAGGCCCATAGTATAGATTGAAGCTAATCTTACCACCATTCTTTTCTACTTTAATCATTCATTATACACTACCATTCTAGAATTGTTCTAGATAATTGAAAGTATATTTATATGGTACAGTTCTATTACAGTTTTTTTCGTCAGGAATTGAAGCTTGTTTTAAGTGAAATAATGAAATAATGAAATTTATTCCTTCCAAACAGAACAAAATATTTTTCAAATAATATACAGGAACTAGAGTTGACCACATTATCCAGTATTCGTGGTCAACTTGAAACTTAAAAAAATAATTACAAAATAAAAGTACAAATTAAATTTGAGTCCAGCACTTATAGAAACACTCGCACTCTATGACGCCTGCACAAGTAAAATTAAATAATTATACAGCATTACAAACAACAACACTTTGCTCCAGACAGCTGAGACAGTAATGCAGTAGAAAATAAGAAAAATAATGGCAAGATTATACCAGACAAGTATGCCTGGGTAAAATTTTGTTTCAAGGTTGCTCAGTTCAACAATATGAATTATTAGCCAACAACAGTATTCATTTTTCCCCTTTCTTGTCGATTTTATACATTTTAATATCATTCATATGATGCATTTTTTTCATATGATGCCCCTTCGTTTATGCATCCTTTCGATTCACCTTGATACATAGGCCTACATTCTAGTATTTCTTTATGAATAGTATGTCTACTCAAATGAATACTGCAGTTTCGATGACTAATCCATGCATTTACACAAAATTCCATCAAGATGAGTCATGACAGTATAATGTGCATAATGTACAACTGTAATACACCTATGTTGACATTGAACCCCTCTGATATGACTATCAACCTGTGAATTTCTCAGAAGCTCATTTCAAATTAGTGTGCCGTAAACTACTCACCAAACTTTCTTAGAATGAATAAGTGATCACTCACTCGCGGGGTATCCACTGACGACTTCCTCAAGGTCTTGACATTGCACATCGAGGGTTGGGGATGGAACAATTGCAGCCGATGTGATCTTGAGGGACCAAAAGTGTGAGGGGGTACTTTGGAGAAGGGGGGACTTCGGGAGTGATCTCATCTTGCGTCTGTCTATTTTACTTCCAAGGGCGGGTCTCCACGTCCCAAGACATGTCTTCCCTATCAATCTTCTCTACTTGCTTTGCTGTTCCCCCAAACATATATCCAATTCTATCCCCCTTAAGTTTACAGACTATCTCACTAACGTCTTTTCTCTTCTTCTTTCTTGCGTCTTATTTTCTTCATACACCCCCCCCCCCCATTCCCTTCTTGTCTTCGATACATCTACGGAATTTATTTATTCTTCTTTTTTATCTCCGTGATACGATTCAGATTCAGCACCAAAGCTTCCGCACTGGAATATACATTTTGCAATAAATTAAATTTTAACGGCCTGCTGCGATACGCTGTTCTGAACAAACACGTGGTTGGGTCTGTCTATTTCTCTTTCTCTCTCTTTCCCTCTGTTTTATCTCTCTCTTGTTTTGATTCACTGCTTTCCTCTCTTGTGTAACCATGAATGGTAAACGTACTCATGGAGCCGAGTGACAGATTTCCACTCATAGCTGCAGTGCTCTGTGCTCACACAAGGGGCTGCTAACATTTATTAGGCAATCAACAGCTTACGTGCGCCTGAATTAATGTGCTTAACGCTTGTGCGTCTGGTGATTTTTCAAATGTGACGTGTGATTGAGTCTCGTAAGATACATTACATGGTTGTATCGAAATTGAAGTAGGTGATTTGAAATTTCGAATTTTAGAGAACTGTCACACTGGGAACGTTGTGAAATCCATTTGATGAGGGTGGAAATCTTTTAAGATTAGCTACATTCTGTTGTCCCAGTGTAAAAAAGGTATTAAATATACCTTTATATACTCGGGGAGTCCGATCTCACCAGGCGTCAAATCTGCAAGAAAGTAGAAACCAATCTGTCAAATATAGTTCAGTATAGACTATAGAATATATTGCGAGTAGTACAAATAAAAATATGTGTGAATACAGTATTAATTATGTTTCATGCGTATCTACAGATGTAAGTGAAGTGTATAAAAGTGCTTGAGTAGCTGAGCACCCAGGACATGAAGATAGTTCTCATGCCTAAATCAAACATATGCTGCGGAATGGAGATATTCAAACTGCCGTAGTCTGTTACACACTATTCCACAGCATTTGTTTCATTTTGCGATGGTCATTGTGCTGGATGCTCTATATGCTTATGACTGACTAATCAGACGTGATTTGATGTCATTGCCGCCTTGTTTACATTCAGCTGTGACCTGCATGTTTCTAATTGAGTTCTTTCTATTTTACAGGTAAATTGCTGAGTTTCAATCCCAGAGTAAAACGGCATTGGTTCGTATGGGAACAAATATCTTATAAAATTTGTGCATTAATACTTACATATTCTGTGGTTAATTGCGTTAAGTTCTCCCCAACAGAAAAAAATGAAGTCCATTGGAAGCTCAAATTATAAAATATCAAATACATGAATTCCATAAGCTCATTAGCTTCAGCTATAGATAGGTCTTTAGCGATAGATATGGGCATTAAATAATACACTATTATGTTTTATTGAAGACTTTACATATGGCTAAAGGTGATCCTATATAAATGAATTGTCCTGCATTCTATCATGCGTCTGTTAAGGCTTTTATTCCTACAAATTATTCATTTAAAAAAAGCTTTTTCAGGCCTAAATCTATTTTTTCAATTTGTAGTTCTTGTAATATTCCTACAAATATATCACAGATAGAAGCTTTGAATAGATGGTATACAGATATAAATAATTATTTGAAGGTTTTACCTTTACATAGATTGATTATTCTGCATCCTATCATGCTCTGCATGTTTTTATTTCTCTCGATTATTAAATTTAAATGATTATCTTGGTTATTAAATTTAAATGTACATCATTAGGTCTTTATCTGATTTTCCAAACTATTAGTTGCATTTCCTGTTTCATTCCAATTAACCCTTTCAAAATAGTTTTCTTACCTCATTTTCATCTGTAAGCTAGCTTGTTTGTTGTAAAGTTGTTTACAACTTGGCTATTTTGATGAACGTTTGTTTGTTCATTGCGTAGAATGCCATTAAAGCAAGAAGGTAGATATGTAATTTAGCGGACGGCGATTCAACGAAAACAAAATTCCACAACCTCCAATGATACGTGCTACAAGCAACAAGTAGTATAAGCCAGGACATGAGATAGATGAAGACCATGCGTATCTTTCTCGGTAGCAGTAATAAGGTGTGGAAGAATAAATAAGAAAAAGGATCGGAAGAAGTAGAAAAAGGAGAGGTGAAGGAATAATTGCTTAGGAAAAGAGAGGGTGAACAACCTGTATGAAGTTACTTTGACCGTCGCCTGATGGTTCATGAGTAGTCACTATTCACTGTACTTGGTTCAGTCAGTAATGTGACGTCTCCAGATCGCAGATAATACAGGTGTGGATGGTAGACCTGTTCCTGAGCTGAAACTGATGAAATGTAGTCGTTTTCATCTCACTTTTTTATAAAAATCACCGTCGACAATAAAGTAATGGGCAAATATAAAGCCATATAAACATAATTATTTTTATTATTATTTTTTTAAGATGAACCACATAGGTATGAGACCTGTGCGTGGGTAATGAGTTGGATGATGGTGATTGATGAGTCGGACCTACAGTTTTAGGTGGGTTCCGAACCACCAGGAAGTGGATTTACAGCAGAGAACAGTATCTTTTTTGCTGGCCAATCTAATCGGTCACCGTTACAAACAGGACCTACGAGAACGCAGCTTATCTCTATCTGATTGAACAGATACCTGCTACGGCTCGCGGTTATCACTTCCTTAAATTATTATTATGTTTCACAATAATAGGAAAATTAATTAATTGGAATTGGATTGATTTTTAAGTGTAAAATTAAATCTTAGAAATCTCTTCACGCTATCAGAGTTGGACTGAAAGCACGTGGTCACCTGAAGAGAGAAAAAAATTGAGAGCGATATGCTATGTATTTTCTGTTTCATTCCAATTAACCCTTTCAAAATATAAATAAAGGTTTAAATACCTGCGTTTAGATATCCAATAAACTACTTGTTCACTACCGGTTTCAACCCTCCTATGGGGTCATCATCAGGTGGTTGTGGACGTTATTATATCATTGCCGATTTGGCAATTCGTCGTAATGTAAAACGTCGGAAAATAAAAAACACACACATCACATAACACGAAACGAATACGAGGATGACAGGACGGACAACACGCTCGCGCTGACAGGTCCGGACTCCGGGGTCCTCCTCGTCAGCGAACACATAAGACCAATAGAAGGGGCTTCTTGTCGCCGAGGTGAAGCCACTTGTTAGGCGCTCGTCCACTACAAATATGGCGGCGCAGGGATGACTCCCCGATGACTTCTATTTAATGGAGATGACTTTATATTTTAAGAATATTGGCTCATGTTTATATTGTACAGGATATAATGCTCAACATATGATTAATAAAATGAAATAAAAAATTGTTCTAATAAACATTTTCCTATTTGGATCTTGTTCATTTGCGTTCATAATGGAAAGAATTGAAGGTTAGACTAATTTAATCAATAATTTCCTAAAAACAATCTAACTATAATATTAGTACATTACAATAATAAACCTTCAAGGAAGTATTGAATCAAACACAAGAAATAAGTGATGAATTGGCTTTGTGGTTCTGGATGCACAAGCCGGCTGACGACAGTGCGCCATCCCGATCGCACTTCAACCTAACATTGTATCCAAAGTATAGGTCGTATTTTAAAATAAAAATCATGAAAAAAAATTCAGTTATTTCTGTACAACTTTCTCGCTTTGATCACATCTCTACCCAAAAGATGAAAATTTTGGTAGCCGACTCACTTTTTTATGTCATGTTTGAAACTCGGACAAAAATTATAACTTTAAACAACTAATTAAAATTTATAGAGGTAACTATTAACTTTTATAACGCCACTGTTATCTTCAGAAACTAATTGTCTATACTCATGCCAAGTTTGAAAGTTATATCTTAATCCTAAGTGTGTTAAACTGCAGTTTATTTGGAGAGCACACATTGAAATTTTCTGCTCTTGAAAACACGATTTTGTCTTTCTATCCACTACATGGATGGCAGACGGCTTCACCTCCTGTATGCTACGCTAGTGCATACGCCCCTTCTATTGGTCTTATGGGTTCGTTGCTCCTCGTATTCGTTTCGTGTTATGTGATGTGTGTGTTTTTTATTTTCCGACGTTTTACATTACGACGAATTGCCAAATCGGCAATGATATAATAACGTCCACAACCACCTGATGATGACCCCATAGGAGGGTTGAAACCGGTAGTGAACAAGTAGTTTATTGGATATCACAACGCAGGTATTTAAACCTTTATTTATATTTATACTGGTATCCGGAGGCCAAAGAATTCATTATGAAACTTTCAAAATAGTTTGTTTTTACTACACAACCTAATATGCATGTAGTATAGGACACCTCAGCACATTTGAAACTATTTGACAATAGGAATAAATTCAAAAAAATTTCAATTAAAATTAGGATTAAAGTAAGACAGAAAATTATATTTGAAAAATAAAGATTATTTTGTTTGTTTCTCAGATCTAGTAACTCCACTTAATAACAAAACAACTGTCCAACTTTTCAAGGCGGGTCTTAGAGAGCTTGAGTTAAGAACTTTAAAGTATTCCTAGATATGGATTATGTAACGCTACCCATGCGCTCTGACGTTATAAACAGAAAAAATACAAAAGAAACATGTATTTGATGTTTTAGAGGACATGCGTAGGATATTCAATAGAGTAAAAAAATTCACCGAGTCGCTTCTATTTACCAGGAGCACTGAAATCATTTCCAAAATCTATCATTTAGAATGGAAAATAGAATTTTTTAACTTTTTAGGTGAATTTAACGACTTGTAGTCAATTTTAATTAAGATTGAGTAATATTTTACTCACTCTCTAGGCCGAACGTTTTCGAGTTACGGAAACTCATCTTCAAGGCATCCTAGATGTAGGATGCAGAAGGCGTTCGGCCTAGAGAGTGAGTAAAATATTACTTAATCTTAATTAAAACTGACTGAAAAGTCGTTAAATTCACCTAAAACCTAAACAACGTAGTTCGTCGTGGAACAAGAAATCCAGGAATAGATATTTTACAACTTTTTTTAACCATTGGCTAAATTTATTTGTTTTAGAAACAACAAATATGTTCCAATAGATCAATCATTTATGAACATGTACAATTAATTCTTCAATGAGTATAGCAAGTATTTTTTAATAGACAATGCATTATTAAACGTGTATGTAATATCTATTCTATAATGAGTGGATATTTGAAATTTAACTACTATACTGAGATACATTGCTGCCTGGATAATGTTGAAAAATGTTCTAATACATCTCTGCAACATCAAAGACCGGTGCAGACATTTTTTTAAAATAAACTACAATTTATGAGAAGCAGAGGCAAATTTGCTAAGACAGGAATTTGTTGGTATGATTAATGACTCGTAGCTACTCACCTGAAGGACGCTGATAATTACCTGTTATTTCTGAGGAATTCGTTCAGTAATTCTTGGGTTTTTATAGATAACCGGTTACTTGATTAAGTGGAAAATAGGTAGATTAACTTGGTTCAGACTAGATGGTTTGAGATCTAAATGCTATGGAAGATGTTTGGTGAAGATAGTAATAATAATAATATGAGTGGTGAAGATTGAATGTTGAGGTATATTATGTACTGAGTGGCGATGTATTCTTGGCAGGTAATGGAGAAAAAACTTTGCAAATATAAAGAAGAATTAGGGTGGTGCACACAACATTTTAAAATGTTAACCATTTTTCAATGAGTTCTAGGATAATTACGTGTAGGTTAGTCATTTCTCATGTATTTCATCAATTTATTTTGTGGGGAACATTGTTAAACATTCCGTATATAACTTACCTATTCCTTAATTCTACATGACTGGTCAGTACAAATTTCTACATGAATAACATTCATCGGTCGAGGAAGTTAACATTCAATTATTCATCTACAGTAGTAGGGTAGAGTTCCTCTGCAAGTAAATACTATGAGGTAATTATATACTGTAAAACCTCGATTATCCGTCACGCTTTCAACCGTTACATTCTGTTATCCGTTATTGCAAAAGTGAGAATTTCACTTTTCAAAAGTGACGATTTCTTTGCTCATTGTACAACAGTTCTCTACCCTGATTATTGTATATTTTTGATGAAATAAATATTTATAAGTCATACAAATTGAATTATCCTTTTGTACACTGTCTTATTTTCCAAACTTCCCCAAAATATTTTCATTTTAGAGCACTGAGCACGTTTATTGATGGAATTTTCTACTATCCGTCTATTCATTTATCCGTTACGGTCCCGGTCCCGAAGGTGACGGTAATAGAGGCTCTACTGTACCTTTATATAATAAGCATTTATTATAAGGTATTATTTATAATAAATATAAACAGATTTTAATTCATCAAAGTCACGAAAATTGAACAAAACATGTGTGTAGATGTAAGTATTGAAACAATATACAATTTTATTAATTGTTACTTATTAATTTGTCTTATTGCTTTTTATAAAAAGTAGTTAATGGTTTTTTATTTAAAAGTTATAAATTTAAAACCTGCTGGGATTTAATAGTATATTCTTTGATTATATTATGAGAAAATACTAATATCAATTTGGACGTACAATTCAAGAACTAGTAATATTAGTACTAGTATTTATAGCGGCCACAAAATGTTATGGCTAATTTTATTTGTAGAATGTTATAATAATTTGAAAAATGCTATCCAACAGGCTTCAGCTAGCACTATCCTGTTAATAATGGATTCTTTGTTTCTCGTCTATTCAGTAAGAAAGTGAGCAATTTAACCTAAATTTTTAACATAGCATAAGTTCCATTTTATGTAGGAATCGTAGTAGGAAAAAATATATAATTTAAGGTTAAAATATTAATGTGCTCAAAAGTAAATCTCAAAGATAATGAACGGGTTGATGTTTGCCTATCATGTCATGACCAAGGTGGACAGCAAAAATTGAAGGTTCCAACATTAAGATTACTATGTGTAGAAGACCCTTGAGTGCAATTTTTTTCATCTAAAAACTTGATTCCTACGTGTAGTTTATCTCTCCTCCTATAAGACGAAGAGCTTAAAAATAGACTTATCTCCTCCATAGTCTTAAGCAGCTCCGGGCAATGAATAGGCTTGGAAATTATGATTGGCCATAGATCAAAACTGCAACTTGTGATTGGTGAAGAGGATAAAACCAGTCTTCTACCATCGTTCATCCTGCTTGGTTTCTGTTGGCCGCTGAACCGTGATGGTAGTTATAAAGCATTGGCATCAGTTCGATTCTTCTTTTTTATTTTCTTCTTTTTATTTCTTTTTCATATTCTTTCAAAACATTGGTATCAGTCTTCTTTTACAAAATAGGGCATTGCAAAAACAAAAGATGTCAATGAAACTAAGAGTCATTCAGTTTGCAATAGAGGAATAAGCAACAAGAAGGAATCTGCAATGTTTTTAAGATAAAGTTGGAAGCAAGTTGAAATTTGATGAAAAGTTCGGAATAAATTTTTCGTTTTGTAAGTCTAACGGCTGGTAGCACAAAAGCAAATTAAATTTAATCCCCGTAGAATGGCGTCATTCTACGGAGATTAAACTTAAATAATAAACTTTAGTTGCACAAAGCACAATTACAAGCGATAACGCCGATTAGGCTAACCGCCGTAAGAGATACTTATCCGCCCATTCACTGATAAATTTCACGAACTCCCTTTAAGTTGCATTTTATAGGTTATGTTTATTGTACCAGAACACGGAACTGCAAATTTGGTTGTAGGTGTTAAAAACCTATCAAAATCAATAAAATCTATTAAGAATATAATAATATTTTGAATAATGATAGTTCAAATAATTAAAAATGAAATGATTCTATAATTCGTCTTTTTGCTGAACTTCAGAATCAGCTGTAGATCAAATTACAGTGTTGTCAGATTGTGCCCGTTCGGTTAACGAAATATAACTAATGGATCTTTGTGCAACAGAAATAAAGCTGTTACACTTAAGACAGTTAGTTAACTGACATTAAACTCCTATTTAATTGGCTTTCGTGCACCCATCCTTAACAGTTATAAATAATTTTTCTAGACAATTCCATATTTAGACTCACTGTATTTACCAATTCTGTATACACCAGTAATTATCTAATATGAGATTTTTTGAGGATGAAGCCCACATAAGTCTGAGACCTGTGCGTGGGTAATGAGTTGGATGATGGTGATTGATGAGTTCGACCTACAGTTTTAGGTGAGTTCCGAACCACCGGGAAGTGGTTTGACAGCAGAGAACAGTGTCTTTTTTGCTGGCCAATCTAATCGGTCACCGTTACAAATTTATCAGTGGTCATGAAGACCACTTTTTATTGATAGATTGACTATGAATTTCGCTAGAACTGCTGAAATAGTTGAAGAAAATCTCTTATTCCGTTTATTCAGTGTCGTAAATTCAAACTATGGTTGGACAGGAACAACTCAGTTTAGAGGAGTCGTGTTAACGGTTGAAATACACGATAGTCATTCCTTCATCTGAGCTCCCTCACTGCAAGGTGACCTTGTCACCTTTGCTAAATTTATGGAGTTTATTTCGTGTTTATGTTTTTCATTTTTATTTGGATTTTTCCCCTTTGCATAGTCTTCTTCAGACACCTCTCCAACTCTTCTATTGCACCAATGGAGGACTTCTACCTTGCGTTGTCAAAATACTTTTCAGTTGCTTGAAATATCTTTCTTCTACTTCTTCTTCTTCTTTTTCCTCTTCTTCCAATTCTCCTCCTCCATCCATCTTCTTCTCATTATCCTTCTCCATCTTCTTACTGCTCTTCTTCGACTTTTTTCCTCTTATTTTTCCTTCTTCTACTTCGTCCTGCTTCCTCCTCCTTCTCTTCCTTCTTCTACTTCGTCCTGCTTCCTCCTCCTTCTCTTCCTTCTTCTTTTTCTTCTTCTTCCTCTTTTACTTCATCTTGTTCTTCCTACTTCTTCTCTGTCTTCTCCTTCTTACTATTTATTCTTCTGCTTTTATTTTTCTCTTCTTCTTCTTCCAATTCTCCTCCTCCATTCATCATCTCTTCATTATCCTTCTCCATCTTCTTCTTCTTCTTACTGCTCTTCTTCGTCTTTTTTCTTATTCTTTTCCTTCTTCTCCTTCGTCCTCCCTCCTTTTCTTCCTTTTTCTTATTCTTCTCCTTTTCTTACTCTTCCTTTTCTTCTTTTTCCTCTTCTTCCAATTCTCCTTCTCCATCGTTCTTCTTATTTACTTCTTCTTCCCTTTCTTCTTCTTCTTTTTTTTGTCTTCCTCTTCTTTTCCTTTTCCTCCTTTGCTCTCCTTTCACGTCTACCCTTTGTACTCTTCTCTTCCATATTCTCCGTCTCTTTTCCTCTTCATCCTCTTCCTATTTACCAGTGGCGATTTCTCATCTCTGTCATCGCCATCTCCTCTGTTGATCTGTAGCAACCTGCTCGACCGGAGTTGTTGCGTCTTGCTTCTTGTCCTTGTTTCTTCTCTGCTTTGCCTCTTGCCTCTTCCCTCTTGCCTCTTTCCCCTCGCCTGTCTTCACGTTGTTTTTATCAAATTCCACTGGATCGAGCAGCATCAGCATCAGCAAAAGAAGAGGAGAACCAGAGTTCATCGTTTCAAAATAACTCACCGATGTTCACCTCTGCTCGTGTAGAATGTCTGCTCCTATATTTAGATGCATAGCAACTGGAAACAACTGTATTCAGAAAAGATGTCATCTCATTTAACAAATCAATCCATAATTTTAGGCTTAATCAACTTTGGCCTATAGTTCAGTTTTCAACTCCTATATAATAAATAAATGAAATAAAATTATTTTATTTCCAAAAACAACACTCACCAAAAATGATCAATGACATTTCATTCAAGATTACCAATGCTAATTAACATATTACTAATTCTAATTAAGTGCCAATTAATGCCAATCAAACAATATAAAATCACTAACAACATATTAGATGCAAGCCGTTGACAATAAATACTCTCATGCAAGGGAAAACATCTCTGTAGGCATGGCTGCAGACCCAAATAAATAAAAGAATAAAAAACACATCTGGTGACATTACAATAAAATATTTACTGTTTAAATACTACAAAATATACAAAATTTATTATTTGAAAAGAAAACCAAAAATTTAATTGAGAAACAAAAACAATGAATATTTAAAGATATAGAAAATAAAATATAATAATTGGAGAGAATAATTAGGAGCTCTCAACAAAGGATAGAAAAAATAATACTTAATAATATTAGTGTTCAATAATGGTGCTTACGCTAAGCTATAAAAATGGGAAAGGTGAACTTTCGGTTTGTGGAAATAATTACCAAAAATATAGAAGTTATTGAAATGGACATATTATAAACAAACATTAAACATTGAAATATAAACATTAGACAAAATGTTTCATGCCATTTATAGATAGTGATTGGAGTTGGCCTATTGTTATCATCTGCATATGAAATGATTTTATGTTTAATCTTTAAACGTCCATCGTTATTAATCTATTGGTAATCGTCCTTAGTTTTAATCTTTTCTCGCCTATAGTCCATTACATCGTTTGCCGACTGTTCATCATCGTACCTGTCACAATAACCCATTACTAAAATTATTCTACCCATTAATAAAATTCCTCAAATTTCTTATTTGAAGTTATTCTCATATCAGATTTTCCTATCAAAACTTTGGTAACTATTATTCCTAGCAAAAAATCATCGGTCCTTAATGATTAATGTAACAAATAATCAAAGAAAATTACCGAAGTTTTTCTAATAAATGTGCGATCAACTCTTCTCAGAGTTTTAGGATTATTTTTTTAAAATTCAATTCATGTAATTCTCTAACAATAGCCTATAAATTTTATTGATGTTGAAATTACAATCATTTGATATAATCAGAGAAATTACCCAATTTTTCTTATTAAAATTACTAATAGCTCTTCATGCAGTTTGTAGATTAATTTTGTTGATTAAACGTTCAACCGTTCATAATACGTTACAAAAAACGTTCATGCCGTTCTATAACACTAATACGAGATAGTTGTCATAATTCCAAGAACTGGAATCACCAGACGTTTCGAGAAGGCCAAGAAGCATGAGCTCGATTGTTCAAGAAGTCTGAAGAAATCAAGAGAAGTCTCGAGAAATCAATTGAGTGAGAGAGTTGAAGACTTAAAGAATAGGAGTGAGAAAGATATTTAACGAGTGAGAACGAAAGGAATCAAATTGCAGCTCCGTCTGTCCGTGAAAACAATGGAATGATATAAATAGAACAAGTGCGTGATTAACTGCTTGTTTGATTTTGTAACAATATCAATTTTATTGATGTTGAAATTAGATTAATTTATTATTTAAATCTACATTCAGCCTTCTAAACACGAAAATTTATTACAAAGTCCTTGAAATATGAATCTTATTAACATTACAGCTAAAGTAATGACTCTGTTCTCTGCTGTAAAATCACTTCCCGGTGGTTCGGAACCCACCTAAAACTGTAGGTCCAGCTAGCTCATCAATCACCATCATCCAACTCATTACCCACGCACAGGTCTCAGACCTATGTGGGCTTCATCCTCAACAAAAAAAAAGAAAAGAGGATTGGGCCTGAAACAGGAGAAAATTTTGAAAAGACGAAACTTTTCAACGTTTGTATTGAATACTAGCTGTATTAAATTATGAAATACAATATACTATCAATATATGTTGGATCATAATATTTACAGATCTATATCAAATACTGCATCGAATACTATACTGTTAAATACTAGCTATATTCTGATGGGGTATGACCTAAAAACCAGGCAAAGTTTATCGACATCAACTACAAAACGGAAGAGGAAAGTTTTGGAGTATCACTGAACCAACAACACTGAACAAAAAAAGAAATAAAATGCAAGAAGAGGAAAAGGAAGTACCACATATCAAAAGCAAGCACGACTGTCTTGGCGAAACCCTCCCGATTTTTGTGGTAGAGACAAGTGAAGAAGTTTCGTTGGAGGCAGGCAGTGGCCATGCTCCAAGCTCCAAGCACACATATTGAATCGAAATTAGGACCACCAAAGTGGAGAGTAGAGGTCTCAGAGACCAGGACAGTCGTTGCAATACCAAAACAGAAGAATTGAACTTTCCATTTATAATTAATTCGCTGTATACCGGGAAGATGAAAACTGAACTCGACTGCACCGCCTTCTATTCAATTTATCAACGCTTCATTTTCTTCCATTCTCATCTCTTACTATCTTTCTCCTTTTTCAATCTGTCTCTCATACTCTCTCTTCTCTCTCTCCCTCTCCCCCCAAGATTCGATTCTCCCCCTTGAAAAGTTCTCCAACAATCGTGAATATCATTCCGATTACTCGAATGGCTCCCGGCAATCATAGAACCCGACACCCACACAATAAAACAATAGCGATCACTGTTTTGCATTTGAACTCTGCTGATTAGCGTCTACTTGGGAGTTCAACTATTCTGCAATACTGGAGAAGAGAATTTTTAAGATTATTTTCCATATTTGATCTCACACTTACTGGTTTGGATGATGTTCCAATAAATAAACGAACATCTTAAAAAATTGTATCTGATTTTTGAATTCTGCTGATTAGCGTCTACTTGAGAGTTCAACCATGCAATACTGGAGAAAATCATTTTAAGATTATTTTCCATATTTGATCTCACACTTATTGGTTTGGAAGATGTTCAAAAATAAAGAAACGAAGAATCTTAAAAATTAGTCTCAGAATTTTGAACTCTGCCGATTAGAGTCTACTTGGGAGTTCAACCATTCTGCAATAATGAAGGAAATCATTTTAAGATTATTTTCCATATTTGATCTCACACTTATTGATTTGGATGATGTTCCAATAAATAAACTAAAATCTTGAAGAATTGTCTGATATGTAGGTCTTCACTATTATCTATTATTTTTTTATTGGATAAGACGATGTATAATGAAGGATTTTGAAAATTTGCCTCGGATATGGTTTTCCATGGGGCACACTTCTGCCTCTATTTGTAGCTGTTTCATCTACTTGTCTAACATTTCTCTTCTTCTACATCTTCTAATTCATCATCATCATCTTCTTCTCTCTACAGTTTTCCTTTAATTTTCCTCTCAATATTTTCAGCACTTCATCGTTGACTATTTCTTGCTTTTCATTTTTTCATTCATTTTCCTTTTCTTTTCCGACATCTTCTACTTCATCATCAACATCATCATCGTCTTCTTTTTCTTCGTCTTCTTTTTCTTCTTCTTCTTCTTCTTCTTCTTCTTCACTCTTTTGAACGGTTTTCTTGTGTATTCCGTTAGTTTTCCTATCAATCTTCTCAGCACTACAATGTCGACTGTTTTCTTGCTTTTCATTTCTTTTTTTAACATTTTCCTTTTCTTCTTCTATTTCTTCTTCGTCTTCTTCTTCTTCTGCTACTTAATAATCATCATCGTCATCATTATCTTCTACTTCTTCATCTTCTTCTTTTTCTTATTCTCCTCCTTTTTCTTCTTCTACTTCATCATCATCATCATCATCTTCTTCTTCTTCTTCTTCAACTTCTTCTTCATCATCATCTTCTTCTTCTTCTTCTTCTACTTCGTCATCATCATCACCATCGTCTTCTTCTTTTCTTCCCTATTCTCGTATACTTTCTTCTTCATCGCCATCTTCCTCTCCAATATCTTCATTATCATCATCTTCTTCTCTTCTTCTTCTTCTTTTACTTCATCATCATCATCTTCTTCTTCATCCTCACCCCCCCCCCCCGTACTGTCAATCACAACCATTTTCTTCCTCTTTTTTATATCCCTATTCTCGTATGTGCTTCATCACCATCTTTCTCTCCAATATCTTCATAATCATCATCTTCTTCTTCTTCTCCTTCATCATCATCATCATCATCATATTCTTCTTCTTCTTGTTCTTCTTCTTCTTCGTCTTCGTCTTTCTCTTCTACTTCATCATCATCATCTTCTTCTTTTTCTTCTTCTTTTACTTCGTCGTCATTATCATCATCATCATCATCATCTTCTTCTTCTTCTCCTTCATCATCATCATATTCTTCTTCTTCTTGTTCTTCTTCTTCGTCTTCGTCTTTCTCTTCTACTTCATCATCATCATCAACATCTTCTTCTTTTTCTTCTTCTTTTACTTCGTCGTCATTATCATCATCATCATCATCTTCTTCTTCTTCTTCGTTATCTTCTTCTACTTCATCATCTTCTTCTTCGTCTTCTTCTACTACTTCTTCTTCTTCTTCTCCTTTTTCAACTACTTCTTCTACTTCATCATCATCATCATCTTCTCTTACCCCCACCCTCCCCCTGTACACTCATTTATAACCATTTTCTTCTTCTATTTCATTTCCCTATTCTTTTACTATTTCTTCTTCTTCTTCTTCTTCTTCTTCTTCTTCTTCTTCTTCTTCATCATCATCACCATCTCCTCCATTTGCCTTTAATCTTGTTCTACGTTGAACTTCCTGATCAGTCTCTCGATATCAGCTAGATAGCATCAGAGCATCAGATTGGGCCAGATGCTGCGTGTCAATAAATATTATTTGATATCAAATTTTCCACTCGCTCACTGCAAGTGTGCCTCGGGGACTGTAGCCTACCTGTACTAGTAGAATGCCGGCGATCTTCTTCTTCTATTGTATATTATAAGGCGGAAGTGTGGAAGGAGGGGGACGGATTGGGAAGGAGTGGTGAAGGAGTTATGCAGATGGATGGTGGAACGAAGCCCGAGTTCTGCCTGTAGGAGTTGTTGTTGTTGTTGGAAGAGTGGAAAAAAGGAATAAATGGAAAGGGAGGGAGCAGGATTCGATAGAGTGGGAGAACGTTGATGAAGAATGGGAAAAAGGCAGCAAAGATGGATGAATTAAGGAAGAGGTCGCCGGGAGTAGTTGAAGTTGCCGTTGCTGGAGAACTGCTCACATGTTTTACTGGTTCAACATTCAAGGTCTCTCCACCCGGGAGAAAAACCAGTCCTCGCCGTACAGTCCCAGCCAAAACCATCCGTCCTACTCTTTTTTCTTATTTTTCTCTTCCTTTTCAATTCGTTTTCTTCTTCTGCTGCTCCTACTTCTCCTGCATCTTCTTTTTCCTCTTCTTCTGCTGCTCCTATTTCTTCTTCTCCTCCAAGTCCACCTTCTTCCCTTTCTTCTTCTTTTTCATCTTTTTCTTTCTGTTAATTATCCTCCTCCTCCTCTTCTTCTTCTTCTTTTTCCTGCTCTTATTCTTCTTTTTATTTTTCATGTTTTTTTCTTTTTCTTCTTCTGTTGCTCCTAATTTTTCTCCTCCACCTTCTACTTCCATTTCTCCTTCTTTTTCATCTTTTTCTTTTTGTTCATTTTCCTCCTCCTCCTCTTCTTCCTCTTCCTTTTGCTCTTCTTCGTATTTTTTTCTTCTTCCTCTTCTTCTTCTCCTCCTTCTCCACCTTCTACTTCCCTTTCTTCTTCTTTTTCATCTTTCTGTTCATTTTCCTCCTCCTCCTCCTCCTCTCCTTTTTCTTCTTCCAGCTCTTATTCTTCTTTTATCTTCTTCTTTTACTCCGTCCTGCTTCCTTCTCCTCCTCGTTCTCCACCTTTTACTTCCCTTTCTTCTCTTTATTTTTAATGTTTCTCTTCTTTTTCTTCTTCTGCTACTACCACTTCTCCTTTTCCTCCTCCTTCCCCACCCCCTACTTCCATTTCTTCTTCTTTTTTATTTTTCTCTTTCTGTTCATTTTCCTCCTCCTCTTCTTCTTTTTCGTCTTTTTCTTCGTCCTGTTTCCTCCTCCTTCTCCACCATCTACTTCCTTTTCTTCTTCTTATTTTTCATCTTTCTCTTCATTTTCCTCTTCATATTCTTCCTGCTCTTCTTCTCCTCCTCCTCCTCTTTCTCCACCTTCTATCACCCTTTCTTCTTTATCTTTTTGTTCATTCCCTTTTCTTCTTCTTCTTCCTGCTGTTCTTCGTCTTTTTTCTCCTTCTTTAACCTTCTTTTTCTTTGTCCTGCTTCCTCCTCCTTCTCCGCCTTCTACTTCCCTTTCTTCTTTTTATTTTTAATCTTTCTCTTCATTTTCCTCTTCATATTCTTCCTGTTCTTCTTATTATTTTCTCCTTCTTCTTCTTCTTTTTTTTCCAACTTTATTCTTTTTTCCCCTTGTCTTTGTCGTGCTCCTTCTTCTCCTTATTTTCTCCTTCTTCTCTTTCTCCTTTTTCTTCGTCCTGCTCCTTCTTCTCCTCCTCCTTGTTCTTCCACTTTCCCCTTCATTCCTCTTCATCCGCCAACTGCATCCTTGTCACACCGTTACGACAGCCCTACGATGAGTTAGAAGTACACACACTTTCAATCACTTAGCTCTAGTTACCGCGCGCGCTGTACAGTCCCAACAGAAATCGGCTGCAGGTTGAGGTATGAACTCCTCCAAGGTCTTGAAAGTGGAAGTGTCAAAGACCTTGAGTTATTACATTCCATCGATTTGAAGCAAGCCTCTAAATTGCTATGCAATTAATCAGATTTTTTCAAGCTGCACGACACCGTGCTTAAATTATGTGCAGCTGTAGATCGTGCATGAATTTATAACACTGTTGAGATAATGGACGAGATTGAGGTTGGCTGTTGTATTGGCGGCCTCAATCAAAACAATATAAACCATATTTCATTTATAGATATACAAGCCTCACAAAAGGTTAAATGAACCTTATACAAGCTCTACAAACCTTATAGGAAGGGCTTGTTTCGCGATCAAAGACAAAATAATTACCTGCATGAAAATCATCTTTTCCCACTTAATTTTCGTATAGTCCAGCAACAGAAATGTTATAATCTGTTATCAAATCAAATACAGTTTTTAGTGTTTCGCTTCAAGGGAACTTTTAAATTAATAGTGTTTAAGTGAAAAGATTCATTTTAGAAAGGGCTTGTTTCACGATCAAAGACAAAATAATTACCTGCATGAAATCATCTTTTCCCACTTAATTTTCGTATAGTCCAGCAACAGAAATGTTATAATCTGTTATCATATCAAATACTGTTTTCAGTGTTTCGTTTCAAGGGAACTTTTAAATTAATAGTGTTTAAGTGAAAAGATATAATTTTGTTATATTTTAAGTGAAGGTTTGTACCTTTAAAGAGGGCTTGTTTCACGATCAAAGACAAAATAATTACCTGCATGAAAAACATCCTTTTCCACTTGATTTTCGTAAAGTCCAGCAACAGAAATGTTATAATCTGTTGTCATATCAAATACTGTTTTCAGTGTTTCGTTTCAAGGGAACTTTTAAATTAATAGTGTTTAAGTGAAAATATATCATTTTGTTATATTTTAAGTGAAGGTTTGTACCTTTCGAAAGGGCTTGTTTCACGATCAAAGACAAAATAATTACCTGCATGAAAAACATCCTTTTCCACTTGATTTTCGTAAAGTCCAGCAACAGAAATGTTATAATCTGTTATCATATCAAATACTGTTTTCAGTGTTTCGTTTCAAGGGAACTTTTAAATTAATAGTGTTTAAGTGAAAAGATATCATTTTGTTATATTTTGAGTGAAGGTTTTAGAAAATCTTAAATTTTTAGTCTGTGTTAACCTCAATGTTTTGGACAATGTAGCATATTTAAAATTTGTGAAGGGAGCAGTTTTGGACTTGAGTCTGTTGCACCTTTACATTCGTTGTAAATTTGTCACAATAAATAAATAGATAAATTAAATATTAAACTAAAATTGTCAAATATTACTGTTCTGAATATTAATGAAATTTATCGCAGCCTTGGAAGAGAATCGACTACTATTACGTTTCAGGGCTGTTTATTGGAGGGATTTATGAGAATAAATTTTCCCTTGTTCGAATAAATTTTTAATCAATTTAATTTTCTACAGCTTGATTTCTTCAAATTGATAATTTTTTAATTGACCAGGTGATTAGAATACTTCTAATATATCAGAGAAAAAAAAAACATTTGAAACGTATTCAACTTGTGAGAAAAAGGCTGAAAATCTAAGTGAAGTTAGAAGTAGAGAAGGTTGAATAAGAGGGAAATAGACGAACAAATTGACGTAGAGTAGGCTGGATAAGATGATAGAAGGAAAGTAGTGGAGAAAAACACAAATGGAGGATAAGGAATAGAAAAATATGAAATAGAAGAAAATTTTGCTGTTGAAAAGAGGAAGAAGAGAAGAAACCGACAAAGAAGATTTAAAGCGAGGAATAATGTTAGATGATGGCTAGGAAAGTAGCGAAGATACACAAAAAAGAAGGATAAGAAATCGAAGAAAAATTTTCTGTTGAAAAGAGGAAGAAAACGACAAAGAAGATTGAAAAGGAGGAATAATGAAAGATGGCTCCATTGTTGACGAAGAAGATGAAGACAAGGAGAAAGAGGATGAGTCGGAGAAGAGGTAGAGCAGGTTGGTGGAGAACAAGAATAAGAAGAAGGATAAGAAAGAAGAAGACGAATAATAATAGTTGGCCGCTATCGTAGATTATTCACCTCTGATAAGAGAGGAAATTGAAAGGTGTTTCCATCGAAATTAGAATAGGCAGCATTTTGTGGCGGAGTTGCTCCAGACGATTTTATACACAAAAAATGCCCACGGGCAACTTATTCATCGCCCCTCCTTCTCTCCTCCACTCCCTCTTCCACCTGAAAAAGAGCAATAATCGCTGAAAATTGGAAACAATTATGACAACATCGGCCACGCTGTAATTAACATAATTGTGCTTCAAATGCTGTGCTATTGGAAGCTGATGATTTTCAAAATGTAGGCACTCGGCAGCCATGCTTAGTGAAAAAAGTGACTGTGTTGAAAATCTACTTGAAAAAACTATATTGAATAATCTTCCATGAATTGAATAACTTCTTCGTGTTCAATTACTCCATTTTGTGTGAGTTGATGTTCGTTCAATTGCATTATTAACTGAGATAGCGTTTATTCAATCAAACATATGCGTATTCTAGAGTTGATTTTGAGCAAGTAAACAAGTAATTTTGTGATTAAGTAATTTTGAAAACAAGTAATTGGACAAGAAGAAGTCATACAATAAATTCATGGAAGGTTATTTAATATAACCTTTTTCAAGTGGATTTTCAACACCGTCATTTTTTTCATAAAGCATGGCTGCCGAGTGCTTTTGAAAATCATGATCCCAATGCCTATCGATCTCAATAAATTCGTTTACATATCTATACCTCAAAATTTGTAATTTGTCCATTCTATATATTAGTATTAAGTCACATATGTGAAAAATATTTGAGAGGTATATAACACTATGTCCACAACAAAAAATTGAAAATTTTATAGAAAAAAGTATACATTTTTTTGGAGTTATAAGATTTATTGAAAAATGTAAATAGATATAACATGGTGATAAAAGGGTGTTGTCAACTTTTCTCTCAATATTTAGTAATTACTGTTTAAAGTTGAAAAAAAAATCTTTGAACTGCTCTCCTGAAAAATCAGGAAAATGGACATACCATTACCTCCGAGGAACAGATATACTGTATCTCATTCAATAAAGAGACAATTCAATATTTTTCTCCAAAACGGTTTTTTGATTTGAGCAAAACCTCTTTCAGTTCCATACTATGATCTCTGCTTTCTATCAGAGCATTCACAAAAATATCTGCAAAATTTTTTGTGTGGGGAAACTAAACAATGTGACTGTTTTCATTTGGGTCCAACATGGGCGCCGACATTTGATGCAGGGACAGTGAAGAAAAAATACCGGGCCCCCTAGACCTCTCTTGGGGATATACCCCCTATTATTAAAAGAGGGATAAAAAGAAGAGTTTAAAACTCATAACTCAATGAGACTCAAAACTTTTTTCAATGGGAAAGTGAGTGCAATATTTGAACTTATTTGGATCATTATTCGTTTATTGTAATGAAGTTTCTAATATTCTAATATCAACGTCATTATTTGTTTATTCTTAGAGACTTAAATAATAGAATTGGAACATTTGATTTTAAAAAATCATCTTCCCACCATCTAGTCGATTCTCAACAGAAAAGTTATAGATCACTTTTTGGAACGTAGCCTACTATCCTGCTCAAAATTCAGCATGTATTGTGTGTTAGCAAGAAATAATACAGTTTATAAATGCAAATGCAAAGATAAATGAACAAACCATTGAACTACTTGTATTGGAGAATTGTACCATACTTCATTATTTTCATACTAACATACTGTACTTTATTTCCAGATCAACTAGAATTTATTTATAAATTGATAATAATAATAAAATTTTATGGTCATATCATGAGGCTTCCTGATCATAGAATTACAAAAAAATTTGTAAAATATGTAGCTTCGCTTGCCAATGGAGGAGAATGGATTCAAAATGTTAAAAAAGATCTAGTTCTGGCAAACATTACTGATAATGACATTTCCAATCGAAATAACATTAAAACAAAAATCAATAAAAGGGAAATTATTCCAGAGGTTAAAGCTCCAAGAGTCGGAACAAGATGGAGTGAAGAAAGAAAAGCTGCTTTTTCTCAGAAAATGAAAAGCTGGTGGGCGAACAGGAGGAACACCACCAAGTCCAATAAGTGATCATCATTTTGCTCAGCGTCTTCCACTTCGGGAGCTCTACTGCTAATAATGATAATAATAATAATAATATCGAATGACCTCGCTAGCTCAGGTCTGATGTCAGAGTTATCAGGTCGCACCTTAATAAATTAATAGTGATTTGACATAAATATAGACGAAGGCGATATCAAATTTTTGTTTGTGCTCTCTTCACGAAAAAATGTAATCATACCATAAATGTAATAAATAGAATCGTAACGAAAGTCATTAGGCATTATAGACATAATTTTTTTTTTTTTTTTGAGGATGAAGCCCACATAGGTCTAAGACCTGTGCGTGGGTAATGAGTTGGATGATGGTGATTTATGAGTTGGACCTACAGTTTTAGGTGGGTTCCGAACCACCGGGAAGTGATTTTCAGCAGAGAACAGTGTCTTTTTTGCTGGCCAATCTAATCGGTCACCGTTTCAAACAGGACCTACGAGAACGCAGCTTATCTATCTGATTGAACAGATACCTGCTACGGCTCGCGGCTATAATCAGATTGAGATTAAATTCTTTAAAATTTTAGTTGATAAAATTATCATTCTTTTATTAAATTGTCATTGTAGACATAGTAAGAAAAAATTGGTGAATTTCAGCTTGGGAATACTTCCAGTAAAAAATTGGAAAGTACAAAAATAGGCAGTTATTGTTTTCGTGAAAAACATAAACATTATTCAGAATCAATTCAGTGAGCTAGGAATATTTATAGCTGTCTGCCAGCGCCCAATATACGGGATCGCTTTAGTCATAACAAAGGTTGGAATATACACTGAAAATAATAAAGTATGAATAATTATTATGAGCACAACGACAATAGAATAGATTTTTCCTTCCTATTCGCTGCTGCTCGGAATCTACCAGCAGAAATAATAACAAAAGAGTCGGAATTGGCAGAGGGTTGGGCTACAAGTTGACAGAGAGCTGTGCCTGCTTGATAAATCTCAGAGTCTGTTTTGGACTAGGGCCATGTCCTCTGCGGAGGGGGAGGGATGGTGGTAGTGGGAGGGAGAGGCTTGGCATACTCCTTTCAGATGTCCCCTTTCCAGAGTTCCCGATTTTCACGAATTCCAGGAATTTACGATTTCGCTCCAGACTAAACCCGATTGTATATACTGTGATGTTCATGATTGCGCTGTGGAGAATGTTTGTTTGGCGGGGGAATCTGGTGAGGAGGGAGGTCGGAAGGAGTATGATGAGGAAAAGGAGGAAAGAGAGGAAAAGGATGAGGAATTACAATAAGAAAAAGAGTTGCCTTTCCCTTGCCTTGTTTCTTGGAAAAAGGAAAACATTGAGAGAACCATCTTTCTTTTCTATTTCATTCCAAGACTGTATTACAGTTTAATACAATATTACAAACACTTCGTTATTTCACGCTGGCTGTGTGAGATGAGATAGCGGCATGATTTCTTTCTTTCTGAGGAATAGAATATGATTCTCAATGATAGATTCTTAATTCTCTTGCATTCATGAATGTTATCTTGTCAACTTGATACTTTTTATGAAACAACTAATTGAATTGAGAACTCATTTCTCAAAGAATTGACAATTTATTGAGAAGCATTTTTCGCTAACATTTTGGTCTAGGCAGCTTTCTTTTTTAGTAGTTCTGTAGTTCTGTTCTTTCTCCTCCTGACTACATAACTTTATCAACACTATAACTAAATATTAACTTAAACATTCATTGATTTGTATATGTATATTCTCAAATTGTAATTATTTTGTTTTGCGTCTAGCTTGGTGTATTGGTAATACAATAACTTGCTAGTTCTACAATAGTTGTACATAGCAACTAGTTGTACATGCTAATGTACAATACTGTACATTATTGTATTCTACGTCGTTCATGGTTGGATTTTTGTTTCATTTATCACCTCGTTGATCTCACGAAAGATGTTTGAACTGTCAAGAACAACCAGCATAGATTCCATATCTGATATTTTCTTTATTTGTAATTCGTATCCGAGTAACTTACGTTATTACTCGTTATAACGTCTCTATTACACCTACATGGATAGTGAAACGAGGCCAAAACAATAATAATAATCTCCCTCTAATAATATTAGTGCATCGGAAGTAATAGCCGTGAGCCGTAGCAGGTATCTGTTCAATCAGATAGAGAAAAGCTGCGTTCTCCTAGGCACTCTTTATAAGGGTGACCGATTAGATTGGCCAGCAAAAAAAAAAAAAAAAACACTGTACTGTGCTGTAAAATCACTTCCCGGTGGTTCGGAACCTACCAGCTCATCAATCACCATAATCCAAATCATTACTCACGCACAGGTCTCAGACATATGTGGGCTTCATCCTCAAAAAAAATAATATATATATTTCATGCATCATGTTTATGAAAATGTTTATGTTTATGAAACATCAAACAAGACTCAATTATTATATTTCAACAAATAGTTGATTCATTAAAAACTTTGAATTTTCAAACATATTGAATTATAAATAAGAAATTTATTCATAAATTCTGATGCATTCCAAACATTGAGCAAACTCAATAATTTACAGAGAATATATCCAAAATAGTGCATTACAGGATTGTTATCAATGGAGCTAGTGCACTACGATGACTTTAAAAAGAGTAAGAGATAGAACAAGAGTGGGTGAGAGAGAGAGAATGAGAAAGAGGGTGTGACGGAGGGAGTAAAGTAACAGGTTTATTAAAAATTCAAAGCGTGTAATTTGATAAATATCTTATTCCGTAGGCTAATAAAAATATCAAGAATGAAGTATTGGCAATAAATTTTCAAACAGGGCATGTTCGCCATCCTCTTACACGAACTGCACGCACAAGGAGCGTGGAAAAAAGAAGAAAAAGAAGTAGAAACGAGAATAGCTGGTGAAAAAGAGATATCAGGAGAGTGAGTACAAGAATAGTTGGCTGAGAAAGAGATATCAAAAGAGTTGGGTGGGAGCTAGGATAAAAGATGGAGTGAAATAAGTGTAGAAGATAGAAAAAGAAGGAGAAAAGGGAGCAAGTATTGAAGAATATGATTGAACTGTAGAGAGCCTAGAATGAATAACATCGAGCAAATTCCCTTCGCATAACTCAAGTGAATATTTATAAAGTTTTATGCATATCCTGGACACCATAAATAATAGGTTTGTTCCTAGCGATTCCTTTTTTCTTTTCCGCTAGTGTTTTGTATGATATAAATATATTTATATACAACAGAGGTCTGTATATATTTATATATAAGACATTGTTTGTATGAGAAAGACAGCTAGATATAGTGGTTCCGATATTGACAACTTAATGATCAAAGAAGCCGAAGAAAGAGGCTGAGCTCTGATATTGTATAGCTGAGGTAAGTATAGTTATGATGAAGTAAGGGGTTGAAGTAAGCGATGAAGAAAAATAAGGAGAAGATGAAGAATAAAATAAATAAAGTGAGTGTCTGTGAGTAGAAAAGAACGATAAAGTGAAGCAAAGGTGAAGAAACACTGAAAAGAGCAATTGGAATCAAGTGAAGCGAGACGGAGAAGTGATTAAATACTGTGTTTGAAATAAACGAATGGATGGAGAAAGAAAAAATGGGTAAAATCGATAAAAAAGAATTAATAATTGTTGAATTAGACTCTTCAATGAGTAGAAGCATAAGATTGATTCAGATTCACGAAGGAAGTGGAAGATTGATAATTTTTTTCTGAGGATGAAGCCCACATAGGTCTGAGACATGTGCGTGGGTAACGAGTTGGATGATGGTGATTGATGAGTTGGACCTACAGTTTTAGGTGGATTCCGAACCACCGGGAAGTGATTTTACAGCAGAGAACAGTATCTTTTTTGCTGGCCAATCTAATCGGTCACCGTAATAATAATTCAATGGTTTGCTAAGAAAGTTTTATTATATTCAATGACGACATAGGAGGAAAATGGAGTATCTCGTGATTGATACACGAAGAGCCTGTGACTTGAATCTGAACTTATAACATCAATGGGATCGATCAATTCTTCAATTTAAAAATCAAAATCATTCACAAAGCAAGAAGGAGAAGCCTAACCGATATTGGAAAATTGAAATCGAAAGTTAATATCCCAACGTTGAAAAAATAATACAAGATTATTCGGCAACCGTTGAAAACGTTAAGAAAATTGAAGAGAAGTATACAAATCCATGAAAAGGTGCAGATCGATCAATATTTCAATTTAAAATATCAAAATCATTCACAAAGCAAGAAGGATAAGCCAAACTTATATTGGAAAATTTAAATCGAAAGTTTATATCCCAACGTTGAAAAAATAATAGTCGATTATTCTGCAACCGTTGAAAACGTTAAGAAAATTGAATCAAAGCATAAAAAGCCATGGAATGGTGCAAAAAAAGGGATTACGTCATAGAAGATGGTAATGGAGATAGAGGTAACATTGATAATTGGAGAATTTATTGTAAGAAATTCAAAAAATGTGAATTTTTCAAACTAAAGCAATATATAGAGAAGTATGTGGAGATAAGAAGAAGGAGAAGAAGAATAAGAAAAAGAAGAAAAAGACATAGACAAAGATGGTTCACAAGAGGTCGTCGCCACAGAAACACCGGACACAGAACAGAATAGAGATATTTCGAATGATGTAGGATGCCATGCAAGAGATACGATGCCGATATGCAGAAGCTGTAGAAGGAGTGAAACAGATAGAGAGTGTGAGGAACAAGGATGGACCATTTTAAGATAGAAAGAGACATACAACATGCATATGTAAATGAGTAATTGGGTCTCAATTCCAGTCAGTCTGTAGATTACTCCAATGACATACACGAATTCGAAACATAAATAAACTCGAGCGTAGGACGGTTTTCTTCTTGTTTTTCTTTCTTCATCTGGTGTTCCTGATTTACTCGTTTCTCATTGCCTCATCTTCCTCCTCCCAACTACATCTTTATCACTCCTTTTCCCGCCTCCCTTCTCGAGGGGGAACACGAATCTGAAGACACGAATGCCCTGCTGGGACTCGGTCACAACCCGTACACCAATTTAAAACACATCGACTTCCCGTGATTGGTCCTGTGAGAAGTTAATCTGCCGCTTAAAAGTTGAGTTTTTAATTAAGCGCTCAAGAACTGTTGTGACTTCTCGAAATGGGCCGTTTCCACTTAACGATCCCGTACGTTGACCACGCTCTCGATGTCTCGACTCTCGAAACGTGAAACCGCAGATGGTTTGATGGTTCCATTTTTAATAGTTGTTATTGCTGGTGGGGAGTCGACCATTCAACGTCGACAACCTTCTCCTTTCTAGCAAGGTGAACTGCTCCAGAAAGCATTCTTCTCCACCCCTTATAAGACTTAGTGCTCTGACAGTAAAATGTTAATAAATTACTAAGTTAATAAATAGCGGCTGCATATTCATTTATAAATGGTAGAACCATCTTATTCGTAACGTTTTGTTAAGATTTTTAATTTGCATATCATCTTATAGTTCTTCGAATTTATTACTGAATGTTAAATGATGTCTTTCCAAATAAGATGTATATCACCTTGGTTCAATTTTTATGTTATTCAAATATCCAGTCAAAAATCACACATTTTCTCTTGTTGGCTATGAATGAGATAATTTGTGGGAATTAATTTTTTTCAATCCAGTACACAAGGAGTTCTCAACCTCAGGGGGGGGGGGGGGGCACCCAGGTGGGCGTGGAATTTCAAGGGCGTGGACTCACATCAGTGTTTAAAGGGGGGGGGGGTTACCGAATCTGAAACGTTGAGAATCCCTGCAGTACACCAATTTATTATTATTGAAAAGTTATGTGGCATTATTCTATATTTTTGCTGTTCTATAACTTACTACCAAAAAAATACTGGATCGTTCCATAGTTTAAAAAAACATTGAACCGATTACTCCTGCAATATAAAATTTATGCAATATTTAATATTACATAGTTTGATAGTAACAACACAATATTTTGAAATTTTATTTCTGTATTTCCGTTTCTATTCGCACAAGTCTAAAAATGCCAAGTCAAATTTTCGTCAATTTCCAAGTCTTAAGATATCTAATATCACTTGCACTCGTCTTCATACAGTGAGAGTGATAGATTACTTCAGAGAGTGAGAGATTACTCCAGCATTGTGCAATCAAATCATATAGAATTATCTTGGCGTGGTGGGTGGAGTGGGGGGGGGGGGGGTGAAGAGGAAGAAATGCCTCGTGGATCATTTCTTCTCCTTCTAGAGGTCAAGGATAGTCTGAAGGCTGCCTCGTAATTATCTCCACCGATCTCATTGTAGCAGTAAAATTGTACGTGGCCACGTGGCTTGTCTGTTATTCACTGGTCTAGTCTGTGGCTCATTCTTCATCATTCCTGCTCATTGACAAACATTTTTCAATGTTTTCATTTGTGACATTTGAGTGATTGAGCAAAACTTCGCTAATGGTAACGCTGATTTTCACCTGACCACTCTATGCCTCCGCTTGCTCTGAATGCAATCAGATGTAGAGCAACGTTAGAAATAGAGTGGTCAGGCTAGAATTAGCTTCATTGTTAGTGTGGATTTACTCAAACTCTCTATTAAAGTTCTGAGTTTGTTCCCACCGTATTTGACAAACAAAGAAGTTGTAACATTTATAACAAAGTTTTCAGTATAAATGTGGAATAAGTGTTACAAGCTACACGTGTAACTTAGAGGTAGACAAAATTACTTGGTCATCCATAGACTAAATTTAATAGCGCATTAATCTCTAACTAGGTGCCTACTCAAATAACTAGAGAAAAAGCCTAAACAGAAATATTGAAGATATATTAGATGTTTTAAGATTGAAGAAGTTATGTAGTTTACAGGCTGGATAATAGACAAATAATAATTATTCTTTCAAATCATGATCTACAGGTTTTTGATGATCCAGATTTTTACCCTACCTAAATAGCATATTAACTAAATCCAAATATGAAATAATTCAATTATATATTCATAACTATCAATTTCAACTCACTAGCTGCTTTGTTGCTTTCCCAAACATTAAAATTATTAGTCATAAGTTTCCTTCGTTAAAAACCTTCATAACTTTGTATTTTGAACACTTTTATTCCAAGCCAAATTATTAGTCATAAGGCTCTCCATTGGAAACATTCAGAGCGTTTGGACTATTCATTTGCATTATTATAGTTGAGTTGTAACGTCAATAAACATTCGAGTTACATTAGTGCTAATAGCTGCTGCGTTTATCACCAGTAGTCCATAAATGTTATCAAAACTCATATCATCACGTTACCACCCTTGAACCTGAACACATGCACAGATTCCAAACCTTTGACTAGTAATGGAAATCTCTATAATGTCAATATGTCTCATGTTTTCTGAAGATAAATACTCAGATTGAAATGATTTAGACCTAAGTAATAGGCTAATGATTTCATATGCAATGGATTATATGTATTTATCTGTGATATGACTGATGATGTTTATCTTTAATCACATTGAGTATATGTAATGACGTTTGCAAAACGATCTGTGATTGTACATGCAAAGAAATAAGTATATTATTATTATATATTAATTTTCACAACAGCTGATCCAATTGTATGTTTTGAATGGAATTAAAAAATGTTTTCTCTCATTTTCTCCATGATTTCTAATGTTGATTATTTATCTATGTGTTGCAGGAGCGAATGGCATGCGCCGAAGGGGCAGACAAACGTACACCCGATACCAAACCCTGGAGCTGGAGAAGGAATTCCACACCAACCACTACCTGACGAGGAGAAGGCGGATCGAGATGGCGCATGCTCTCTGTCTCACCGAGAGACAGATCAAGATCTGGTTCCAGAACAGGCGGATGAAACTGAAGAAGGAGATCCAGGCGATCAAGGAGCTGAACGAACAGGAGAAACAGGCGCAGGCGGCAAAAGCGGCCGCGTTGGCTGCCAGCCAAGCCCAGCAACAGGCGGCTGGTGACCATTAGGTCCTCCAACCCCTAGGGCCCCAAAGACTCATAGCAGACATGCCACAGACCCACTTTCCGTTCAATTGTGATTATAGTTTCGGGTGTCACCACTAGTGCGCGAGTGTGTGTGTTTTTAAAAAAAATTTGGCCGCCATGTTGGATTTAAGCAGCCAAGGACATAACGCAGTTGCCACGCTCAACACCAAAGTCAACGACTGTCCAAGGTATGGCACTGCTCTCTCTCTCCTTCAATCATTCTCTCTCTGTGTCTCATCACGCTTTGTCTGTTGTTAGAGCATCCCTTCATCTTTCCCCCCCCCCCCCCCCACCAATCGCCTAGCTCTGGATTGGATGTTCATTTTGAAATTGGTGAGTTTGTCTAGAAATACTTTGGGCAAACAAAATCGGGATTGAGCTCCCGCAAGAAAATTGAATCTGGTTTAATACAATGTTGAGTAGTTCTGGAACAATATGTTGATGAAATTGGGAGTAGGTTCAAAAATAATTGAATAGATCTGGAACAATATGTTGATGTAATTGGGAGCAAGTTCAAAAATAATTGAAACTAGTTCCAATGTTCAACAAGTTATATTTTGTGACTGAGCTTAATTTTTTTTAATAATAAACCAAGCAACTGCTATTCCACAATAATAATATGAAATATTTATACTTTTCACATGAGGGAATTTAGGAGCTGAATACGTTGAATAGCTTTAATAATTGCAGACATCGTGATATGTCCTCTTTTAATAGAGTTCCTTAGATTTCTGCTTCAATGAAACAACTTCGTGCAATTCGTTATATTTTAGTGTTTCTCTATGTTTAAAACTATAAAGTTTGATAAATTTCATACTTTTCGTAGCCTATTAACAATCTTTATAGGCTTAAGAAGATGATAGGAACTATATTTTTCTGATAAGGAACTTCTTAAAATTCCCGAACAAGACTTATAAGGCGAGTGAAACATTCGCAAGGGATTCTTCACAAATTATTGTCATTTCGTAAAAAGTATTCTATTTCAAAATGAATATCCAAACTCATTTACGTAGGTTGTTCATTGAATTGAAATTTAATTTTCTGTGTTATTATCGTATGTAATCATTTGCCAGTTGAACGTTCTCCGCTAAAGTTGAATAGAGCCCAAAGTTATTGGAAATAAGACATCCATGGCATCCATGACTGTCAACCATCAAGGTGGGTTTCTTCATTTCATGTACTGTATAAGTTGATAATTGTAGCAGTGATACGTATAAAAGTTACGAGCCTCTTAGTTTCTGTTCTGTGTAGCCTATCAATAATCAATATAATGTAATCGGAGTTAGTTACCACTGTAATACGTTCTATATGCAAACAGAAGCCTATGTTATTTGATCGGAAGAGCTCAATTGTCATATTTATATAAAAATTGAAGTATATAAAATGAATTGGATGGATGATTAATTACATTCTGTGATGGTAATAGGTATAACGAAAAAACTTATCTAGGCTATTTGAGTACATGAATGTCTCGATTGAATACATAAAGTAATAATTACCCTGATCTGATCAGGTAAAACTCTGATCTCGCAATATTGAAGCTGAGAAATGATAGATATTTCATCATTCGACTCATATTATTAAGTGTTTCATGTTAAGTATTAAAAACGCCATTTTTATATTATAATAATTATTGTAGGATACTATATTATGAATGTGTATAAGAGTTCTTGTTTGAATGGGAGTAATAATAGGGAGGTGAGAAAGGATTGAATGAGTGGGAGAATGATAGAGAAACAAAATTGGAGAGAAACCCGGTGAATAGTAAGATACTAGAAAGAGAAATATGTAGTAAATGAGGAGAAAATGTATGAAAGAGAGGGTGAGAACTAGATAAACAAATAAATGTTTGGCTAGAGCCATAATTCCCTTTGATAGTATTGATTTTGTCGAACAATTTATTAGATTTTGGAACTTATGAGAATCAGGGGTGATTTCAACAAGGAATCATCATTAAATGCAAAAAAATTCAAAACCCAGTTCAAGCATCCATTGTCTATGCTTCAAAGAGAGCCAAATTACAAATCATATTACCAGTATCAATTTTTCGCAAAGGAATCAAACGTTATTCCATGTAAAAAAAGCAATTGTAAAATATGTATTTGTACCTTATATACGTAATTTTCTAGTTCATATTTGTATTGTCTAGTATTTATTTTTGTTCATGTACATTGAAGCATAATCCAATTATGAACAATATGACTGACTTTCGCAGAGAAATTCAAAATCTTATTTCAATTACAATCTGAATAAAAACTAAACGTCATTTATATGTATATGGAAATATACGATAACATCATTCTGTTATATGATGTACCCAATACGTTTAACTACATACGTAAATAGTTATATATTGTTAAGGTAACATGAACTAGACTTATCAACTAAGTAAGATACAGTCCTGAATATTTTTTACAAATATGGCTATTTGTAATAATAAATACTTGTAATTGATTGTACTTAAGTATACTGATATGGATTAGAAAGTTTTTTGTTTTGTATTTATTTTTTGTAAATTTCCTTTTGTACGTAACGTGTACGTTCGTTATTGTGGATATTAGACTTATGATTATTTCTTATGAATTGATTTTATTTAAGCGCAATTGACGATTGTTTAATGAATTGTTATTTTTTTGTTGATAGATTTTTGTTTTTAGAGAGAAACAAATGTTCAAAAGAGTCATTTATGTAATTTATGTGTTTTATATAATAAACCAAACAAGATATTGAATATTTTTGTTTCATATTGGCCTACACCTAGTCAATCAAAGAGTAGAATATTATTTTGAAATAGAAAAAAGAAACCGTGACAATGAGTCATTATCACTCACAGAAGAGATTTCAATATTTTCCATTCGGAAAGATTCAAATAATAGAAAACATATAATTATCTGAATTCAACAGATATAAGGAAAGAATTTCTTGCCATTCCTACCATCCATGAACGAATATCCAGACTTATATATTAGCCAATATGATATTATATCATGCTAACGGGTGTTTCATTAAGGACGCAACCCTAAGTGTTAGAAGGTGGTAGTAATAAATGGGAAAATATTAGTTTCCTGAACCTGTATGTTTGTAACAGAGTATTCAAGCTCAATTGCCTCTGAGAGTCACAATGTGATATTCTGTCATTAGTATTGTTTCCGGTGTCGTTTCGTTGCGTTGTGTCAGCTATGGTTTTTTCCAAGGATGAACGCGTGTTGATTGTAGAGACTTATAATATAGAGTGTAAATCTTACAAAAGCGTAGTTTACAGAAACAATCCTATACTATTCAAGAATTGAAAGCAAATATTGAAACTGAGATTTTAAACATTAGTGAACAAACTTTGAGAAGAGTAGTCACAAAGGTAATTAAAAGACTGCAAATCTGTATTCAAGTTGCAGGAAATCACTTACAACATCAACTGTAAAGTTAAATATATTAAAGGTAAAATTTATAGTCAATTTATTAATGAATTTGTATTTTGTGAGACAAAAATCATATAATTATAGTGTAATAGATTGTGTCCTTAACTTTGGGTTGCGTCCTTAATGAAACACCCGTTAGTAGATCTGATATCAGCACTCATATAATTCTCACTTATGAAAAAATTCAATTTTCTTTGTGGAAAAGTTCGAGTGAATCAAGTGCTTACCACTGAAATTTAAAGACTAATATACAATAAATTAATTAAGTACATCCATCATCTCATGTCAGCGTGAAATATCAAACTAGTAAGTTATACCAAGCATTTACTATCAACCCAGTGGAATATTACAAGTAATTTACTTACAACAAAATTAGGATAAGTCTGTTATGAAAACAAAACAGTTGAGGTTCACTTAACAAAGGAAAAGAGAAGAATTTTGGCTGTCCCAACCTAATAGCTGACAATCAGCGAAAACATTGGAATCACTATAATTAGGCTTCTGTTATCAAATAACCAATACATAAATTTGTAAGAACATTACACAACTAAACAAGGACAACTAAAACTTTTGTGGTTGATTATAAATGATGATGATTATAGGGAAGCGTTCCTTGGAGTAATTACGTTTATGATAAACGTCACTATTCTGCATTGCAAAGAAGTATTATCAAAGTGAACAACAAAAACTTTAGTTGTCCGAATTATCGTTGTGTAACGGTCTTATCAGAGGTCCTATGCCAAAATTCATAAAATTATTCATGAGTCCAATTTACGACTGAATGTATGCTTCAATCTCACAACTAGCTGGAATGTCTTGGTACCTACCAATGGATTAATTAATCTCAAGAATCATAGTGATTGACGCCAGTAAGTGAGTTGAAATAAGTTACACAAGCTTAAATTTAATTATCCAAAAAGTTTTTTAAAAACTTATGGTTATCAAAAAGTGCATGGCATGCTGAACACAGTTAGCATGGGATTTGACAATCAACATGTAAAAGGTTCGATCTCTGATTTGGCCTGCTATTTTGTTGTGTCATAAACACCTCATTCCTTGAGCACAACCTTCAGGCTTATACGAGGATGAATCGCATTCCGCAAAAGGTAAACCACAAATTATTTCAAAGTAAGCACTAGCCTATATCCAGTGATACGTATACATCTAGTAAGTACTATTAGCTTACATCTGATTTCAGAAGATCGAAATATCAAACGAAGCATCAATGGAGTAATGATGAAAAAAAAATCAACTAATGACAATGAGCTCCAAATTTCATGATTCCAGTGTCTCATTTATCTAGATTCGAAACAAAATCATTCCTATAAAATAAGGTAATAAATATCACATAGAAATATAGGCCTAAAAAGATTATATCAGAGGAAAGATGATATAATAAGATTCAATCAGAGAAAAATACTATCTGTTTTCTGCGGTAACATACACCTTACTAATTTTGATACTGTTAGATGACTAGATTTATCAGTCAAACTGGAAGTAAAAGTATTGAATCTCTGCATTCAATTATAGTTACTAGAAAGTATAGTTAACAGTTACCATTCAATGAATATAGAGCCTTTCTCACATTCGTAGAACTTAAAAGATTTAAAGTTTACGCTTTTTATCAGAAAAAAGGTTAATAATGATGATTAGTTACAATAAATATTATTACTAATAACATATTGCATTATCGCAGACTTTTCTGAATATTCCACCTTCATTATCAATAATGCTGAAAAATATTGATGATATTAGCAATATCAATAATCTGATTTCAGAAGATCATAACATCAAATGAAGCATTTGGAGGATTTCATTTTTTTCATGGAAGAAAATAATGAGTTATTGCACAGAAGCTTCGTGAGCTAGGAAGATTGATTGGGTTCCCACAGTGCTCTTCATGGAGATTTATGGTGTTAAAGATCAATCTACTTCTATTTAAAAATATTCTGAGTTCGTTGATTGTGTGTGAAAGGGTAGAATCAATCTACAGACAATAAAACAGAACAAGAACAAAGTTACAGAACTTAAAATGATCTATCTCTTTTCTCTCTCACACTTTCTTATTCAGTATTTCTCATTCTCACTCACACTCTCTTCTCTCTTCATTTCATCTGCTTTCTGAGAGAGCAATGGAACTGATTGAGATGGTTGATCTATGAAGCGTAGAACAGCTAGAATAATGGAGATGCACGAAGACACTACAAGATTCTAGAGGGGCCATATTTAAAAACCTCTTAAAACAAGTAACTAACCGTTCTGAAGACGTTGAATGTTATCAAGGACCTATTACTGTGTAGGCGAACGACTGCTTCGGTTTTTAGAGCGGCTACCATCTTCAGATATTAAATTAACCATTCGGAGTAGTTTGACCTCTCAATTCCTACCGCTTTCTATATTGACTGGCCCTTTTAAATACACGGTAGCTTACTTTAAAATATATTACTACTGTTGAACCCATTAATAGTTGGATAGAGTTGTATCTTGGTAGGAATGAGAACGGTTATAAGATATATCTGTTTAGTTTTTTCTCTTAATCACAAGACCACCCACTTTTGAAAGTGATCGATATTTGATGCTTAGGGTAATACTGTAGTTAATTATTGACTCCAAGAGTAGTGGGTATATTTTTCATATTGTTGTCAAATAGCTTGAACCATAGCTGAATATGAATGGTTCATAATAATAATAATAATAACAGCAATTTAAAAATACCATTAAATTCGTACAGTAGTAGTAGTTGCCTTTTGTAAAC
This sequence comes from Conomelus anceps, assembly GCA_948455865.1. Classification (NCBI taxonomy): domain Eukaryota; kingdom Metazoa; phylum Arthropoda; class Insecta; order Hemiptera; family Delphacidae; genus Conomelus; species Conomelus anceps. Next base: position 25,788,304 of record OX418225.1, on the reverse strand, counting down.
TTAAAACATGTTAGTAGCATCAAGCTGTCTAGAATTGATAAAATGGATTGCAATTGATACTTGAAAAAACCGATAAAACTGAGTATCCAAGAACGCGACGAATTTACATATAATAATAATTAATATTATTATTATTAGACGTAAAACTCTCAAAGTGGAAGGCGCTGAGTAAAGATGGTTTATTCTTCCGACTTGTTCTTCTTGTTTGCCCACCAGCTTTTCATTTTTTGAGTAAATTCACGTTTCCTCTCTAGGTTTTGTCTCTGGTATAACTTCCCGTTTATAAATTATATTCTGAAGTTTTATCTATTGTAAATTTCTTTGTTGGTTATATTATTATTATCAGTCATGCACCATCTTTTTTTATTTCTATAAACATCATATGCTTCCCGATTCAAAAAAATGCACATCGGCAGTTCCTGAAAAAGAGATTTGTTTCTTATCCTTTTGTTCAACAGATCTCATAATAATATATCATGTCTCAATATTTTCTCTCCGTTTCTTCAAATTAGACGATTTAAAATAAATTAAGAAAAGCTTATATAAAAAAAATGGATAATTAGGCTATTACCTTCGTAATATTCTTCAAATTTTATTTTAAAGCGTGCCCAACTGTAGAATCCCACCGTAAAACCTTTTTGCAGTGGATATCCAAAGAGCAATCTTAGAGCGCAAAAGATTTGTCTAGCACGAATTTATACTCGTGTAGCAAGTTTTGATTGCTCTATGAGAGTGCTTTATTGCATAAGTATCTCCATTTGAGCAGCCCCTATTTGAGATTTGTTACTTGCTAGTGGCCAGGCTTATGTTCACTCTACTCCAGGCTTAGGATATTGATACTCATTAGTAAATAGAATTCGATATAAGATAGGCCTTCAATAATTGGACGTTGACATTCTCAATAATCAAAAAATTTACTCATTAGTACCTTCGAAAAAAACCACACAAAAACCATACTTCTTCTATCGTTTCAGTAAGTATTTACCAAGAAAGTTTTGTTGAAATAGTTTTAATTATAAATAAACATTGTTGAAGAAGTAAGTAATTTAAAACCTTTTAAAAATCGACTATCACCTATCAATTATTGATATTCACATGTCTAAGACGATCTAATTTTTTTCATGTTACTAATCTATACAGCCGTTAAAGAGTTGAAAAAACAAATTTTTAATGGAGACACAAATTAAGAGACCTTTTCTCACTGGTACGATTTTCATGTTTGTTGGATGACAGATAGCATCCGAAACAATAGGTAGATTAAAAACTCTTGTTATCGTTCCATCATCACCCGCGCACCCCTGAAATCTGTTTCAAATGATTGAAAACAGCATTACTCAAAAACCACCAAGAATAGGTTATTTCAAAAGTGATGCAACCCTTAATGTATGTCATATTCAACTTGCACATGATTAATTTCAATCTTGTACTTTTGTTAGGTAGTTAGATGTTTAATTTGATGCTTAAAAACCCTGTAGCTTTAAAATAGATTTGTACTAATTTCAACTCTTCAGTAGCAATTATTCATCAAACTTTCATGAATTTACTTGAGATTGAGTTTCAAGTCAATCTTGAAAATTGAGCTATTTGAGTTTCAAGTCAATCTTGACAATTGAGCTATTCGAGTTTCAAGTCAATCAATTCTATTGTATACGAATTTAGTTATCAACTATGACAACTCTTCTTATCAAGAGGAATTATACATTATACAGGATAAGTTCCAAGGTTCTCAATAATAGAACTTTGTGAAAAAAAAATAGATTTGACAATTTGATGAAACGACTGCTATGAGTTAACTAATAATACTAAATAAGCAAATACAACGGAATTTTTTGGTTGCTTTTTTTCAAATACTCAATTAGTACATTCAAATTGTGTTACATAGTTGGCATTGAATTAAATATCGATTGGGGCACAAAATATTCATCCCCACGCATGACTTCCGACATTTTATCTCAGGGTTGCGTCATTTTTAATACACCCGTTATTATATTATCATTAACTTTTATCAGTTAAACTGACTGCAAGTCGTTGAATTTACAACAAAAAGTTAATATTAAAAACGCAGATCGTTAAGGAACAAGAAATCCAAGAATTTATATGATCAATTTAGGCTATTATTATTTGGATGTTATTATTTTATCCAATAGCATTACTATTGGTTTAACAGCATCACTTGTAAAGCGAACATCACTTTTTCTTACCAAATACATCACTCTGTTAAAATGTCTTCATTTCACTGAACAATTCAAAGGCCTCAGAGACAATCTTACATGCACTACATCATTCTTAGAAAGAAATGGGCAGGATATGTGGCCACATCTATAACCCATACTCATTTCTACTCTAATGACTGGTTTGGGAGCCCTCATACAGTTAATGTATAGATATAGGCTGGTGTCTTTCGTCGGGCCCATAGAAGGGGAGGAATTGATGTCTCAATACAAAGTCCAAGTTGTGTAGGAAGAAGGACTTCACATGTGTGTTATGTTTCAAGGCGGGTGTCTCTGACCATGTCGCCAGACTTATTTAACATCGTATGCGTCGCATAAATATAGTGCTTTATTATATGTAAAGCAGTTGTCTGATTATGGTTCTCTCTTCTGTATACATTGCACGTTACATTTAGCTTTGTTGTGTGCATATGCACGAGTGAGTTACGTTACTGAATCCTAATCAAGCGATGCAGACGTAGCTTTCGTCTCATCTCTGCAACTTAAGATGAAAAGTAGACTTTGAATTAATACTGTATCTGTGAATTTCACATGCTTCAATATTCAGATATGTTTAGTTTCAATTGAGAAATAAAAAAAATAAAAAAAAAACATTAAGACTAGTTTAGGCCCTGACTCACTATCGATATCAGTGGCGTACCGATAATGGAGCGAGTGGAGCAGTCGCTCCAGGGCGCAAGGCTCTGAGGGGCGCACCGTTCTTGAGAGAAAATTACCTTTTACTAACAAAAAAAATGTATTACTATAATAAAGGCCAAAAACAATTTAAAAAAACCGTATGTAAACATCGCTGCGCATGACTAAAAGGAAAATTCATGTCAAATTTAAAATAAATCGGTTCATGCGTTCAGCCGTAAATGCGTTACAACCAGACAGAATGCAAAACGGTCGAGTCAAAAGTAGCAAATAGTCGAAAGCAGCAAAGCCAAATCAATTTAAATTGGGTGGCAAAAGGTATAACAAATTCAAGTAATTGAATGAATACTTTGAATTTATTCTGAAAAAATAAATCCACAAGAAGTTCAATGGTTTTTATATTAAGAACAGGACTGAAATACTTCACTTTTGAATCCTATTTCCAAAATATAAAAAAAAAATCATAAGGATGACTTGCAAAATGCGAAAAAATAACTGCAAATAAATTTATAGAAAAGTGAAAAAATCCAAAACAAGCTGTTTGGAAATTGATAAAAGCAGAATCTGGCCTGGCGAAAAATCATTCCTTGGATCTTCGCATCTCTAACAAATAACAAATACGGCATAGTTAGAGGCGGAAAAAAAGCCGCTGGTTCATTAAATGACCACCATATTAATATCAGCCCAATCGGGTGGTTGATTGTAAGACTGATTTTTTTTGGGTGGGGGGGGGCATCGTTAGACACTTCCGCTCCAGGGCGCCTAAAACCTCGGTACGCCACTGATCGATATCCTGTATATTTTGACGTGTCTAGTACTCCTTAACCGGAGTCTCCAAGACGAAGTCTACAACAAATTCTATATTGACCAATATCGATTCTAATATTGTTGATGATTCGCTATCCGAGACTGACTACACTGACCTTGCTTGATACAGGTATCTAGAATTTTTTATAGATATATTAATTTAATTGAAATGGCTACCATCACTGCCCTGATATAAAGTTATACTCACTGTAAGTAAAATATATCATTTTTAGTGTAATGAATATAAATAAAGATAAAAATAAGGTAATGAATATACATGGTGAATATATCTGTATATCAGGGCAGCGACTGCAGCCATTTTCAATAACTTTCACAGATCTAGGCTTTGAGAATTCTTTTTATACATTCCATTGTCTGTGTAGTAAAGATGGTGATGGGTTATCTCATTTTTTGTCTTAGAATAGGATACTGGATAAAAAACAAAAATTAGGTTGATTTAAAGTAATTTTAATGAATCAATTAAACAAGTATCAACTTATTTAGTGGAATCTGCATAATTTCATGACAAAAACATACCATCTTTCAACTTTGTAGAACATCATTCATAAAACAACCATTTTAAATTGTCACTAGTTTTGCGACTAACTTATTTATTCGGGTGATGGCTCAATTATTATCTCTATGGAGCAAATAGATGTAACACCGGTAAGAAAGTCAAAGTTTAGTACAAAACGACTGTATTATGTAGTTCAAGTAATTCATTTTAGTAGGTTATTTAATAAATTATCAATGTTGTTCCAGATAAATATTTTATTTTCAATTCATAAATTTATACATAATTAAAATTTAATGCATGATTTGAATTAGTAGAGCATTAAATACATCAGATTTATTTCTGAAAACGTTTAAAATATGTGAGAACTAATCCGACTCAATAAATGAATAATTTTATTAAAAAAATACATCCAAATGATAATTGAGTTTCTACAATTTAGTTATTGAGAGATATCAGATCTCTTTCGTCAATAAAGATTAAATATTGAAGGCATGATGAAGGTAGGTGAAAATGTTTGATATTTTTGTTTTTTTCTGTATTCCTTTAGTGTAATGCACGTCCATTTCCATTGCTGTTGATCAATTTCATTAGTAACGAATGTGTCCATAGTCATCAGCAGTTGCATCTTGTTGCATCTCATATAGTGTGAACTCCATATAGAACTTTAAAGCGGCAAGCTTCATCTATTGGTAGTTCTACCAATATGTCTGTTTGCATGATCAGACAGATCTCCTGCAAAAATAAATTATTTGGGTAATAGTAAATTATGTAGTATTTAACCCAGTAGCCTAATACATTTTACTTTGCATGAAATGGGGTAGTAGGTTTCTTTTTCTGTGTTGAATGTGATCCGCAGCAACAATAGAATATTAAAAAGTGATTATCAGAAATCCCCACTTAAAAGATCTTTTATAACAATCATTGGAAGATTATTGGTAGAATATGACGCTTGATTGCTACAATTTTCATGAAAAATACAAAAATTTATTCCATTAGAATTGAATGAAGGAATAGTTAATACTCTATGAGAAGGTCAACTTTGTCACTCATGGCCTAATAAAGACCTAATGCAATTTGGCGGCTCTGGTAGCGCAGTTGGTTGGAGCGCTTGTCTGTGATAAGATAAGACTCTGGCTGGCCTTTTTTCCTGCAGTCTTGGGATCGAATCTCATTCATGTTTCTCAACATTCACTCAATCACCTCATTACCCACGCACAGGTCTCCAGACCCAGGTAGGCATCCGCAATAATAAAAATAATAAATACGTCAAGATTTAATCACGGTTGTCAATAACTCAATAAAATATATCCACTACAAAGAAAGATAATACAGTATATCCATTTTAATAGAATAATAATTAACCTCAAGCTACCAAAGTAACTTCAACCTTAATTTGATCATACTATTATATTTTTTGCAATCGTAACTTATATAATTTATGCCGTGGTTCAAAACTTTAATTGATATGATATTGTATAATAAGAATATAAAACATAACTTAAATATTGAATAACATCAAGAATAGATCTACTTATTGGATATCGGCCGAAATAATCCACAAAATAAGTAAATATTGGAAATGTATAATAATTATTATCTTGAGAATAAAAGTATTTATAGTTATTAAAGAATTAGAGATAATAATTATCAATAAATAGACTAAAAAAAAGTATTATTATACTTATTTGAGTATAACTATTTATACTCAAATAATTATCAATATTTTTTGAGAATTATTTAATAACCCTCAAATAAGAATTATTTCAAGAACAGCTAGCTAACACCTAGATTTAAATATTAAGCTGTAAAATCACTTCCCGGTGGTTCGGAACCCACCTATAACTGTAGGTCCAACTCATCAATCACCATCATCCAACTCATTACCCACGCACAGGTCTCAGACCTATGTGGGCTTCATCCTCAAAAAAAAAGGTTTCGGCTATAAAAGCAAAAACGTAAAAATATCAAATTCAAATCCGCCCGCCAAAATACGAAACGAAGTGGGCTACCGTATGTTTGAATTTTAACAGCTGACGCTTACTCAAATATTCTATGACGTAATAGGTGTCAGTAGGGGTTATCGAGAATACTGCCGCGACCAATCAGAAGACAGGGGGGCGTGGCCACCCCCCTTCCCCCTCCCCCAGGTCAGACATTTTGTAAACACCTACCCCTTCCCCCCTGTCGCAGTCAGCCATTTTGTTTTTAAGGTCACATACCCCCTTCCCTATGTGTCCCCACTTTATTCCCAATAGATTAAAGGGGGACCCCCCGCAAGCACCAATGAGAGAGGACCTATCCCCCCTGACCCCACCTCTCACAGAAGGTTCCCAATAAATATAGAACATACAGCTTTATATCTATATATACATGCTTGCAATTATATATCTATATATACCTGCTTGCAATTACTATATCTATATTTGCAATAGCATCAGCCCCCGCCGCCAGATTTAGCTATTAATTGAGGCTGCACACCTGCTACCTCCTGCTGTGATTCTCAAAGCCCTCTCTCTCTCTTTCGCACGTGCAGTGTTAATATACCCCCCCCCCCCGCCCCCCTACTCTCGCTTTACTCTCACTCTCCAAGTCCAAGTTATTTACAGAATAATCCCCCTAATTTGGCGATTGCCCAAGTTATTGGCCCTCTACTGTAAATATAGCGTTTACCACCTACATAGTTTTTGTATGGAAGGCCTCATACAAAATGAATATTCCTCTAAGTAAATATTTGCGAATTTTTAGAGAGTGAGAGAGAGAGAGAGACAACAATTCAATTAAAATAATAATTCTATCTTTGGTTCACTGCACATTGCATCAACACAAGACTCGAACTTTGTTAACAGGCTTTTTCTTTTCCACTTGTCCGTATTCTACCCAACTCCCCCCACGCCGCAACCCACTCCGTGTTATCACCCTTTTTCGTTTCCACTTCATCCTGCTAGGCTAGGCCGACAGATAGCTTCACCTCGCCGTTCTCTTCGTTCTCTATTTCTGTAACTGTTTACACCTTTGCGGGAGAGACACCTTGAAAGTGCTGGCAACTCTATTTAAACTTTTCCCCATCTCCCAATGCACATGCCACGTTCTGTTGGTTTCCCCCTCATGATTAAAATTTTTTACATTTTTTATCCGCTAAATCATATAGAGCATCCCAAAGTTCGTTTGTATCTGAAATAATTTGTATTGGGGAATTGTTAGAACACCCATAGTGCAAATGACCCTCCTCACTTATAACTATATCTAGGAGATCATATATTTCAGATAAAATAGGATAGCAGAAATTCTCAGTTTTTGTTGCAGACAAAGTTCCATCATCTGCCTCGGTTGAAAATTTAATATTCTTTGCAATAATATCAAACTCGCTTACTGAAATTGCCATCAGTAAACGGGATAGTTTTTTAAATTTTGTATAGCTGTAGCATCGCATCCTTCCTCTATGATAGTTAAACACATACTGAATGACCGGCGGTTTGTTAGTTAGAAAAAGCCTCCAAAGGAACGTCAACCTCACCGCCTTATTGGAGGTCACTCTTTTTTTATTTGGGTAAAAAGAGGTTCGCACAGGGCTAGGTCACATAAACCTGTGCTATGGAGAAAAACCCATTGTAAAAATTTACATTTCTTTCAACTCTACTTGTCCGTTCTCATGTTCGCATATTAATACAAAATTTCTCTTGTTAAAATCTGTCAAGTTTTCATTATTTAATACGCTTTTAAATTTATCACATAGTAATAAATCGAAATAAGAGTCTCCCTCACTGTCGGGATCGTAGAGATTTAGTAACACTCTGCCTGTACCATAAATTATTGCGCTTTCAACGGTCAGATATGAACCGAGAGGTACTGATTCTAGAGGCAACACCTCACATGCCAAAGCATTGAATGCACCCATGTTGAAACGTCTCATCTTTCCTAATGATTCAAGTTTCTCAATTTCACTCCTTTTATGCATTCTCCCCACCGCTGTTTGCGCAAGCGCAGTTTGTAGCTTCTTCCTCAATTTGTAATAATTTTTTAACGCAAAGCCTATGCGGCCTGTACCAGGATAAATAATGGTTAATATCGCTCAAATTTACAGTGTTTAAAAAAATTTGTTTCAACTGTCTCGCAAGTCCAATGTTTTCACGAGTAGAATTTCTAATGGCATCCTCACACAAATCAAACCACTGCAGATATTCTCGTAATTTGTTCTCTAATTCTTTATCCGCACACATCCACTTCTGAGGATCCATTATCTACAACTAATTATTTATACAGCGGGATTAATACCGAAAAATTGATAGGTTTCCTACCAACGCCCACGCTACAAATTCTCACTTTGTGTGATTCCAACTCATAACCACAGTAAACGCATACGACCTTTTTTCCATCATAGTAAAATCCTTGTCTCGCATAATTTCTTTTGCTTGTTCTACTATAAAAAGCACAATTCCTCATACTTTTCATTCGATTATTTTCACAAGTATAATCCCCCTCCTCTCCTATCTTTGGAAGCGTGTTAGATGTTAATAGTTGCAAATAATGTTGTGCACTTATTAGAGCGCATCTCCCACCTTCTACATTTTTGTGTATGTTACAAACCTCAAAACACCACGTATCTTTAAACTTTGTGAAATTAGGTTTCGCGTAATATTCCGGTATGCAACGTACATCATTATGATACTTTTTCAAAAATGCCGCTTTTTCTGTTCCCTTTGTAAAAATGCAATCATACGCGCCGAGATATCCTCTTATCAATGAATCTGTAAACTCCGTCTCCCCCTCATCCCATAATATTTTATGATAATGTTGTTCTAACCAGGTAGCCTCGCGAAACATTTTCCAGCTCAAAGTAGATTTCGGAAAAGGCGGTTTAAAGTGTAGTACTACATAATTACCAGCCTGATCAACCAGCGCGAATTCTTTTAAAATTATTTGATTATTATCTCCCTTAAACCAGTGTAGATCCGCAACGGCAAAATTCTTCTTCTTCTTTTCTTCCATGTCACACTGTATTCCCACTGTACGTGTTTTTCCGTCTTCACTAGCCTCAAAATCTCCAATCGCCTCTTGAAACAGCGAAGAAGTGGACATGTTGCTCTCTCACACACGCCCACACGAATGATAAATTATTTTTTACATTTCACCTTTTAAACATCCCCCTACCGGCAATTTATTGTACTTCTCTAACTAATGAGGTTAAAGGTGTGTATTCCATTATTGAATCGCTTATAAGAATACAATATGCCGAAGTCGAGTTTGGTAGTTCTTTACTAAATTCCATATCTAATCTTATATCTGTGGATGTTTTCAAATGGTCAGATTGGTGTGAACAGTCAATCACAATTATTGGTGATTTTTCGCAAAACGCTTTAAAATCAATAGCGTTCCCATGTTCTGCATTTATAGTGCGATTATAGTAACTCGGCGCGAAATCTAAAAACATACGGTACATTATCTGCTTATTCCCCAACAAATTATCATAGGGATAATATTGACTGTTTAGAAATAATTTAACGTTATACAACTCGCACGAATCAAAATCAGACATTGATTTATTAATAGCATTTTTCCGAGCCGTTTGAAAGGCTAAAATTACATAGCATGGAACATCTAAATGCGATGATGTTTTTATCGCCCACGAATGAATTCTCGATGTGGCCATGTTTGGAAATTCGTGAATCTCCCATCTTCTAAACGCAAGTTTTAAAGGGCGATCAGAATCGAGTAATTTCAAAAATTTCAACCTTACGTGATCTTCCAAATGGATGTACGGAATTTTCCACTGTAGTTTATCAATTGTTAAAGAAACATTTGTTCCTGTAGCCGATTCAACGCAGTTTAGATCCGACGCACTTCTCAATAATACAAGCTCTTGTTTCAAGTTTAAAATTATTCGTTGAAAATCTTCGAAAAATGGTAACAAAAGTTTCAGCGGTACGCAAAAAATGAATTTATTATCCGTCAACTTATATCCATCTCTATCAAATCCTGCCAATTGGTATGTATTTGTATCGAAAACATTTTTCAAAAGCAATCCTTTAATTGTAGACGTAATTCCGACAAGTCTCGATTTCGCTACTTGCTGTCCCGCCAATTCATAACGTATCTCATCAAACAGATGGCCTACCACGTTGCTGACAAGTTTATATTCGGCATGCACTGGCGGATCCTCGGGTTTCGCACCAGGCTTTGTACATTTAACACTCCCCTCAATAAATAGAAAGGATTTACAAGGCAGTGTGTATATATCCTGCTGATTTACAGGAAGCCTTACTTCATCCGAATTACCTAGTTTCTGTCCAGAATATGTTGTGTGCGTGTGAAATTCGTACTTAGTAATATCAGAGTAAAATTGAATTTGACTATCAACATCTAGAATTTCACTTATTGCGGCTCCCGACATTTTTCCAATTAACTATAAATCCCAATTTTTCTAGTATTCTCGCGTTTTTAGCTGTTAATCTGTTTTTCGGCGTTAACATAGGTGTTAACGCTACTGAGCTTAAACTCCTACTGACGCTTTCTCTGTTCTCATCTCGACGCTTAGGTACGGCATTGAATACAATAAAACCCATCTTCTAACTTTTCTCACGAATATGTAACCTCACAGTTATACTATCCCCTCGAAAATCGATAAGTGATCCGTCTTGATCGGTTACCGTCACATTAATAAACTGAATTCTGCGCGTATTGAGAGGTACATATATAATTTCTGCGGGCGTTTCATTAATCAAATAACCGGGCGGTACCCTCGGCAGAAATTCGTAAATAATATGCTTTTCATCTCCGTTAGCGAAGCTTCCACATGCTAAATTACACGACACCACGATTGTATTAATATGACTGATCGAGACTAAATGATTTGAATAATGCCATGTATTTGCTTCGAGTAGAAGTTTATCAAACCCGAGTGTCTTACCAATTGAATCGTCAAAAGTTAAATCTACTGGTTTATCGGAATAAATTCCAACTTTCATAGTGTTATTATTCGGTTGTATAACAAGACTCTCATCGCTCAAGTTCAATTTCAACTTTATAGCGCTTATTATATTATCAATTTCGTACGATCCTGTATCAAGATTCACCAGTTTATCTCCATATTTAAAACTGGAATTTTTCCCCCTTATTATATTCGGTATACTATTAAACGTCCACAAGTTAACCAATCCAATTTCCCATTCGCGATTTTTATCCAATTCCAGAGCGTGGTTTAAATTCTCATATAGATTACTTGTTTTTGAGGTTAGTGTAATAACAGCCATCACTCACTCAGCTAATGCTTTCAACACAAGCGTAAAATTACAACTGGTTAGCAAGAAACAAAATCACTAGGTGCCCACAAATGTCTGTGTTTACCCGCTGCAATTGGTTGGTATTATAGAATATTTTTACATTATTTTCTTTTTCCCAATATTTTGCCAATTCGCGTGGCGGTTGCAAGTCACCGATCGGATCAAAATAATACACATTTTTCCCTCGTTTAATATATGCAGTCCAATGTGTTCCCATTCCAATCTGTTTGTCTAAATTAACAATTGCGAGCTCATTATTTCGAATTTTACTCGGAAGTGTATCAATCATATATATGCCCCTTAGTGGAATATCTAATAATTTGCACCATTTTATCAGGTCATAGTTTGACAGCGGGCCGTTCATCTTTGCGTTTTTCTCTGTCTTTTCCTCTGCTTTTTTCCTCCTTGCTTCTTTTTAACCTTAGGAAATAGTGTTACACCGTATTGGGTGGGAGGTACTAGTATTCTTCCGCCTGTTGGATATGGTTTCAGATAAAAACCGCGACCAGCAATATGATTTTTTAACCTATTGATCGCCTTTTGCCTAATACTATCACTATGTGTTTTTCTAACTCCCCTCGTTTTTCGTTTTCTCAAACCGCCACCAAATGCGGATTTCGCTTTCATAATGTTTGTAACAAGATAAGAATATGCCCTCTCAGATAACCCCGTTTTTGGGTCCTTGAAAATTTCCCAAGCTCCATCTGCCAAGTGCCTGTCAGCCTCCGCCCGCGTCTTGTTATCAGACGCTCGGGAGTAAACTATGTCGTGCGTCTTACATAAATCATCAAGACGGTTTATAGGTTTGTCTCCACGTGCTAACCTTGACCTTAACCTTGTACCAGGTCCGCAATACGAATAATTAGGTAGATGAGCCTCGAAATTGAGGTTATCCACCCCCTTATTTATCACTGTACCCAATACATCGCCAATTTTTGATAAAATACCTCTACCACGCTTACGAACAGTGCGGCGCCTTTTCTTAACAGTGTTCATCCTTTAAAGGTTAAACATAAACTGAACTGTAATTACTACTACTACTACTACATAATTGATTAGTTTTCTTCAAAAGAAAATTCGATTTTTCATTAAAAGTCTCGGCACAATTTGCAAGAACGCTATAGTATTTGTAGAAATTACAAACTGTTTCTAGCTCATCAACCATAAATTTATACCAATGTATCAACCCAATTTCAAAGGAAATTGGTGTTTTATAATACGAATTAACGCAAGATTTAATATTGAATAAAGTATGATTTCTCAGTGAAGTTGACGATCCAAAGGAATTGAAAAGAAATTGCGTATCATTTCGTTTCTCATGCAGATTGCACGATTTATCTTTATTTAAAAGTAGTACGGTGTTTAGACAGCATAATAGAAATATAAATAGTACTATCGTTTTCCACACGTGCCGCATCGCCAAAGCACATTCCATGTTGACAGATGTAAACATACTGATAAAAATAGAACACCGTGTTGAGGGGGAGAAGCGAGCGCGTGCCAGCGAGAGCTTCCTGCGAGCTTCCTTCTTTTAGGTGCTCACCTAAAAGAAGGAAGCTCATCGCATCCCGCAATCCTTTTTTAGATTGCCGCGCACACCGCTAAAAGATCATTCGCGTTTTGAACGTCATAGTTATCGGATCAAAAAAGTGCGATCATCTTTATCAGTTTGAAAGCGTCACAACAGTTTGAACTTTAGCTATCCGCGCACAGCGATAAAAGAGCATTTGCGTTTTTGAACGGCACAACAAGAAGAGTGATCATTTTGAAAGCATCACATCAGTTTGAAACAAAGGTGAGCAATAATAATTCAAATCTTTATTTACATTAATCAATTATAACAAACTCGAAATAAAGCCACAAAATAATCAAACTCATAAAAATTATCTTCAACCCAATCACGCATTTTTACAAGTTTTTGGGTAAATACTGTTAGTGCAAAAAATCTTGCATATTAAATTGGAGCAATTGTAATAGAAATAGTAATTGTTCAATAATATTTACAATAAATCTTCTCACACCTTAATGCAGACGTCACCTCCATAATCTGATAATAAGTGTGCATAATCCAAATTTTTAAACATCAATCTGATCCATTTTCCCTATTTTGTATGTTTCAGTTCCAACTAGAGACGTTTCAAGTCTACAACAGAGCGCAAGTGATTCCTCGGCTTCCTTCTCGTGCAGGTTTGTTTACTTTTTCAATTAATTCTCCTCCTCCTCCTCCTCCTTCTCCTTCTCCTCCTCCTTCTCCTCCTTCTCCTCCTTCTCCTCCTTCTCCTTCTCCTTCTCCTTCTCCTCCTCCTTCTCCTTCTCCTCCTTCTCCTTCTTCACCTTCTCCTTCTCCTTCTCCTCCTCCTTCTCCTTCTCCTCCTTCTCCTCCTTCTCCTTTAAGACTGTTCTTATTATATATACAAAATGATGCATGACACAGTTTTTTCGAATCTGCAATAATTACTTTACAATATACACATTGCAAATAACCCGTTTTATGTAGAAAAAATCCATTACTCGCGAAATATTCAGCATTTCTTTTAAAAACCAATATCCTCTTATTAAATGAGTTTGACCAGTGGGGCTTTGATCTTTGATAAAATGTCTTTATTCGCTGGTCGTAATCGCGAAGATTATTAAAATTTTCATTTTCGATAGAAATATTATGCATTCTCCTCCACCCACAATTCGGACTATGTTTTTCATGTTCTTTTTCGGGATCGTCTGTTATTAGCCATTTTTCCAAACCAACTAAACAAAACACGCACTGCACTGAGTCTGGTGGCGTCTTGAATACAAATCCCAGTTTAGCTAAATGTTTAGGCGATAAAAGGGGAGATTCGAATTTTTTCCATCTCTCATCAAAACTCAACAACCTCAATCTTTCGTACATTAAAACGTGTGATTGATCCATAGTGTGCTGATCAACTTCTAATCCACTACTAACTTGTTTGTTTTAGATCAGTTGTACCAGCGGAGTGTAAGAGAGCACACATCTGAGTGAGAGGATACATCTGAGAGAGAGCGCACATCTGAGAGAGAGCACACATCTGAGAGAGAGCAGACATCTTAGAGAGAGAGAGTTCATCATTTGCCATCACCCTTTTACAATGTAAGTAGCGATTATTGACTGCGCATTATTTCGAATTATTTTTCTCGGTAGAAACTATTATTCTGCAGAAAACACATTGCATGCGAGCATCTCCATTCAACTAATTCTGCTGCCGATTGTTGTACATTGGAGGAGTAAACTTACGTTCAGTATTCCTACTTAGTTTTACCAACACACTTGAGTGTTTGAAATAATTTACAATTTTTCCCACACCGAAATTTTCTGGATGAATTACACAAAAATTTATCATTTTTGTTGTTACACATATTAAATGTATGATAGACGCCATTACACGATTCGTGATGGTTATCTGCAATATGTAATTGCATTATTCGATAAAAACAAGTATCTGAATTACATTCTCCAATAAATTGGTGTAATGGTTCATTGAGTGCAGGATTTATACACATGCAATAGTGTCCATATTCTCTTCCATAGCACTCATAACGGTGGAAGCGTAATTTATGTATTAATTGTTTTTCGAACGAGGATTTATTTTTAATAAACTTTTCTTCTTCTTCCTCGTCTACCGCCACGTTTATATCCATAGATATAATCTGTTTCACACTCATAATCTTTTTTAACCTTTCAGTTGGAGAACACAGTGGAATCGCTTCCTTTGAAAGTCAATCATTCGTAATTTAGAATAGTCCGTGGTGATCAACTTCTAATCTGCTACTAACTTTTTGTTTTAGAGAGCAGAACGATTTCACAATGGCTCATACGACGGAGAAGATTCAGGGTTTGAACGGCAGCGCAGCTAGATACAGATTCACGTATCTGGAGGAGGAACGTGACATCAAATCTACGCTGGAATCAAGCAGGGAGGAGGTGCTGCAGCTTATCGTCGACGAGTCGCAGCGGTTCAACGGAAATGTAAAGTGGTTCATTGTTTTAAATGTGATTTTACAAAAACTTGTTGTGCAACCCGAGGAAAGTGAACAAATTTCAGCAACTGTGAACTTTCACAGCTACTCGGCAATTAGTGTAAATGTATGTGAGAATTTGAATGAATGGAATAGGGATTTTGTGTTAGCTATTGGGAAAATTTTATCTTCTTTTGAAAATTTTGTTAGATTTGGCAGTGGTTGGGTAATAAATAGGATCCATTCGCTGGATCTCAACGTAATTAGGTATAATCCGATTTATACATCTTCATCTTCCTTTGTAGAGACTCCCGATTTTATTGTAAGGAAAAAGTGTGTGATTAACATAAAAAATTTCAATGACGAGAAATGCCTATTGTGGTCAATTCTCGCTTATTTCCATTATCGGCGAAATACACATATGAGTGTTGAATATTTGAGCAAGTTTGCTCACACAGTCAACACAAACGGGGTCAACTTTCCTGCTACTTTGCAGGACATTAAGAAATTTGAAGCTTTAAATCCTGATATATCCATAAATGTAATTGCGTACGACAATGGAAAATTTTTCCCATACAGGTGTAGCATACACAGAGAGCGTACTCACCAAATTAATCTTTTGTTGCTAACAAGCGAAACTTATCCCCGAAAATCACATTTTTGTCTCATCAACACCGCAAACGGGAAAAACGGGTTGTCTCGGCTTTTGAGTCGTTTATCAAAACATAATGGGGAGGTACATGTTTGTGAATTCTGTTTCCATCGCTTCACAACAAAGAAATCGTTGAACGTGGATGGAAAACTAAATTTGGAAAAACACAAAGAGCAGTGTTCAAAATTTGCTGCACAGAGAACAACACTTCCCAAGGCAGATGAGAAACTGAAATTTACAAATTACACGTATACCTTGAAACCGAAATATGTTATTTATGCCGATTTTGAGTCGTTTATTGTGCCAATAAAGAGTGGGGAAGAAGAAGAAGAAGAAGAAGTTGATGATGTGCCCATCACTGGAAGCTTTACAAAAAAGGCAACTCGACACGTTCCATGCGGATACTGTTTTGTCGTACTCAATATCGATGGCGAAATTTGTCATGGACCACGTATCTATCGGTCGCGAGATATTGCCGATAAGATTGTGGAAAAATTTCTAGATGAAATTACAAGTGTGGGTGAAGTGCTTTACGAGGACATGAAAAGAGAAATACCTATGATTCGGTTGAGTGAAGCGCAACAAAGAGATTTTAATAGTGCGGAAAAATGCGGGCTGTGTGGGAAGGATTTCTTGATTGGCGACATCAAGTGTAGGCATCACTCGCACGAAACAGGTTCATATATTTGTGCCGCACATCAGTCGTGCAATTTGAATGGAAAGGCGCCTAATTTCATACCCTGTTTCATGCACAACTTCACGGGATATGACAGCCATCATATCGTACAGGCTTTAGGTAAATGCAAAAAACCAATACAATGCATTGCCAATTCGTCGGAAAAGTTTATGACAATCAGCGTGGGACGAATCAAGTTTCTAGATAGCCTGAAATTTATGAATGCCTCTTTGGATAGTCTTGTTAAAAATTTGTCAGAAGATGGAAGATTGGAATCGAAATTCAGGAGAATGCATACACTGTTCAAGACACCCGAACAACTGAGGCTTTTAGTTAAAAAGGGAGTGTATCCATACACATATTTCGATTCGCCAGAGAAATTTGAAGAAGTCAACCTACCGCCAATTGAGGCATTTTACAACGACTTGTCAGATTCGCCTTTAGAAGAAAGGGAGTACGCGCATGTACAGAATGTTTGGAGAGCGTGTGACATTGAAAACCTCGGACAATATCATGATTTGTATCTACTTTGTGATACACTCCTTTTGTGTGACGTTTTTGAGGATATGAGATCATCAATGTTTGAAAAATACGGATTAGATGTAACCCATTTTTTGTCTCTGGCACATTTCTCGTGGAATTGTATGTTGTATTATACAAAAGTCGAGCTCGGACTGATTACAGATGTGGATATGCACTTAATGTTTGAACAGAATGTACGAGGTGGGTTATCTGTTATACCACACAGATTTGCCGAAGCCAATAATCCTTTTATGCATGAGAAATACGATGAAAGCAAACCGACGAGCTATATTTTATATTTGGACGCTTGTAATTTATATGGGTACGCAATGTGCGAACCACTCCCAGACGGAAATTTCAAATTTCTATCACAAGATGAAATTGCGCAAGTTGAATTTCTAAACTTGCCGGTGGATTCAGAGTTCGGCTACGTTATTGAGTGTGATCTCGAATATCCTAAATCGCTTCACGATTTACACAATCATTTTCCGCTAGCGCCTACAAAAGAAGAAGCACCTCACCATCTATTGTCTGACTACCAGAAACATGAGGGACAAATATTAACAACAAAACTTTTGGCCACCCTCTATGACCGCACGAAATATGTTTTACATTATAGGAATTTAAAATTGTATGTAGAATTGGGAATGAGGCTTAAATGTATTCATCGCGTGGTGAGGTTCACGCAATCACGATGGTTGAAACCCTACATTGATTTCAACACAGAGTGTAGGAGAAACGCAAAAAATAAGTTTGAAATTCAAAATTTCAAGGCGTTGAGTAATATAATCTATGGGAAAACATTGCAGTGTGATAGAAACCACACCCAAGTAGAGCTTGTTACCGACGAAAAAAAATTAGACAAATTAATTTCGAAACCTCTGGTCAAGCGATGGGTTATTTATAACAAGCATGTAATCGGGGTGTTTCTAAGAAAGATTGAAATCAGCTTGAAAAAACCCATCTTTGCAGGATTCACCATTTTGGAATTGAGTAAACACCTAATGTTTGATTTCCACTACAACAAGATTTTGAACATATATTGTCCTGAAAATGTGAATCTATTAATGTCGGATACGGATAGCCTGATGTATGAATTGAAAACAAAGGATGTGTACCAGGATATTAGGAATAATTTGACGTGGTTTGACACATCTGATTACCCAACCACTCACAAATGTTATAGTCTTGTAAATAAAAAAGTGGTTGGGAAATTTAAGGATGAAGCAAATTCAAAGATAATTACACAGTTTGTCGGTCTCCGCCCCAAATTGTATTCCTTCAAATATATGGACGATGTGGATGAAATTACAAAAAATACTGCTAAAGGTGTGAAACGTCAAATTAAAGACAGGTGCTTATCGTTTGATCTATACAAGAAGTGTTTATTTGAAAGGATCCGACACTACGAGCGTTTCAATATGATTAGGAGTTTTTCGCATAAAATTTATCAAATAGAATGTGCAAAAACAGCGCTCTCATGCTATGATGATAAAAGGTATATTGCCCCGGATGGGATTCATACCTTGGCATGGGGCCATTATAGAATCCCCCAAGTTGAAGAAGGAGAAGAAGAAGAAGAAGAAGGAGGAGAAGGAGGGGGAGAAGGAGGTGGTGAAGAAGTGAGTAGAACCTTCCTCTCCGAGTGTGCAGCAGCGAGTGAGTAGTGGAGAAGGAAGGAGGAGTGTTGTTTTACAAAAAAGAGGGTGGCTAAAAATAAATTACCTACGCGACGACGCGTGCCGAGGCAGTTGAGATACAATCGCGCGTGTGTGATGTCGACAAAAATGAATGAACTTAGACATAGATTAGCACAAGAATTGCATTCTGTGCCAAGAGTACATTTTAATAGGAGAAAATATGAGATTAAAAGTGAGGTGGATCTGCTTCAGGCAGATTTGATTGATATGAGCTCGCTGGCGAGAGATAATTCAAATTTTACTTTTATTTTAGCTGTAATTAACTGTTTTTCTAAATATGCTTATTGTGTGCCAATAAAATCCAAAAGTGCTGGCTCTGTGTATGCTGCACTTGAACCAATTATTCGTAAAAATAAAAATGTTAAATTTTTTCAGACAGACCAAGGTACCGAATTTTTTAATACAAAAGTAAAAGCATTATTGGATAGGTATAATATTAAACATTACCATGTTTTTAGTGAGAAAAAGGCTGCAATAGTCGAACGTTTTATTAGAACTATTAAATCAAAAATCTATAAATATTTAACGCAGCATGGAACAAAACGATGGGTAGGAGCATTACCAACATTGGTTAAAGAGTATAATAATGCTTTCCACAGAACAATTCAAATGCGACCATCTGATGTTCGCAAAAAACATCGAAATCATATAATAGCATCGCTTAATAAGGCGGCCAATGAGAACTTACGTTTGAAATCTAAACGAATAAAACCGAAATTTAAATTGGGCGATGTTGTATGCATTAGTAAGTACAGACAGGTTTTCGACAAATCGTATAATATTAATTGGAGTGGGGAATTATTTATAATTCATTCAGTCTATCCGACTAAGCCACCTACTTACATCTTGCGTGATTTGAAAGGGGAAATAATTTCTGGCCGTTTCTACGAAGAAGAAATGAAAAAAACAAAGCTGGATGAGGAGGAGCAGAAAGTTTATTTAGTAGAGAAAATTATAAGGAAAAATAAAGATAAAATATTGGTTAAATGGTTAGGTTTCAGCGAACCTACATGGATCGAGAGAAAGAATTTACTAGGTTAAGAACTGTATTTTAAATACTATGTATTATATTGTAAATACTATGTATTATATTGTAAATAAGCGAAATGTTGTATATTGGAAAAGAACTGAAAAATATTATCAATAAATTGATATAATATGTTGAAGCATGTGTTTTATTCAGTTATCCATTGGCTATCATAGTGATACAATGGTAAAGGATACAACCATACCCATCATCAATTTTGATGAGGTTATTACAGGTAAACCGAACATTGGCAAGAGTAAAAATGGTAGTTTATTACCGCATAATGCACGCATTATCCTGATTGGAAGATCCAACAGTGGTAAGACAAATACGTTATTGAATTTGATTTTCAATAAAAATGGATTAAAGTTTAAACATTTATATGTATACAGTAAGTCATTATATCAAGATAAATATGAATTTTTGAAAAAGGTGTTTTCAAAGATAAAATGTGTTACTTTTCATTTATCAGACAATGTAGAATCGATACCTCATCCCAACAAAGTTGAGAGAAACTCTCTTGTCATTTTTGATGATTTACAATTAAGCAATGTACCTCAAATTCGTGAATTTTTCACGATGGGTAGACATCGCGAAATTGACACAGCCTACTTGGTACAAAGTTACGGATCTATTAAAAAACATCACATCCGAGATAACGCAAACATGCTAATTATTTTTAAACTTGATCAATTAAATTTGAAATTAATTTATAGGGATTTTGTAGGGGAAGATATGAGTTTCAGTGAGTTTAGAAAACTATGTTGGGAGGTGTGGTCAAAAGGTGCTCACAAATTTGTTTCTATTTTTACTGAATGTAAGGCTGAAAATGGAAGATACAGAGAGCAATTGGATAAATTCATAAAGATTCCTTTGCAATGAGGTAACTTCGGTGTTTGCACGTTTTTTGTTCATTCAACGTCGCGGCATTAATGGAGAAAGTTAATATGCGTAAGAAACGCGGTCGTGCTGCTCCTACCGCAGCATCATCTGTTGGGGAGAGAAGCAGTTTAATAGATAGAATAAAAAAATTGAGAAAAACTATTATTGAAAAACACAGAAATTTATTGGGTTTTCAAACACAGAGTGAAGAATTTAATCGTAAAAGGTTGGAACCAATAATTACTCCATTAATTGAACTCAAAAAGAGCACAATCTCTGCCAATGAAACAGTAAAGCGCGAAAAAGAACACAAGGTTGAACCGTTGGTAACGGAGAAGGAGAAGGAGGAGGAGGAGGAGGTGGAGGAGAAGGAGGAGGATGGGGAGGAAGATGTAAATATTTCTGCTAATGATAAATCTGCTTTCTTTGATTCGACTTTGAATATTACTAACCGTCGCACTCGAATAGAAGAAATTTTAGACAACTATTTAGGTGTGTTTCATAACGAGAAATTAGATAATTCTATTCCTTATGGTATACGTTTTGATCATAAACAAAATTTATATTTTATCGGCGATGAGCCCGTAAGTTTTGATGATGTTTTTATAACTGTCGGCGAACAAAGGTTTAGAATGACTCATGGTTTGTTGGAGCTATTGTTTAACAGTAGACCAAATTCAAATCTCTACAATAACAAAGATTTGGCGAAATATAAAAAAATATTATCACTGACATCTGTACATATTAATAACCAGGGTTACGTAATTCGCAATTCTGGTAAAAAATCTCAAATTATACAGAAACTTTTTCCACCCAAAAAACGTTCAAAGTATGGGAAGGGATTATTGAATTTTGTTAGAAATAAATCACGTGATAGAAACTACATATTCTGGGATGATGTTAACGAACTAGTCGAACGGTTATTTATTTTAATGGGTTCAAAAAATGCAGGAAATTCAGCTCACGATATTGAAATCGATTCGATATTACAAGAACTGCGAGAAGCTAACTTTATACAGTAAAAAAGCGAGGACAGGCCGTGTTGGCAGGAAGCTGTTCGGTAGAGCGAAAGAGGAGAGAAAGAAATATGAGAGAGATGAGGCTGGGTGAAACCGGCTGTTGCGAAAGAGTATGTTAGAAGAAATGCGGAGTGGGCGCCCCCTCACCCCTCTGCGAAACATCGTGTAAAGTGAGAATAGCCGACTAAAGACATGAGCTGGGGTGGTGATGTCAGTGCTGTTCCTTCTTGACAACCAACACAAATCGGAACGTTGGAACCTCACCGCTGGAGCGGGTGTACCGAGGTGTTGATAATTAATTTCAACATTCGAACAATGAACACCGATCGATTCGGACGAATGCATCGTCCGCATGCGAAGCAATTAGAGGAGTTAAAAAAATTAGTAGCGAATTTTGACAAGTTGAAATTTGAATTGAGTGAGTTGAAGAAAGCTGTTTTAACTAGAACAGAATTTAACAATGAAAGAAGCCAACTTGTGTCGTTTGAAAATCTCAATAGTGGATTAAGTATAATTAACAATGTGTTGGAAAAACGCATGCATGATTTAGAACAGGTTGTTTTAACTAGGAGAGAATTTGAGCAGGAGAAGGCTAGTGTGCTGGTGAGTAGACATACCCTCAATAATGAGATGAAAATTATTAGCAAAGAGGCAAAGGCAGAAAGAGATAAACTACTCACTCGAGATGAATTCAATAGGGAAAATTTACTCACTAAAAAAGAGTTTATAATTGAAAAAGCAGGATTCATCTCATATGAACAACTTAACACAGCTGTAAAAATATCACAGGACCTATTAATGGATTATGTGCATAATAATCGAGATTTCAAGAGGCATTTAAATGATCTGATGTATAGATATGCCTATTATTTGATAGAAAAATGTGTAATGGCTGCCAGAACGTTTGATTATAAAGAGTTGGAGGGACGAGGACTATTGCCAGAACATACTGTCAGCGAATTTCTTCGGCTTATTGGGATGGATGAGCCGACGATAAAATATGATAGTAGTTTGTTTTTACCTCCCCAACAAGAACGCCTATTACAACGCTCATATCGTCTATTGACGCTGCCGTGACCGGTTGTGTTTTGTAATGCTCCGTAAAATTATTCATTTAATAGGGATTTTTTTAGTAGTTTGTGTTTTTATTTACGTACATTCTGAAGAACTTGAGTCTACCTTCAATCTGGTGGTGCTGGATTGTGGAAGTATTGATCAGGTATAAGCAATATTTTAATTTTAAAACAAATAAATTTCGAAATAACCAACAGTTCCTGCATTTCGTTTCTGTGCCGGCCGGCTTAGCAGGGGTTTTATCGCAGTTTTGATAACAGCTTCTCATTTAGTTACGTCTGTTCTTTGTCCTTCTTCAATTCTCTTCTCTTCTCCCTTGTCCTTTTCTTTTCAGGAGCTTCCTTTACCCGCCTTGATCGCTCTCTTGGCGCTTCGTCCTCTCTCTTTTCCACTTACTCCTTATACATTGTTATCTATATTATTACAAACTGACTTTTATAGTAGCCCTGCATTGTAGTTGTTGTGAACTAGCTATTTCCACATTGCTGATAAACGAATACCGTAAGAAGATAACATTCGACTTGTGCTGGTGAATAAGAAATGAGTTTTAATACACTATCTACCCAGTGATTGCCATATATAAGATTTAATCTACTTCTTAAAATTATCAGTCAAATAAGAATTGCTGCGATTCAAATGTATGTCTTTATATGATGAGATGATACATTTTTTAAATGCTGAGTTGTTCTGATAAAAATAAACACAATAGCATGGATCATACTTTTAAAACTTATAAAACTACTAAAAATAGCACTGGACTGTTTTATAAAAATTATTGCTTTAGAAAGAGCCATCAATTAGTCAGCGGCGACTTATGTTGGCGATGTTGCACTCCTGGATGCTTGGCTTCCATCACAACATCGAAGATGATTGATGTCATAAAGAATACTACAGGAATTCATAAAAAACATGCATTGCATCAGGCCCCAGCCAATTTTTTAAACACTCAGACTAACAATGGTGAAGAAATTAAACTAAGATCTCCAAGAACTACTAATAGAGCCTCACTTGATTCACTTCTATTTTCAAGAAGGAAACCTACTTCCATCTGTTTTGAAACTGGCTCTCAGACAGATGATCTGGT
Source organism: Conomelus anceps (assembly GCA_948455865.1). Classification (NCBI taxonomy): domain Eukaryota; kingdom Metazoa; phylum Arthropoda; class Insecta; order Hemiptera; family Delphacidae; genus Conomelus; species Conomelus anceps. Next base: position 25,764,228 of record OX418225.1, on the reverse strand, counting down.
TCTGCAATCAAAAGATGATTTAATCAAGAGAATTAATCAATTAACTGAAAATCAGTCAGCATTGGTGGACGAAATTCAACGGTTAACAGTGTTGATTGAAGGACAACAGGACCTGAGATCTTGCAAATCGATAAGCACAAGAGACACTGCCTCAAACACTCATGATGAGGGTTCTGAGGTTATTAATATTGAATCCTTAATTAATATTGAAACGCTATCAATCTAGGAATCGAGGACTGTAGAACTATTCTATTTCTGTGTACAGCCCCCCACCTGCTAGGCACGTGTTGCGACCGTTAAATTCTAAGGTTAATGACCTGAGAGCACGTCTCTCTCACACACACACACACATAAAACTTGTGCACGTGCTCTGCTTTTAAACATTATGAAATAGTTTTTTTTTTTTTTTTTTTTTTTTTTTTTTCGCAGCAGGGGGCGGAAGTGTTATTAATAGCTAAATCGGTGGGTGGGGGGCAGGGGGGTATATTAACACTGCACGTGCGAAAGAGAGGGCTTTGAGAATCACAGCAGGAGGTAGCAGGTGTGCAGCCTCAATTAATAGCTAAATCTGGCGGCGGGGGCTGATGCTATTGCAAATATAGATATAGTAATTGCAAGCAGGTATATATAGATATATAATTGCAAGCATGTATATATAGATATAAAGCTGTATGTTCTATATTTATTGGGAACCTTCTGTGAGAGGTGGGGTCAGGGGGGATAGGTCCTCTCTCATTGGTGCTTGCGGGGGGTCCCCCTTTAATCTATTGGGAATAAAGTGGGGACACATAGGGAAGGGGGTATGTGACCTTAAAAACAAAATGGCTGACTGCGACAGGGGGGAAGGGGTAGGTGTTTACAAAATGTCTGACCTGGGGGAGGGGGAAGGGGGGTGGCCACGCCCCCCTGTCTTCTGATTGGTCGCGGCAGTATTCTCGATAACCCCTACTGGTGTCAATCCCATCAGCCCCCTCTCCTGCTGTCTTCCTCTTGTTAACCCTTTCGTGCTGTCGCTTGCACTCGTTCTTTGTTCTTTTCGCCTTGTATTATGATCTAATTAGTAATATTCAGTGGTGATTCGGGAAAGTGATGAGTTTATTAAGTGAATAGTGAATGAGCAATAGAGAGTGAAATAGTGATTATTTATTAGTGTGAGTTATAAGTGAAATACAGTCATAACCTAAAACAAGGATTTTTATGTTCCTTAGTAGGCCTACTGACGGTATGGAGCTTTCTATCAGGTGCGTAAATGATATTCATGATTTAAAATTTTTATAATATTTATTCTTCATGCTATGCTCATGCTTGTGTTTAATTTCATTCCGAGTTTGAGATGAATGATAATTTTTTCGCAATGTTTAAAGGTATTTTTATTTATGTTCAGGATCATTGGAAAGTAAAGATCGTCTCATGTTTTACGAATTTCATAAATATGTTATTGCCCATGCTATTGTGAGTTTGCGCTTCATTTTTTTCCAAGTTCGAGATGATTGATACATTTTTCGCAAATCTTATGCTATAAGTATTTACAAGGATCATTCGGAAAATAAAGTATGTTTGCGATTATACGGGGGGCCACTATTTAACAAACTTAACTTAACCTCGCTCGATCGTGACGTCCCGTTAATTGGAATGTTCTGAAGATTGTTTGTGATAGATCATTACATTATTGAATTATTGAATTCGATATCTCAAAATCTTCGATCTATCGAGGGTAAGTTAAGCTTGTTAAATATGGCCTCCGTATAATACGTAAGTACACGATTCTCATATGCTACTCAACATGATATTGTGGGTCTGTAATTCATTTCCTTCTAAGTTTGATGTAATTGATAAATTTTTCTCAATGTCTGTATGTTGTACGTACGAGGTTCATTCGGAAAGTGAAGAACATCATCGTATAAAAATTTTAATCACTGATATAAAAAAGTACGACTCCATTTACATAGTATTTGAGGCTTAGGTTCTTTTTCTACCTAACGTATAGGCTACCTTTTTTCGTAAGTTAGTCACTGTTTTAACTTGTCACAACGTTCTACAGCTTCCATCTTTTTCTTTTTTTCGGAGGATGAAGCCTACATAGGTCTGAGACCTGTGCGTGGGTAATGAATTAGATGATGATGAGTTGGACCTAAAGTTTTAGGTGGGTTCCGAACCACCGAGAAGTGATTTTACAGCAGAGAACAGAGTCTTTTTTGCTGGCCAATCCGATCGGTCTCCCTTACAAAGAGCACCCAGGAGTCTCGTAGCTTATCTCTGATTGAACAGATACCTGCTATGGCACTCGGCTATCACTTCCACAGTTGTATACTGTGAGAAATAATATTTTTTTTAATTTTTTTTTTTGAGGATGAAGCCCCTCATAGGTCTGAGACCTGTGCGTGGGTAATGAGTTGGATGATGATGATTGATGAGTTGGTCCTACAGTTTTAGGTGGGCTCCGAACCACCGGGAAGTGATTTTACAGCAGAGAACAGTGTTTTTTTTGCTGGCCGATCTAATCGTTCACCGTTACAAACAGGACCTACGAGAACGCAGCTTATCTCTCTGATTGAACAGATACCTGCTACTCTCGCGGCTATCACTTCCCTAATGATATTGATCATTCCAGACTTTACTTCAGTATTTATTCTTTCTCGATAACCTCTTAACGATGAAAAGGATTATTCAGAAAATAATTTGTTTAAAGAATGATCTGTTCCAATGCTTGATTAATTAATAACTCTAGTTGATGGATTGCAGATTGATAAGGAATACTATGTTTTTCTATTTTAAATGAAACTATTAATTTCAAATGATAGATTCTGATAAATAGTCTACATTTTCAGAGCAATAACTGACTGAATTTATTTGATGGTAAAAAAATATCGGGAGTATGCAATCTTTCTTCAGAGAATTTCTAATTCTAGAGAATCTTAGTTTAAAATTCGAAGAGAGATCAATGATATCAACTTTCAATAAAAACTTGAGAGGTCATAAATATTCAGTTAACCATGAGTCATTAATGGCAACACTGTACTTAACTCATCATCTGAAACTCTCGCCCATGAAACGAACATCTTCACAAAGTGAAACCCGCCATCATTGCACATAGGTCCGGTATCTGAATCATTCACGAAAATGCCATTCCATCTTGAATGAAGACCTCATTATCACCCAGAAACCATCAAACTTTCAGAAATTTATACAAAGTGTTATTGCTTACAGTGAGAGTTTCTGCGTTCTGCGTTTTGGTGGTACAGCCTGAAGGTTTTGGATTGATATTCAGATTAATATAATTCTATGAATCGTGGATTCATGTTACGTTATGTCGATTTTGTGTGTGGGGAACCGACGCTCAGTAGTTGGATTCTCTGCGATCTTCACGTTATTATTATTTTTCTCTAGCGAAATTATCGTCCGCTATTTCTGGCTATTTTTTTATCCAGAGAGGGGTGTTCCCCTCCAGCCATTTTGCTTCTTCAACTATGTATGTATCTTCTTATTTCCTCTCTCTATTTTACTAGTGTTTTCGTCTTCAATCTGTCTCTTTTTCTTTCTCTCACAAGTTAGTTCTTTCTCTGAAACCACATCCTTTAGTCGTGTCCGATCCTAATTGAGAAAGGAGGGCTGTGTATGTTTTTCTTTCCTCATTTCCCACGTGCATATTACTACTCTGCGACTCCAAAGGTCACGATCATCTTTTTTCTCTCATTCATCCTCCTTATCCATCCACTCCTCTATCTTCCTTTACCTTTTTCTATTCTTCTTTTTCTCTCTTTCATCTGTTTCCTTTCTTCCTCCTTTTTTCCTTCATTTGCTTCTACTTCTTCCTTTCCTCCTCGTCCTCCTCCTCCTCCTCCTCCTCCTCCTCCTCCTCCTCCTCCGCCTCCTCCTTCTCCTCATCCTCATCCTCATCCTCCTCTTTTCCTTCTCTTTCTTCTTCATTTTCTACCTCTTTTTTCACCTTTTCCTTCTCTTTCTTCTTCTTCGTTTTCTTACTCTACTGTATTTTTGTCTTCATCATATCCTTATTCTCTTTCTCCTGTCTTCTTGGTGTCCTTCTTCTTCTCTTTATTTTTTCCTGTTTTTCTTATTCTTTTTCCTATTTTTCTCATCATGATTTTCTTAATTTCTTCTTCTACGTCTCCTTCTACTGTCTTGTTTTTATACTCCTTCTCTTTCTTCTACTTCTTTCTCTTCTTCTTCTCCTACTCCTTCGTTTTCTCCTTATTTTTGTTCTTCTTTTGTACATTTCCTCTTCTGCTTCTTCTTCCACTTCTGCTTTTTCTTCTTTGTTTTCTCATTCTTCATTTTCTTATTCTCCGTTCTGTCCTTCTTCTTCGTCACCTGTCTTCTTCTTTCTCTTCTTTTTCTCCAGTCTTCTTTGTCCTCTTCTTCTTCTTTGTCCTCTTCTTATTATTCCTCTTCTTCTTCTTCTTCTTCTTCTTCTTCTTCTTCTTCTTCTTCTTCTTCTTCTTCTTCTTCTTCTGCTTCTTCTTCTTCTTCTTCTTCTTCTTCTTCTTCTGCTTCTTCTTCTTCATCATCTTCGTCCTTCTTCTTCTTCTTCTTCTTCTTCTTCTTCTTCTTCTTCTTCATCATCTTCGTCCTTCTTCTTCTTCTTCTTCTTCTTCTTCTTCTTCATCATCTTCGTCCTTCTTCTTCTTCTTCTTCTTCTTCTTCTTCTTCTTCATCATCTTCGTCCTTCTTCTTCTTCTTCTTCTTCTTCTTCTTCTTCTTCTTCTTATGCTTCTTCTTATGCTTCTTCTTCTTCTTCTTTTTCTATTCGTTTTCGTATTTCTACTTCTTAGCAGCCTTCTTTTCGATTATATTTTCCACCTTGTTCTCATTTTTTGGCCTCTTCTTCACCTTTTCCTTTTACTTCTTCAGTCTTCTTTTGAATTTCTCTCTTCTCCTTATTCCTCTCCAACTCCTCTTTCTTTTTCTCCTTTTTCTGTTCCTTCTTCTTCTTCTTCTGTTCCTCCTTCTTCTTCGTCTCTTTTTCTTCTTTTTCGTCTTTTTACCCTTCCTTCTCTATTTATTTTTCTTCATATTCTTCTTATCCTTCTTCTGCATCACGTACTGCAAGCATGCATTTACCTGCCCAACTTCCTCACCATCTATCCCTCCAAATAAGGGGCGTCAATAGAAATGTTAACCTTTTAATTAAAAAATCTCACAACTTTTTATCGCTGCGTGAATGCTTTCTATGTGTTGTTGTTGTTATAGGCCCTTTCGGCTATAATATTTTAGTTATGACCTGTTAATTAACGCTTCTTTGGTTATTATAAAACGGTTATCTTTATATAGATAGGAAGACATCACCACTCTGCAAAATATTACTTGTACATGATGTTGCCAAAAATTAATAGAATTTCACGCATCCACAATTAATATGAACCAGCGATGGACTCTAAATACAGTACTTGAGCTGCAAACCTCTTGATAGACTCAATATAGCCCACTCAAACACATAGTCTTGTGATATGAACATGTTGGAAAGCCAGAATAGACTATAGAATAGTTAGGTTGAAATCCTGATTTGTTAATTATTAATTTATTGTCAAAAATATTAGTCAAGATTAATTATTCAAAATAATCAACAATGGATAATAGGAAATAAAATAACGTTCAATGTGACACAATTGATAATTTTAACCCTGATTGTCACTATGAAACCGGAGATTCATGAAAATAAAAAATAAAGTTAAATTTAACAAAATTAAAAAATTTAAATAAATTGAAACATAAAAATTAATGTTAAGTCTTGAAAGGGTCAAACTAGTTTTGACAGATGGTATTATAAATCATGATCAAACTATTGGAAAACAAAAATTACTTACAACTATATGCAATATTGGCACCCTAGAAAAAAACAAGATTTTGTAACAAAATAAATGCCTCTGATAGGCTGGACTATGATACGAAATGCAGAAATGAGATTGGCAATCTACTTGTCCGGTCCCACCCACTTGTAACTATGGGAGGAGCTAACCAATGAAAGTCAAAATGGTTATTTAATATTAATTAAATATTAATTATTTAATTTAATACAAATTGATAATTTATATTGAAAGGAAACAGATTAACAAAAAGGTGACAATTACTGAAAAAATAGATTAATATTATTTAACTCTTCTATAAAATAATAATATAATATTGAAAGAAAATTGATGAACAAAAATTATAAGAAAGAAATAAAATCAATCTATCACTCATGAATAATTAATACACGGAAGAATAAGTGAGTAAAACAAAGTAAACTCTGTTGTTATTCTCTGTTTACATTATTTTATTATAATGAATGATGGTGATGACAACAAGTCTCATTTGTAATAGATATTCTAACGCATCATTACATCCAATGAAATTTGATAAGTCAATAATTGATGTACCATGGAGTGATTCAGAGTATTTAGACCTTTCTTGGATATTCATCCAAAAACTAATTGAAATTTAATAGTTAGCCGGAATATTCCTGTTTAACGTTGAAATTGAATCAACGTTTTCTGATAATGTAGTCTAAATTTCAGTGATTAATTTAAAAAATAGAAATGTCTTAGAGAGTATTAAACAGAATCAATGAGAGTGCTTCATCGTTTAAATTCAACTTGGTAATTGTGTTTTCCAGAAGATACAAGTTATTTTTTAATCAAAACATATACATAACATATGCTTACAAATATTTCTACTCTGGTAAAAATTTAGTAATAGAGACTGTTTTGGGCTAAAAGCCTGTTGTTTATTTAGAATAAGTTGTGTTTTGACTTTATTAATAAACTAGCCGGCAGACTCGCTTCGCTCGCCTTAACCGTCTAGCCAGGGGGCTCCGCCCCCTGGACCCCCGGGGGGTCCAACTAATTTTCATTGTGATTTGATAAATTTACAGAAATAGGTGATTTTGGGGAGAATTTTGATACCATTACTTAGTATGCATCTATGGTCTTAATGAAACATATACATTATATCATATTTCACTCCATGTGGCCTTGAGTTTCTTGAGAAATTGTGATCAACTGAATTCCAAAAATCCTAAATTTTGAGATGAATCATGTAACCCTATTTTTCACGTGTTTAGCACCCCAGCTGAAAATTTGAACTTTTTTGGCCTTGTGGTTCGAGAAATTATAATCACCTAAATTTTCAAAATCGTTAATCTATGGTTCATTAATTTCACAACTAATTTTCGGATGTGCAACTGCAAACTGATCTGATTTTGAAAATGAATGATCGTTTGAGGTAGTAGGCTACGCAATTGAAGTGGGAAGGGGTCACACTTACCTAACACACTTGCCTAACAGGCAGCTCGGCTACTTTTTTACTTTTCATAAACGTTGGCTTTTAGCTATTGAAATTATTTTGGTAGCTCGGGATAAGTTTGCTTTGTTTGAAACAAATTATTATTCATTAATAGACCTAACCTACTGAACTTGCCAGCCTGAACTTGAAGGAACAGCTGATAGAAGTCAACCGTTTTTATCATATGGCAGACCCCTTAGCAGCGTTATTTACACTGTCTTTGAACAGCAAAAGACTTTGCACTTTGCATGTAGGCTACCATACAGTCGGAGCCTTGCAATATGTGGGAAACATATGACTGGGTATGATGAAATGTAATTATGCCAGGTTGATTACATCTGTTAAGTACACGTCTAGGGCCTCAACCAAACTTTTAAAAAATCGTCGATTTTGTGGCTAATTTTGAAACTTTTTTCCACGGTACATCTAAGGCCGATACTTAACATGAATACCAAATTTTATATGATTTGACCTTATGGTTCTCTAGAAATTGTTGTCACCTAAATTTTCAAAAATCTTCAATTTTGGGCCCATTTTGGGGTAAATTTTGAAACCCTGTCTTAGCACGCGTCTAGTCCCCCTACTGAATACGTGTACCAAATTTTATCGTTTTTGGTCGAGTGGTTCCTGAGAAACTGTGATGAATGAGTGAGTGAGTCAGTCAGTGGTATTTCGATTATATAGATATAGATGAATAGATAAATAATAATAATAATTAAATAAATAATAAATAAATCATGATGTTGAAGATCCATCTTGTTACCACTAATATGTAATGAAATCTTAAAAAACACTTTTAAGTGGAAATTAACTCATGTTATGGCATGACGGCCGTTTTGTGGGTCGTCTGACGATGCTCTTGACAACAGAGTGAAACGGCCGTCACGCCATAATGTGAATTAATTTCCACTTAAATTTTTTTTATAGTTTCTATTAATAAATGAATATTCAGGATATCTGTTTGTTTTATACCGTTTTCAGCTAGCTCATGTTGTATCATCAAACATTATTTATACTTGAACATTGGCAATCACTCAAGCTTTTTCTATTCAATTTCATACAAGGAATAAAGAATATATTGGATTAAGGAATGGTAAATCCTAGTTTTGAATCAAGTATCAACTTCATCGAATATAATTTACAAAGCACAATATCTCACATCATAATATATTATTCTATAAAATTAGTATATTGATAACATTAGTCGTAGCTGCTACTAGATTTGCTCATTTGTATTTCCCTCAAAATTGTTGTCATAATGATATTTTTGAATATATTTCAAAGGAGCTTCACAATGATTTTTTTTAATTCTCTGTTAATGGAGATAAGTTAACATATTTTCAACATTGTTAAAAGCATGATTCAGTTTAAAAAATATATCTATGGTTTAAGGTTTAAGAGATAGCACACGATAATATTATTCTAGCACTACTAGATACAGATTGGATTCTGCAGAAACTGTAGCTGGCAGTATTTTTGAATCTTCTATTAACCAATCAGTAACATTCATGAATGTAAGAGGTAGTCTAATCCTCAACTAATCAAATCCGCAATAATCGACCACTCTTTCACAAAGAAACCTCTCCCAACCCTCAATTCTTTTCCCACTAAAACTCCACCATTATTGAAGGGTGAGTGTTTATTTTTGAACGTCAATTAACCGAGCTGGTTTGATTGGATGCTGGATCAGTTGATTGCCTGACAGAATGACCCTTATGGGGATACAGAGGGGACACCAAGGGTCAGGGAAGGGTGACCCATGTTTATTGGGATGCCCCAGTGGCAGGATTGCTGAGTAATGAGGTGTAAGAAGGGTGGGGGGATCATCCCAGATCAGGGGAAGGACTTGTATTGCTGACCGGGTACAGTTCTGATGTTGGAACGGGATAGAACGTGTTTTATAGGACTGTGTTGGTCAGAAGTCTTGGAGGGGGTGCGGATGGTGGATTAAGTGAGGGGGTTGAGGGGCGAAATGAGGGGGTTGGGGACGATCCAATGGTGTGATTGTATTGATTGCTCATATTGCACACAAGGGATGAACAGGGCAACAACTATTGTACATAGACAATGGAAACTGGTTGTTTTCCTGTCACCCAGTTATTGTTTTATTGCATCTGATTCAGTTCTGTACCGCACATCCCCCTCTACCACCATTCATCCCCCATTTTTTCTTCTATCTCCGTCATCATCATCCATTTTTCCCCTCCACCCCTCCATTCTAACAGCCCACATCTGATCATGACCCTTCCATTGATTTTTCGGTCCCTTCCTAGCTTGCAACTTGCTACATAGTATTTTATCATACAAAACTCGAATGTATATCGTGTTTATAGGGCAATTAAGATTATTGGAGCGTGAAATAAAGTGAGATATCCTAGGATGGAGTCGTTTAAATCTCAGAAAGCACAGTGTTTTTGATTTTTGACAGTCAGGTTCAGATAATTTCATGAGTTCATTGCGAATCTGCATTATTTTCAAATGGATTTGAGGAGATATTACTCAAATATTAGTATGGGGTGTATTTCACTTATCAAGTTGTTAGCTAGGGATTAAAAGCTTTGAAAAAAGCAGTTTTAACAATTCTGAAAGCTGATCAGGTAGGTTTTGATTTGATGGTCTAATTGCAAGGTATTATTTCTATAAGTTATGTAATGAGCATTTGTGCATTATCTCATATATGAAAGAAGAAATAGCATCTTTCAAATAAGTATAAGATATTATCTTGTTTTAATAAAATCGTTAAATCAAGAAATCATGTAATATAATTTATTTCTAGTAATCTATGCAGTGTGACTAACTACGCTTATCTAATTTCTATGAAAATTCTCAAAATCTGCCACTCTATAATATTATTTGATCTTTAAAGTATTATGAAAGTTGTCTTTAGGAAGTTTTCTATTGGGGAAAAATGTTCATGCTCCATTTGCTATTTGAAATCAGTCCAAATTAATTTTTACGCAGAATTTATTTCTATTCATTTACATTGTTTTTTTTTTCACTTTATGTCTAGGAACATTTCTATTGGGGTTTATTATTGGAAAATGCTGAAAAAATATAAAATTAACTTCTTGGATTTCCTGATAGGCGTTGCTGATATTAACTTATAACTGTAAATTTAACAATATAATTTTAAAATTTTATAAGTTAAATTTACAATAATTATAAGTTAATAAAATAAACCTCTGTATAGAAATACAAAATCATCAAGAGCTGTTTCAATGGAAATTTATCGCTGCTGATAATTTAAGAATTGTTTCTCACTAACAAATTTATTGTTTACCAAGTTTAAGTCAGAATCCCTACAATAAATAACTTAACTCTTTCCCATTTTAGAATCAAGAACGTTTTAATACATGACTATTTTTCATTAAGATTAACCGTTACCCAATAAACAGCAAAATGAAATGTACTACATATTTTTCCTTCGAATCAGCAATCCCAATTATCAGCTATTATTTTATGTTAGAAATTAACATGGTACTATCTCGAACCTTTTGCCGAGTATGTAAGAAACTCCCTCTGCGAAACCTGTTTGCCTCACTTTTTCCATTCATGAACACGCAAACATGCATGTTGAAAATAATTGTTGTAATTATTCTCAGCTATAATTTGAATCGAATAGGTGGAAAAATGTTTAATCGATTCATTCCGAACTCTAAAGAGTAAAAAATTCTAAAGCGATACTGGAGAAATCTATATAATTAGTTATATAAATATGAACCATACCTTCTGTGATATTGGATGCATGTTTGAAGCTTATTTGTTTCTGAAACTATGAGATTGAATAGCAGCCTACTAATGTAGATTACATTAAAATTCCAACATTTTTATGTTCATAAACTTCAATGCATTCGCAGTAGATAGATAAACCTATTTATTCTAGAAATAGCATCTGAGAAACAAAAAAAAATGAATCTTCTTATATAGTAAGCATCTTTAAAATTGTAGCTCAATATAATACTAGTTCATCCATATAGTAACCATCGAATATAAGTAACTATAAGACAATTGCTTATTGGTCTAAACTGTCTACTGTTTTCAGAAAGGAGCACATATTGAAGAGTGGCTGTAAAATATTTGTTACTTCTTATCTACCCATACAGAGAATAATAAAATAAAATTCATTGTAAGTCCTTGATAAATTAGTAATGAGAATGCTTTTTCACATAATGAACCGAAGTAATCATGGTGAAAAAATGTCGCGAGAGAGCCAAAAATCTGATTTATTAATTTATTATTTATTTATTGTGACAAATTTACAAAGAATGTGTAGGCGCAACAGACTCCAGTCCAAAACTAGTCTGGCCATTTGAGTCATCATTCACCACAATACCCACGCATAAGTCTTAGGCTCATGTGAGAACCACTCACAAAATACATTCTCTCTCACAATCTCGTTTTCACACCTACAAGACCTCCATGAACTTCAAACTACATCTAACTTTCACCAGCTAAAAAGATCAGTTGGGTAAGATCAGTTCTCGTCTCAAGATTGATTTTCCATGCAATAAGCCGTCGTTATGCTCAAGAACCATGTCTAGACATGCCAGACGTCAAAAGTGTAATAAAAATGCACATAATGTTATCTTGAGTTTTATTGTCAAATCTTTAACCACAACCTCTACACCTCCATATCTTGAATTTGGATCTGAAATGCTCAAACTTTAATTCACAATCTGATCTGACCTCAGATGCATCTTTAGTATTAACACGTCCTTTAGAAGAAATGTTTACATGTACGATGCAAAAAACTTGGGATAGCATTCTTATGACCGGACCACCGCAGATGCATTTTTTTTATTTTAATAAAAGATTTAGTTGTGCGATGCACAAACTTTAAATTCCAATCTTATGACCCGACCCCACATGCATCTGCGATGCATCAATATTTTATTCTGAACATCTTTTTGCGATGCAATCTTTTTCTCCCTTACGGCAATAATAATAATTGCACGGCATATTCACGATACAAACAATTCCAATGTTATTCAATCTAGTAGGCTTGGAGAGGACAGAGAGAGCGAAAGAGAGAGAGAGAATGAGAGAGTGAGAATAAGATAAGATTGCTTTATTTCCGTGAATTTACAAATTGGATTGAATTGACAAATTTACAAAGGACTGATTAAAAAGAATACATAGGTTTTAGATGTTAGAAAGTATGGCTCAATGACAATCAATGATAATGGCACAATGACAAGTGAAGCAAAGAAAGAGAAAGAGAAAAAAGGGAAAGAGAGAGTGGGAGAGGACAAAGAAAAAATGAGGGATTGAGAGAGTGTGAGAGAAAAAGTTTGTAATAGTCCTCTACACTAAAACACCTCATGACATCGTTGAAAATCCATCAAGGAAAGAACCGATTGTGGTTACCAGAACGTGTCAATTGGTTGTATAGTAAATGATCGTCAGTTGACAACTTAAAATGGAGCCACGGATGAAACAACACGTACCAACGATTGAGCCACGACTAATTGTTGGTCAGCTCGACACGATAACAACACGATAAGTGCGTCTTAATCACCTGTTCGGCTCTCAATTGTCCCAAGTTCCACATGTAGAGTGAGTTGTGTCTAGGTGGCGTTATTAATCAATAATAGGGAGAGACGTATCTAAATATGTGACAACCATGCAGTCATGAGTTGCTGAGTGCTTGTTCAGCTTCCATTACAATGTTTAAGAGGCCCATGGAATGGAAGTGGTTCATATAAACTATAAACTAACCCCATGCTAAATGCTTTGTACTCTCTAGAATGTTAAATGTACATGAAAGAATACATTCACTACATAGGAACTATTGAACTACAGTAAGTTTATATAGTACAGTCAGTTTAGTCACTATTGTTACAATATAGAACTCTTTTGGATGTTTGTTGCATAGAAGAGGCAAGTGAGGCTTGAGGTGGATGCTTGCCTCAGATCAGGCGCGGTTCCTCTATTGGGACTCTCGGACTCCGCCCCCCTTTGCAAATCAATATTGAAAAAGTTTTCATTTGATAAAAAATAAAACGAAAACTGTTAATAGAACCGTATTATATAAATCATATACCTAAATTTATTCTATCAGTTTCAATTTTTGTAATATTTGGTGATCATGCAAGTTCAAAAAGTTCCTATAATATGAGACCGTAGAAAACATGTTAGTAGCGCGAAACTGACTTGTGGGGCGCAAGGCAGAGAGTCCGTTTTCTCTGCTAAGGAAGCCAGTGCAACAACCATATACAGCTGGAACGGTGCTGTGACGTCATTTGCATGCAGTGTATAGGACGATTTGGGACTCCGTCCAAAACCATTGCCAACCTGACCTTCCTGCTTTTCAGTTGGGAATCACTGAGCTCTTCATTGGTTCGTCTCAAATTAAAAATTCATTTTTCGTCAGTTGAATTAAATTATAACACAATTATTGATTAAAATTCGTATTCGATTATTTAAAAAATAATAATAGTCTGTTTGAAGGTTGGTCAGTTTCATATTATTCTAAATTATATTGTGTTTGAGTTGAATTGGCACAACTGACGAAACGCCAGAAGACGGGAAGCATATGAAACAAGCATGAGATTATGAGGTTATATTATGATTTGCAAATCGCGGTAGTGTATTGTAATAACGGTATTATTTTTATTTAAAAATAAAAGGTCAGGCTTGTGTTTTCTGAATAATTTGTATGAACAGTTTATTGACTGTCAATTGCAGAATGAATGTATCGGAATCTAGTAACAGTGTTGTCCTTTCCTATACTGGAATTACATCAAATCAAGTAAGTGATATCATAAAACGAGAAATAATTAGCTTGGATCAAAGAGTGGATTACTTTGTTCAGCTCCCTTGAATTTTGATGTCCTACGCTTGATTTTTGTTTCTTGCTTGTCTAATTTTTGATGGAAGGGACTATTATTTTGGGTGCAGTAAATTTAAATACGTCATTCTCAGCAAGCTGAATTTAATATTTTTGAATGAACCTCCGGTGCATAATATCTCTAGGTTTGCTAGTTGTGAAACCGTTTAACAGCATTTTTGCGCTATTCTGTTCTAGTGAACAGTAGAGTAGGTATATATGGATAAAACATTTTTTGAACAGCCTCGTAATCGTTTAGAGTTATTCTCTCAAAGGGCTAATTAGATAAAACTTGTGGAAAGGGACCCCATCTTGACTGGGGGTATTCTAGACCCCTGGAGCCCTTCCAACCATTTTGACCACGAGCCGCTACTGCCTCAGATTGCAATCCTATTGCTCAGCTTTTAAGCATGCCTCATGATGTAAATGTTGCTGGAGAATGGTTGGAAGTTGCTAGCTGAAGAAACGCCACCTAAGTGGAAAAGAAAGTAAAGATTGAACCAACCTTGGCAAATTAAGGTTGGTTGTTTCACATAGGAATTGTACTGAACTCACAAGTAAAAAACAAATTAGGCTGTGGTCGATAAGGCCAAGGCTTTAAACAATTAACAGACACACATGATGAAGGGTTTTAAGTCAAAGAAGGTCCAGAAAAAAAGAAAATTGCGTCTATAATTTTAAAGAAAGGTTAAATTCAAAATGTCACACATAAAAAATTAACAGCCAATAGAATAATCTCTCGTCGTCTTCCTTACAAATGTAAACAGAATTTTTAGATACTGATTTTTGTGCAGTAGCTAGGTTTTAAAGATTAGTTGGAAACTTGAGTTAAAAAAGATCACTGGCCAGGATATAAAACTCTCAACTTGAAACAATTGAAGATATGCCTAAGCATACTAAATGAAAATTATAAAGGTCTGTTGAGGACAGACCCGGATCTTGAAGTCTTGACTCCACGGAAAAGTAATATAAAAAGGAAGTATGTCACCTGGATAGTAGTTTTGGTTTCAAGTCCGGTCCATAATAATTATTTTATATTCTTCAAATTCTCTCATGAACCAAGGTGTTGAGGTTACATTAATATTTTGGATGTCAATCTACACCTGAACCAGGAAAACCTGGATTTGAAGACGAGAGATATTTAAATAAATACAGAAGACGTATTACTAACACATCATGGCTGTAAACAAATTCGTATTCTTATTTAAAATTGATATTTATGGCATCGAAGTGTTAATTATACATATTATTTTGATATCAAACAAACGGCAAAACAATCCGAATCATCTTTTAGAAGCCAGTGCAAAGCTGCAAAAAACAAGATCCAGCAGGTTAGTTTATGAACAAAGCAAAACCAAGGGCAGTCTGGTAACATAACCAACAAAGGACAGTTACAGTTTAAATTAAAAGATTGACTAGAAACGTTAAAAGGAGATTTAGGTAAAGTAAAATATTATGAAAAATACCTAAGTAGAAAATAAAATATTATAGCTAGAAATAATAAAATTAATGTTGAAGTGGGTGAAACCGAAGGCTCACTGAATGAATTGGTATGACCAACTGCACCACATTTAACTAAAACAATGTAGCAATGCTACAAGATTAGTTGATAAATAAGAAGGAATTGTAAGATAAAAAAATTCCCTATACAGTACTCAGGATGGTAGCATGAATAGTATTAGGACATCATGCGATGATGTAATCCCCATATAGAGAGTATGCTCCTAAGAAATCGACCTAGTCAAGGGCTTCTGGATTTCAAAGCGTTCGCTAATTAATGAATAGCATAATTAACATTTTAAAAACTGGAAAAATTATTCCATACTTGCAAGATAAATTACAAGATAATGCTGTACATCAAAGCTGACCAAGTTAAACTGGTGTAGAAGAAAATGTGAATTTAATTTGAATCGAACAATTAATGTTCAATTAAAAAGGTGGAAACATTATAATTGATTTGGGTAGTCGAGCTGGTAAATTAGTTTTATTGAAGTGGTAGCACAGTTTCCTGCACTCGAGACTAATTAATTTTATGCCGGCATTAATAATATGCCGTCTATGTTATCATGAGGTGAATGAATCTTGTAAGTGTTGATAGATTATGTTCCCTTTTAACAAAGATCTCATCATCATGAAACCCGTCTGATTTAATATTCCAATGGCCGGATATAAATTTTTTTTATAGACATAGACAGGAAAAGGAGACTTGAAAATAGAGTTGGCTAACACTTTTTTGAGGATGTAATTAAGTGGATTATACAGGTTTCAATACATATTTGATAAAACTCACTGATAGCGGTTAGATTGATGTTTTCTGTAGCTCTGAATAAATAATTAAGTAGGCTAATTTAATTTGATTATCTTCTATTAAGTTTCTTAATTCACAATCGAATGAGTACTTGAATTATGTTATTGTTTAATGTTTTAAAACGAAATGCAATGGTCATAAATCGTTTAAATAGTATTGAGGGAATATCGTCCAATGATCATTAATAGAAAATAAATATGTTATTGTGAATAATCCATGCACTAGTTTAACCTATTCCCATCTCTATCGTTCTTCCAATCTCTTAGCTACTTTTATGACGATCCCCCTATTTTTTTCTCGTTCCCTCCTCTTTCACTTACCATTTTAAAATATTTTTTCTTTCAATCTTATGCATGTTTTTCCCCATTTTATTGAATCATTTGAAAACTTGCACCATATTTGTTTCTGAAATCTATTGGACCCAATTTAGATTTTACTTAATCCATTACAACTTGGTAAAAAAAAGAGCTTGGTATTTTCGTTTCACACACAGGTTTTTCCTTTGTGCTTTATTGTTATGAAGAACTGTAATTTTGTTTGTATTGTATGTTGGTATATATCAATAAAGAAATTTCAAAATCAAATATAAAAGTACTCACTTTCTTTATCCCTTTTTACTTCCCTTCTTCGCATGAGCGCCACCTCATAGAGGCAAGGGGGGCCGCGGCTCCCCCCTGGTCCTTAGAGCCAGCATTCATCACGTATTTCAAAATTGTAGTTTCATAGAAAAAATATTTCAGTCACAAGTATTTAAAAATATTGAAAACTATTTTACAAGCAATTATTTCTTTACGACTTGTATTATTATTTTTTTGAAGGATGGTCTGAGACCTGTGCGTGGGTAATGAATTGGATGATGGTGATTGATGATTTGGACCTACAGTTTTAGGTGGGTTCCGAACCACCGGGAAGTGATTTTACAGCAGAGAACAGTCTTTTTTGCTGGCCAATCCAATCGGTCACCGTTACAAAGATGACCAGGAGTTTCGTAGCTTATCTCTGATTAGTATCATACTTCGTACAATATTATTTTGTGGGAAGTTCAAGAGTTGGCTAGAAGCTAGAAATAAAACAGACAACGAAAGGCTTAGTGGGCTTTGCCTGATGTGTGCACACGGACAATTTTTGAAAGAAAAAAAGAATTTGTGACAAATTCAATCAATTTGTTTGCCACTGAAAGTAGAAGAGTTCAGTTTTTGTTTGAATAAAGCTTGATGGAAATAGAATAATATGAATGAATAAAGCTAATTGTTACAGACTGATAAATTTGGGATTTTTCTGTTGCCCGCATCTTTTTTCTATTGCAGGAAATTAGGTGTAAAAGTCATAAAACAAGCTTCTAAACTCACCAATTTTACTCTGATTTTTCAAAATTTTCCATACCCTTAAACCCCCCCGAAAGGACTGGCACCCCCCTGAAAAATATCGTAGTGGCGCCCTTGCGGTTCTTCGCCATTTTCTTAGCCTCATAACTTACTCCTCTTTCACCTCCTCTTCTCACTACTAATCTGATTAATCCATCTTTTTATACTTCCTCCAGTGTTTTTCTTCTTTTTCTTTTACTTTCTCTTCTTTTTCTTTTACTTTCTCTTCTTTTTCTTCTCCTTTTCTCCGCCTCCGTTTCTCTTACTTATTCTTCTTCTTGTCCTTGTTATCCGCCTACTTTTAATCCTACTTATTTTTATCCCTGTCCAATTGTATTTTCTTGTAGCTTCTTCCCCTATTCCCTCTCTTTCTTTATTTGCCTCTACTTCCCCTTTATCACCATTTTCTTAGCCTCAACCTCCTCTTTCACCTGCTCTTCTCTCTACTAATCTCATTCTTTCCTCCTTTTTCATCCCCTCCACTCTTAATCTTCGACACCCTACATCTCTCTCATATTCTTCCATTCCTGTCCCACTCCTCCTTCAACTTTCCTCATTCCCTCTTCATTCTTCTCTCCTCACTCACACCGATTCCACCATTCCTCCCCTTTCCACCTTCCCCTTCCTACAGCTGCTTCCATTGGACGTAAGAAGCTTCAGAACTTTAGAGTACGAATAGGAGGTAAATATTAAAAAAAAAAAACAAACGATAAGAATCTGATGAAGTGTGGGGATTGGTACGGTGGGGCGGATTGGTGGAAGTGGGGAGAAAAGTCGGTGGAAAATAACAAAGGGTATGAAATAATAGGTGTATATTAAATGGGGAAAAGAGCACGAGTAATGCTTGTGCATAGGCTAATGGTCAGGTCGAGACGCGGTACAAACCTGGTGATCAAAGACCATTTCATTTACCCAATCTTTTATCGTGAACGATTATATGCACCTACAAAGATCAGTGTAAGTGGTTCATCTCAAGATTACCATCCGATAGTGTAATTTTTGACTTGACAGTATTATTATGATAATGCCTACTTCTGATGTTCGGTAAAACTGAATAAAGTCTTGGGAATGGCTATATAAGGTTGAAATTGGTTACATTGTTTGGTGTTGAAGGGTTAACACGTGTAAAGGTGAACCATGCCACAGAAATCATGATTGACGTTTAATGTTGTTTCAGAATGGCAATAGAGAACAAAAACACTGGTGAAAAAAAATTACTGTAGAAATAAAAGATATTCATTATTTAAAAGTAATTATTTCTTTGAAAGTACTTAACTATATTTCATCTGTTTGGTTCAGTACTTCCAAAGTCTGGACTATCACTTACCCGACCATTAACTTGGTCCCAATCTTTTTTCTGGAGAATGTAGCATAGATAGCATCAAACCTATCACCACAGTAGCCTCTCTATAATTAAGATCTATCGCACGATTGGGATTAGGTGTAGTGATGGGTGCAGTGACCTAGCTTGAATACCTTTTTTCCTCTAAAGGTGTTCGAAAAACTGTAACCTGAATCAAGTATAAGTTTTTTATTACTTCCTCTGAAATTATGTTCCTGTCTAGCTTAAAAAATATGTGTTTTTTATTTCTCTTTGTCTTTGAAAAGTTAGTTTCTTTTGAAAGTCGAGAACGACTTAGGGTATGAGCCACTTATTAATTATTGATTTTGATCTTTCTGACAGTGTAAGTGTGACCGTAGGCCCAAAAGTTCTTAAAAAAGAAAATATTCCTGATTTGATCCTTTCTATGTATGATTCCAGTATACAGAAGTGCGTTCTGACAGCGTAAGTGTGACCGTAGGCCCAAAAGTTCTTAAAAAAGAAAATATTCCTGATTTGATCCTTTCTATGTATGATTCCAGTATACAGAAGTGCGTTCTGACAGTGTAAGTGTGACCGTAGGCCCAAAAGTTCTTAAAAAAGAAAATATTCCTGATTTGATCCTTTCTATGTATGATTCCAGTATACAGAAGTGCGTTCTGACAGTGTAAGTGTGACCGTAGGCCCAAAAGTTCTTAAAAAAGAAAATATTCATGATTTGATCCTTTGATTCCAGTATATAGAAGTGCGTTCTAGAATCTAGATGGTTATCATTGACAACAGTCTGTCAATGTAATTGGCGATATTTCTTTTATAGTAGTAAGTTCAGAACTGAAGAGTCACCTGGACTAGATTGCTTCTAGATAGTAACGTTACTCAATGTATTCAATAATAATACCAAATAATACAAAGTGTAATGTAGGCTTATTAAATAATATTCATTTCTATCAGTAAATCCATGGACCATAAAAAATTCACGATAAAGCCAGGATATTGTC
This sequence comes from Conomelus anceps, assembly GCA_948455865.1. Lineage (NCBI taxonomy): Eukaryota > Metazoa > Arthropoda > Insecta > Hemiptera > Delphacidae > Conomelus > Conomelus anceps. Next base: position 25,744,130 of record OX418225.1, on the reverse strand, counting down.
AAGAACTTTTGTCTCATCCATATTCAAATCTTATCAATTCAATAGTAAGGAAGGCAAGTTATTAGAATTAAGATTGGAATGGGTGATTTGGAATTTAACTGACATTTTTTTATTGGAAAGTCATTACAAATTTTCATTGACAAATTGAAGTTTCCTTTGGACAGAAATTCACAGGTTCTTCTTTTAATTAAATCATATTTCTAGACAACTTCCAGAAAATAGCTAAGTTGGCTATATAACTGGATACTGAAATTTCAACCAAAGAGACTTGTGTACATAAAAGACCCTGCAAGACCGGAAATAACGTAATGAGAGAAAAAAAGGGGTTTCACGTTTCTACGCTCTCAGTCTGATGTTCAGTCTCCAGAGAGAGAAAACTTTCACAAGTTATTTTTGGGAGTTTTAAGAGGGTGGGGATGAATGGTGGATTTGAAGGGTGTGGTAGGTTTTGTCACGAAGTAAAGGGATGAGGGAATGGTGAAGTAAGAGAAAAATAAGGATGTGGAGAAGGAGAAGAAGAAAAAAAGGGATAAGAAGGAAGGATTAGAGGGAGAAAAAGAAGATGATGAAGAAGAAGGAGAAGGAGAAGGAGAAAAAAAAAGGAGAATGAGAAAGGGAAGGGGAAGGGGAAGAGGAAGAAGAAGGAGAAGGAAAAGGGGAAGGAGAAGGAGAAGGAGACGAAGAAGCAGAAGGGGAAGGGGAAGGAGAAGACGGAGAAGGAAAAGACAAAGTAGGAGAAGGAGATGACGAAGAAGGAGAAGGAGAAAACGGAGAAGGAGAAGACGATGAAGGAGAAGACGAAGAAGGAGAAGGAGAAGACTGATGAATAATGATGACGAAGAAGGCGAAGACGAAGTAGGCGAAGGAGAAGACGAAGAAGGAGAAGACAAAGACGGAGAAGGAGAAGACGAAGAAGGAGAAGACGAAGAAGAAGACGGAGAAGGAGAAGACGAAGAAGGAGAAGACAAAGAAGGAGAAGGAGAAGACGGAGAAGGAGAAGACGGAGAAGGAGAAGGAGAAGACGGAGAAGGAGAAGACGAAGAAGAAGAAGATGAAGAAGGAGAAGACGGAGAAGGAGAAGACGAAGTAGGAGAAGGAGATGACGAAGAAGGAGACGGAGAAGACAAAGCAGAAGGAGATGACGAAGAAGGAGAAGACGAAGTAGGCGAAGGAGATGACGAAGAAGGAGAAGACAAAGACGGAGAAGGAGAAGACGAAGAAGAAGAAGAAGAAGAAGAAGAAGGAGAAGACGGAGAAGGAGAAGGAGAAGACGAAGAAGGAGAAGACAAAGAAGGAGAAGGAGAAGACGAAGAAGAAGAAGGAGAAGACGGAGAAGGAGAAGGAGAAGACGAAGAAGGAGAAGACGGAGAAGGAGAAGACGAAGTAGGAGAAGGAGATGACGAAGAAGGAGACGGAGAAGACAAAGCAGAAGGAGATGACGAAGAAGAAGACGAAGTAGGCGAAGGAGAAGACGAAGAAGGAGAAGAATGAAAAGACGAAGAAGGAGAAGGAGAAGACGGAGAAGGAGAAGACGAAAAAGGAGAAGACTAAGTAGGCGAAGGAAATGACGAAGAAGGAGAAGGAGAAGACTAAGAAGGAGAAGGCGAAGAAGGAGAAGGAGAAGACGAAGAATGAGAAAGAGAAGACGAAGAATGAGAAGGAGAAGAAGGGGAAGAGGAAGAAGAAGAAGTGGAGAATCAAATAGGTGATGAAGAGGTAGTAAAGGAGAGACACGTAGAGAAAATAATGGATGAAGAATGATGACGATGAAGAAGGATAAAGAGATGGTAGAGAAGGGGTTGGCCAGGCAGCAACTTAGATTCACACTCCTTTTCAGAACTCGTAAAACACCCTTACTGTAAGTTTCTAATACTCTTAATTATATCAAGCTTCCCTATTGGTGGAAAGGCTGCGATTGCGCTACCACCATGGAAAGGGGCGGTTGGGGGATGACTGGGGGATTGTAGCACAAGGTAGGAGGACTAAGACAGGGCAGCATGCATAACTCCAGCAGATCTCTACAGTATCTTATTGTGGGGACCGTGCCGTATTTCACCAGATGTTGTATGGAAGCGGATAGATATAAGAGCAAGGCCTGCGGAAATTCTAGATGTATGTTCGTCCGAGATAAAGAAAGGGGCAAAGCGTCGTCTTACTAGAGGAGGAAACTCTCTGTACTCCATGGAACACTCATCTTTTTCCTCCCCTTTTTATATAAAAAAGTCGAGCCCATCTCATCCCAGTATTAAATTAAACTCCTCCATCACCTTGAGCGCGCCAAAACTTTTCTACGCCTCTGTGAATTGAAACATACGGCGCATATAATTTGAATGTGCTGGCTGTTAGTGCAGATTTATGCCCTGTCCATGCAAACTCCTATTTTATACTTTCATTTTGTGCGAATTCTTTCCCATTTTAAACGTAGTTCACGTTATTTTAGCTGTTATCATATTTTAATTTGATTTCTGCTAAGGTACATTCCGCTATTAGATTGTATCTATTAAAAAAAATCTCAATTTCAATTACAAAACATACCATGCCTCGAACTTCAAATCAATTCAATTACATTACTAAAAGCATCGTACATTCCTGGATTTCTTGTTCCATGACGAACTGCGTGTTAATATTAACTTTTTATGTAAATTCAACGACTTGCAGTCAAATTTTTATTGAGAATAAGTAGAATTTACTTGCACTGTAGGCAGAACGTTTTCGAATCTGAAAATGGATCTCCAATATTCGAAAACGTTCAGCCTACAGAGTAAGTAAATTTTACTTATTCTTAATAAAAATTTGACTGCAAGTCGTTGAATTCACTTAAAAAGTTAATACCATCATACACTTTTAATTTGGAGTAAACGCCAAAAAAATTTAAATTACACCTCAAAACCGAAATCAATTTCAACTGTTGGTTGGGGCGTCGCAACTTCAGCTTGCTGTCGTTTGAGTGGTCCTGGGTTCGAATCCTGCTCCACCGTCAGGCATTTATGTGTAATCATTCACCTCATTACCCACGCACAAGTCTTGGACTCATGTGGGCATCATCAGCAAGAAAAAAATATTGAATCTAAGTTATACATTCAATCTGGAGTAGAACCAAAAATGATCTTAATTTCACCTATACCTCAACCCATAATACTCAAACTTCAATTTAATTACACTCAAACTCAACTTATACTTTCAAACTGGAGTAGAAGCCCCATATTTCCCTCTACTGTTGTTTTAAAAGGGATAATAATAAAGAATGTAGTTGTCTAGGTTGAAAATATGATCCTTCCATCCTTCATGAATTATTCTGATGAAGAATTGATAAAAAGCGTTGTCTCGAATGTCTGATCCTTCATGAATTGCTAAGATAGGAGGACACAGTAGGCGATTGAATAAAACTATTGTGGATGTAATGCTCTTGGGTAATTGTGCTCCATAGAAGTAAATGAAAGAAAAAATATATAGAAGTTTACAGTTTTGGAATCAACTGGAAAAATACTTGTTCCATGAATTTCTCGAAAAAACTAGTAAGTTGTTCAGTTGATGGAAAGGGGAAAAGTTCTTTAAAATGTGTATTTCCAATAATTGTATAAAAACGTTTAATGTTAAATGAATAATTATTTAGTTAGCATCACAAGAATCCAATTTAATTGGAAATTGTGGAATTTTGTACTTGATACATTTGACTTTTCATACTTTACGATTTACGATACTTAACTTTTCTTCGCTACTTTGTATACTTTATGTCCTTAACCTCAGAATTCACTTTTCAGTGCATCCAGACTCCACATCTCCAATCCTCCAATGTACTTTGTATGTCCGAAACAACAACGCAATGATAAATTATTGCGCTTGCCTAACCATAAACAGGGAAATTTGACTGACAGGCAATCCATCACACGAATTCTGAGTCGGGCAGAAATTCCATCAGTAGTTTCAATTTCCGTACCATCAATGGAATTGAGCTCAAATCACTTGGAATCTACCTTGGAGAGTCACCATAGTGTTGTTCCATGGATACATTGAACTTGGTTCATAGTTTGCAAGTTGCTTTTAAAAGGGTTATGTTCTTGGTTCATATGTTTGCAAGTTGCTTTTAAAAGGGTTATGTTCCGGATATTTTCTGAAAAATAATTTCTCTAAATTCACATTTTTAGAGACTATAGACATATTCTTTGTCCCTCTTGTCAAGAATTATTTCTTGAGACTTGTAAATTTTTTTAAAATATTTTTTCTCTCTGGGAGATTTATCTACTATCCATAGTTACCCATGCGCAAGTCTCAGACTAATGTGAGTCTGTGTTTTAGAAAATAATCAACAACTAATGCGTAGTACGATTCTGAAATTCGTGTGATCATTTCTACTACAAGAAGGATTTTATACTAATTTATACAAAGGATTTCATACTACTACTAAAGGATTTTATATAAGAATTTAAATACTGAAATCTTCCAATTCCTTCATCATATTTTCACTTTTTAAACCCGATTTTTAAGCCTCCCTCACAGAGTGAGCTTGCTAAACATTATTGAGAAAATTATATTTGAGGGCAATCTAAGAGAAGAAAGAGACCGCCTATAATTTCTAGAAAAACTGGTATATTGTTGTGAGCATTTTGCTCTTTTTCTATTTTCACGAAGTTTTCAAATTGCAATTCGCCAAGTTTTTGTAGCGGACAGACAGCTCTCAACGTTCGAAAGCCGGGGGCTTGTTCCCAGAGAACCTGGTAAAATAGGGGGAAGAGGGTAGATCTCCACCATTGAGGTAACGTGGATTGGGGGTGTGAAGGGGGGAGCTCTCTGCACATGGTATCATTTAGTCCTGTATCTTCCTCATCATCAGACTCCCATTATGTTATTTTCAACTATAAACACCGATATTATCGCACAGCCTTCTCCACATTATATTAACCTCCAATTCATTCGTCCAGCCATCAAAATCCCGTCTCACTAGTGTATTATTTCATGCATATGAATAAAAAGATCAACTCTAATCTGCTTCCCTTGCCCCCTCGCCAACCGAGACAGTTTTCCCATGATGGGCGGTGTGTAGCGCCCCTCGCAATTATAGATTTTTTGTTGCTCGGCACATAAAAGCGCACGCAAGAGTTTAGATAGACACTCACCAGAGCAGGCTCGAATTATACTAATCGCTTTTCATGAATTTTAAAAAGGTGAAAACTGTTCCCTTATTCTCATTGTAAGCTCTGAGAAATTATATAATTTGAAAATGATGATTTCAGTGTTGGGTAAAATATGCAGGCGATGAAGCAACGCTAATTTCGTGATAAGCACGATTTGAATGGGAGACACCTGAAGAGATCCAAGTGTTTATTCTAACTGTACAAGCTCCTAGAGCTGCTCTAGCTAGAGTCTACATGAGGAGATTAATAATAATTTTCATATACGGTACTGTATGGATGAACCCCTAATCTGGTGTGGTGGTGGGTGGGAGATGAGAAATAGCAAAGTGAAAATCGTTTCAAGGTTTGGGCAGGGATGTAGCCAGGAATTTTATGAATGGGTCATAACATACCAAGAACAATTATTATGAGAGTGGGGGGTGTAGTGATGCGGGAGGCTTGATCGTTTGTAAAATGATGACTTGCCAAATTCTACCAAGCATTTCTTGTTTGTTCAGTGCTTATTCAAGATTGAAACAAGTAACATTCAAAGTACTGTGACACCAATGATATCATTAATTTTCTCTCTTATTTTACAACATATCAATACAATAATTTTTAAGATGTTGCATTCTTGTCAATATCAACTGTTATCATGTGACATCGCTGCTAGTGAGCCACGTTTGGTTGAAAAAAATGGATTTTCTCCGTTATTTATGAACCGATTTCCGTAAATTTGGAGTCATTAGATTTGCAATTATATTCTCTAAATAAAACGTGATAAATGTAATTTTTTTATTATGAGCGGTTTTTAAGATATTTACGTTTGACATTTTTAGGCAGCCGCCATTTTGAAAATAATGATTGTAATAAATTACTTTTTTTCTATAATTAGATCTTTAGGTAATAAAGCCAAATATCAAATTTCATTCAATTATAACTAGCCGTTCTCCAATTAAAATTTCCTATGTGAAAAAAAAACAAAATGCTGATGGCTATACGAGTAAATTTTGAGTTTTCGAAATTTTGAATATGATAATTTGGCTTGTCTATGGTCCAGGAATAATAACTGAAAAGGTCGGTAGAGACACTCTGTATAATAGATGAAAATAACATGACGGGAGTCTGATGATTAGGAAGAGGCAGCTAATATTTACTAATATTATATTACTAGTATATTAAAATTTACTAGTCTATAACTTTACATCCATTCAAGTTGTGACGTGGCAATCATATCTAATAAATGATTCAGTAAACCTTTCTGAATATTATTTTATTACCTTCATGACAAACATAGTATCCTAATAATTTTTGTGATAAGTTGTGTAAGGGTGCTTGCACAGTGGAGCATCCAATACTCGATTATAATCACCATCGCAAATCGAACTCATGTTGTGGAATGGTGATATCAACGCTTCTTTAATCTCTCATACCCATAATTTATACTCATACTCATAGCAATGATAGCATAATTTTGTTGTCTACGAACCTTGTAACTCATCACTCTATTAGCAATTCCTCTGAATAATTGGAGAGAAATCAATATTATAATAGTCGAAATCCAATCACTACATCAATATTTAATTTATTAGCAACTATAAAATTCTCTAATAGAACTCCACATTACTACTTAATAGATATTATATAACAGAAATTATAGATAGAATATGATCCATAAATGTTACATAGAGAGATAATTTACATAAAAAATATAGAAATGTTATTTTGTTCAAGTTGTACGGTAATAAGGTTTAGTTGTTGTATAATAACTTTGACTCTGATAACATGATGAAGACCTAACACAATACAATAAAACAAGATTGAATAATACTTTCAACGATTTAATTCAATATAACATCCATTTTGATTCAATAACGCTCATTTTCAGGCTACTAAAATAACTCGTAAATAACTAACTTATTCCTTGATTTGATCATAATATTTTAATTGTAATCGTGAATACGTAAATTACTAGTTTATGCCTCAATTCAAACATAGAATTGATTTGATATTGTACAATAGTACAATATAATATCATTATAAATAATACTAAAGGGATAATAAAGTACAAATACAATAACAAGCCTTTTTATTTATTTCTAATCCTCAGCCTTAAGCTAAATATTAATTTGTGAATAACTAAGCAATACTGTAGTTTTCATATAACTTGGCAGCAGTATGCTAGGTTCAGATGTAGCATGTTCCATCTGCTACACGCTGCCAAGTTATATGAATACTACAGTACCTTGGTTTGACCAAAATATTAGATCCTCTGTAATTGTAAGCTACTGACTTGAAAATAAAATCGATATGATATTTTATAATGATAAAATAATATAATATGAATAATTGAAAATATAAAAAATAACAGTTGCATATCTATCAAAATAGCTAACAAATTTGCGAATATCAAGTTGTTTTGAGAGTAAAATTATTTAAGAATAGAATCCTTGAAGTATTCTAAATAATTATCACCAATAGACTAATTAAATAATAAAAAAATTATTTATTTATTCAATTGTTTCAAGAATAGCTAGCTAATACACTGATCTGAATATTCAGTTTCAGCTTTAAATGCAAAAACGTGAAAATATCAAATTCAAATCCGCCCGCCAAAATACGAAACGAAGTTGGCTGCCAAACTATTGAAAACGTAAACAGCTGATGCTCACTCCAACTCTTCTATGACACAATCGCCCATCAGCTGTCTCCAACTACTGTCTTCCTCGTTTCAAACTTTACGTGTTGTTGCTTGCACACGTTCTTTGTTCTTTTCGCGTTTTATTATTATCTAATGAATAATATTCCGAGATAATTCGGGAAAGTAATGAGATTATTGAGTAAATAGTGAATGTGTAATAAAGTGAAAAAAGTGATTCTTTATTAGTGAGCGTTATAAGTGAAATACAGAGATAACCTAAAACATGGAAAATTGCACATTTCTTAGCACTGTATGGAGCTTTCTATCAGGTGCGTAGATGTTATTCATGATTTACTATTTCTATACCGTACTTTATTCCCCATGCTATTGTGGGCTTGTGTTTTATTTCCTTCTGAGTTTGAGATGATTGATAAATTTTTAGCAATGTCTGTGCAAGGTTTATTTAGAAAGGAAAGAAAGTTTTTATTTAAGTACATTAATAACTGAAAATTAAACATTTTTCACCTGACATTTGATAAATAGGTAAATTTTGCTTAGTCTACGTTTCAAAATTCAAGCATCTACGAGGGTAATTCGGGAACTAAAGAACTTTTTTTTGGAGGATGAAGCCCACATAGGTCTGAGACCTGTGCGTGGGTAATGAATTGGATGATGGTGATTGATGAGTTGAACCTACAGTTTTAGGTTGGTTCCGAACCACCGGGAAGTGATTTTACAGCAGAGAACAGTGTCCTTTTTGCTGGCCAATCTAATCGGTCACCATTACGAACAGGACCTACGAGAACGCAGCTTATCATCTCTTTTTGATTGAACAGATATCTGCTACGGCTTTCGGCTATCACTTCCCAAACTTTGATAACTGATTTAAAACATATAACTCTACATGCACTTTCATTCTTGGGTTACTCTTAAGCCGCGTCTCCACCAACCGAACATGTTTGCCGAACAATGTTGGCTAATACAAAAAACGGGCAAACATTAAACATATGGGTCACCGAACATGTTCGTGAGTTCAATTGAAATGTTCGGTCTGTGAGCGAACAGTGTCGACCAATCATAATGTTAGAGAAGGCGTCCACACCAAACCAACTCCAAAAAATGTTCGGCGACATCAGCTGATTCCAGCGAACACTGTTCGCCGAGCATGTTCGGTTGGTGGAGACGCGGCTTTACTCTTACATAGATACTATTTTAAAATTCAAGCATGGGTAATTTGGAAAAAGATGAACGTCTTTATTCTTTATTCATTCATTTAACTAGCATACAATCAATGTGAATACAACAGGCTATTGCCCAAAACTGCTTTTCACAAAATTTTAAATTATAACTTAATCGAAATCTTAGGTTATGTCTGTTTCACTAAAAATTTCACTTTGAAACACAATAATTCACGAGTCTTTTTCAGAAAAATAATAATAATTTTGATTTACTATTAACAAAACACTATCACAGTCCAAAAAAGATTAATATAATTTTGAATTTTGAAATTACTGAGCCAAACATCTAGACTATAGTTACACTAGTTACCATAGTTACACTGAAATAACTATGTTGAGAACTTGTTTTGAGACTTAACAACAGTAATTTTGTATGTTTTTGTTATTAAAATGGAGTTTCAAGTCTTTGTATAAGAAGTTTGATAACTGATATAAAAATTAACATTAGTAACTAGTATTTTTAATTTAAAGCGGTTTGAGACGTCTCATTTATTTGTCTCTATTACAAAAACTATCACTGTTCATCAGGCCAGAATTTTCAATCAAAAGCTGTGTGAGAGTTTCTTATTTTTTCACAAGAATCAATTTTCACAAGGATGCCGTGTGATAGGTTCTATTCATTTGTGTATATTTCAAAAGTTATGACCAGTTTTTAAGTCAGCATTTTCGATTGGAAGCATTATGAGAGTTCCAATTCATTTGTGTGTATCACATTTATCGCAAAAATAAATCGTTGCATGGTAATAAAGCCAAATCTGTTTTCAAGTCAGCATTTTCAATTGGAAGCATTTTGAGAGGCTCCATTCATTTGTGTGTATCACATATCTATCACCGTGTTTCGGAGGACACGTTAAGCCGTCGGTCCCGGTTGCATATAAAAAAAAAGCAGTCGTTAAAAAAAAAAAGCGGCGAGGTGGAACTACCTGTAAGGGTCTCCCCACCACGAAAAGCCATACGAATTTACTTTTTTTTACATATTTATCACAAAAATAAATCGTCGCTGGTAATAAAGCCAAACTCCCACTTGGAATCAGTGTGAAGGGTCCCATACATTTATGTGTATTGTAGGTCCAAAGACTTCTTATTCTCCTGGATTTCTTGTTCCATGACGATCTGCGTTGTTAATATTAACTTTTTAAGTAAATTACGGGACTTGCAGTCAAATTTTTATTAAGAATAAGTAGTATTTCCCTTGTTGGTTTGTTGGTTTATATATAAAATATAAGGACACGAACTCAACACCTTGGAACAAATTGAAATTTACAAACACACCACACACAATAAACAAAACATCCTCAATGATCAGCTAAATTTTTAGCCACACAAACTTTTTGTCCACATTATACAAAAACCACAGCTCTTCTAACTGCAAACCAACATTGATATTTAAAATGCCTTGAAGATGGGTTTTAACAACTTGAAAACGTTCGGCCTGAGAGTAAGTAGAATACTACTTTTCTTAATAAAAATTTCACTGCAAGTCGTTGAATTCACTTAAAAAGTTGATATGCTTATTCTCATTGAAAACGGTAGTCAAATCCAATAGACAATATAAACTAATCTTATACCACTAGAGCAGGAAATTGTGATGGCTGTTGGAAACGTAACCCCAATAGACCCCTGATTCCTGATCATGGGGCCCAATACGTCTATCTCTTTTCAATACATTGTAGGGGTTCATTCTCTGTCTCCTTCCAATAGATTGTCAGATGAGAGCGTGTGTTTCATGTCTACTTTATCAGATAGAAATCTCCCCACAAAAAAATCTAACCGGTAAGTAAGAGTGTATTCTTAGTTAAGGTGCAGTTCTTTCTAGCAAATAATGATAGGCTGGTTAAACCAGGTTTATCTGAATAACTCCACTTATAGCGAGGATGATAAATCAGTATTTATGAAGACATTATGACTGTTATTGAAGCCGATCCAGTACGATCCAGGATTATCAATCTTGGGCAAGATTGAGAGGTACGTGAATCATGAGATTTGATCATTCACCAGTCAGAATTTTTCCCCCCATTTATTATCGTGCAAAGAACTCGTATGATCCTGAGAATCCATTATTATAGTTCAAGTTATTCCGGGATGGTTCAATGGGAAAGTTCGATTGCGGCTAACAAGTGGGCTTGACTTGCATGATTGGGGCCCGTATTTATGAACACTCCTCAAGGCCTCCTTGACTTAAGGGATACCTAAAAAGTATTTCAAATTGGATTACAATAATACAATAATTATTACAGTGTGAATACAATATAATTATTGGATACGAAAACGCAGGTATTTAAACCTTCATTTATAAAAACTATTCACTTCTTCCCTTATTTATGAACTTAAGGACTCTTGAAATGCTTATTCACATACTTTAAATCTCAAGAGTCCCTCAAGCCACTGAAGAAACTTTCTTTTACTGTCGTTTTCCTCCTTCAACTTACACGGTAGTTTACAGAACTCGGCCCCCGCGCACAAGCTTGACCCATGCGGGGACCTTCCTCATATTCCAGTTTTGACAACTTTTTCTCTACTTATTGTAGTAAGTTTCCTTTTGTTTCTTCTAGTTTTATCTATTCTAGTTAGTTAATAACAGGAGTTAGTTGTATTTTTTATTTTATTTATTAAGTTAAGTTACACTTCTTTTTTTCTGTATTTTCTTGTGCATAATGTTGAGGAATAAAATTGAATTGAATTGAATAAATACGGCCCTAAGAAGGCTTTTAAAGTCTTCCTTTAGTGGAGGAAGCCTCTGAGCGACTCTGAGTGGTTTTACTCAAGAGAGAGTTGAAAAGTATTCACTCAAAAGGCTCTTCAAGCCTTCCTCGAGTCAAGGAGAACTAAAGGTAGATTCATAAATTTGAGCCTGAGTCTAAATTTGAAATCTTCTAATTGAATTTTTTGATGGAGAATAGATTAATTTGTCAACTTATTTGCAAATCAATCATCAATAACTTATCTACTTATTAGTGTATAATATATAACGACTAGTTAGATTTATATATTTCTGAATTTTTAATGTTTCTATATTTAATTATATTTTATTGGTGTATATATTTCTATACCTGTAAATCTGAAATGATTCACTATAAAAAACCGACAATATCTTTATTCTTGATTTTTTGTAAAACTTTTAATTAGTTCAAACTATTGTGTATGTTTTGTGGAGTGCTTTTTTGTGCTTTGCCTTTTCCACATGATGTAATCTTTTTGAAATAAATTGAAATTGAAATTGAAATAGAGACTAGTGTTGAATTATCGGTTCGCATGAATAGGGTGACATTCAAACGAGTAAACTCCAAAACGGATGTGGATTTTGGTGGTTAATTAATTAATTTTTTGTAAATAATATAATCCTACAATTTGTTAAAAATTGAAAAATTTTATTGATTTTGTCTTGAAAGAACTGTGGAGTTTTAAGTATTGTAGGTCTGTAGTGATGGCTGAGAAGTGAAAAATTCTATAAATGATAAAATAATATTCGAAGGTTATCGCTTCTACTTTTGCAATAAACCAGTTGTTAATTATTTATTTATGTATTCATTTAAAGACAGAGAAACAATCAATTCGAAAATTCAACAAAGTTCAAACTCACAAATTTTGAATATAGGCCTACTATATTGTTATACAATTTTAATAATTAGAATAATAATTTTCAAGTACGGTACTTATTATTTCTAATAATAGTCTTCCAACTTCTTTGAATAAAAATTTAACAAATCCGTAACGGAAATTAATATAATCATTAGCATGTAGGTAGAATTACAGTTTTACATTAGTAACTCATTGTTCTAAGAAATAAGCCAAACAAGAAAATCAATGGGATCACTCGAATTTGCTTGTTAAAATAAAGTTAGACTGATTTTATGGTTATATAACTTTTTGAAGTAAAGTACAGAAATCAAGAGAAAAAGTTTTATTTGCGTTATTGATTGACCTTATAATATTAGTTTCCTTTTGACCTAAAAATATTTGGATTCTGTTCTCAGAATTTTTCGAAGAGACCAATTTTGGGTTTAAAGTCTGTTCTCTTTAAGCCGCGTCTCCACCAACCGAACATGTCTGCCGAACATTGTTGGTGAATACAAAAAATGGGCAAACATTAAACATATGGGTCACCGAACATGTTCGTGAGTTAATTGAAATGTTCGGTCAACCAACACAATTTACATTTGTCTTAATCTTGAGGAGCTCTGCACTGTCTTTTTATTATCTTAAATTAATTTACTTTATTTAATTTACTGAACCATACCAAATATAGTTTTATGTTTTATGTTATTGTAATTAGATCGACCCTACACAGTTTTACTCAGGGGTGGCATCCATTTTATTTATCATTATTGTAATAGTTTATACTTCATGTTTATTTTGTAGATTTGAAAAATAAAATTTCTTTCTTTCTTTCTTTCTTTCTGTGAGCGAACAGTGATGACCAACAACAGGTTCCCGCCACTAACCCCACCACACCGATAATGTTCGAGAAAGCGTCCACACCAAACCAACTCCAAAAAATTTTCGGAGACATCAGCTGATTCCAGCGAACACTGTTCGCCGAGCATGTTCGGTTGGTGGAGACGCGGCTTTACATTCCATTGTATTTGAGTTTTAATAGATAGATAGGTTATACGTGTATTAATGATTATTCTGATAACTAATTATTCTGTTTCTTCTTTCAGGTGAGTCTTCTTATGACAGCTTTCAACTGCAAATGACAATGCATCGAATGATGATTGATCAGTTCGGTGAGTCATTTACAATTATTATTCTATTTTTATGTAGGGTTCAATCAAGGTTAGTATATAACCTATATACTAACCTATAACCTATATACTAACCTTGGGGTCCAACTGCTCCAGCATGAGTTGATGGTCACTGATGCAAAAAATTCTGAGTATGGTCATAAATTAATAGTTTGCTTACTACTTTAGGCATAAATACATAAATAAATCTATCATCTTTCTAGACAGCAAATTTTCCTGCCTTCTTCACTCAACCTTCTTGAGGAATCAGAAAAATGACCCTTTTGCTTGTACGATATTTATACTTAAAGTTACGCTATTATTTACTATATATAGTTACTATATTAATTATATATAGTACGATATTTTATAGTTTGGTTTCTATTTTAGGCATAAATACATATCATGTTCATTAAATCTATCGACTTCCTGGACAGCAAATTTCCTTGCCTTGTTCACTTCAACCCTTTTGAGTAATCAGAAAACTGACTCTTTTGCTTTTACAATATTTATACTTATAGTTACGATATGTAATTTATTACTATATTTACTATAGTACGATATTTTATAGTTTGGTTTCTATTTCAGGCATTTAGGAGTACATATGTTCATTAATATATCCACTTCCTGGAAAGCAAATTTGCGTGCCTTGTTAACTTCAAACCTCTTGAGAAATCAGGAAACTGACAAGTTTGCTTCCATCCACTTAGTGGATGTGTGAGTCAAACTGATATGAGCAATGTTCGCAGGGTCAGGGTGATGGCAGTCAGTGGCCTGGACCAATCTTTCAACAGAATCTCTCACTGTGATCACGCGTTTCTACCCATCCTAGCCATCAGCATCTTCCCACAATAACCAATCACGAGCCGTGTTGGTCGCGTCTTGGGCCCCGATTACAGGGAATCTTCCTCCAATCTTTGGAAGTAGCTGTAGTGCTTGATTTTCAAACAGTCGAGAGGAGCATTTCGCCAATGCACTTGCACGCCCTGTGCTGACTACATCGCGCAGATATCGTGACTTTGTCTCAGCTCAGTTCACTACTTGCACTTGCCTGCTGCCTGTCCTATCCTCGGAACCATGTGTTGGCACTCTAATTAAAATGTTTGCCGATAGTATTGAACTAGCAGGGCGAAGAAAATAAGAAAAAGAAGAAAGAAAAGGCCAAGTAGGAGGTAAAAGAGGTGGAATAAAAAGAAAACGATGATGAAAACATGGAATTGAAGAAATTGAGTAGGGAATGACTTTTAGAAAATAAGGCAGAAGGCGAAAAACAACATGAGAGAGATGAGAGAGAGAATTGAAAAGAAAAAGCAGAGGAAATAAGTTAGATCCGTAGAATAAGGAAAATAGGAAGGGTGGAAAGGAAGAAAAGAGGATGCATCCTCTTTTCTTCCTTTTCCCTCTTCATATTTTCCTTATTCTATGGATCTCACTTATTTCCTCTGCTTTTTCTTTTCAATTCTTTCTCTCTCTCTCTCTCTCTCTCTAATGTTGATTTTCGCCTTCTGCCTTATATCCTAAAAGTCTGTCCGTACTCAATTCCTTCAATTCCATGTTTTCATCATCTTTTTCTTTTTATTTCACCTCTTTTACATCCTACTTGGCATTTTCTTTCATCTTTTCCAACTCCTCTTCATCCTCTTCATAAATTCACTTTCGGAGGATGAATATAGATCTGAGACCTGTGTGTGGGTATTGAGTTGAAAGGTGATGCTTGATGAGTTGAACGTACAGTTTTAGGTATGCTCCGAACCACTTTCAAACTTAAATTCAAATTTATTTATTCAGACATTAATACAATTTTTGTAATAATCAGAAAAAATCATGAATAGACGACGTGTCCGTGACCGGGGAGGAGTCTCCGTAACATACATACAAAACAAGATTATCTAACTAAAAACCTACATATTAACTATATAAATAATAGTATAATAAGTAACATACATACAAAACAAGATTATCTAACTAAAAACCTACATATTAACTATATAAATAATAGTATAATAATAATAATATTTATTATTTTAACATAAAATATATTTTGAATGTGTTGTAATAATAGAGCCTGAGAGATTGTGATAAGTATTTAGTCACACAGAAACAGATATCCTTTTCTTTTCATTCTGCCTTCATAATACCTCCTATTTTCTAACTTTCCACCTTATTTTCATTCTTCTCTTGATTTTCTTCCAATTACTTATTCCACCTTTTTTCTTCCTCATCCTTATTCTTCTTATCCCTCTCTTCTTAAAATACCTCCTACATCTTAAAAGTTGAATGGTATAATGGATCTTCAGTCTTAACTCCGTCCTTAATAAAGGCAATTAATCACTCAATCATAGAAGATTCATTGAGTGAGAAGATTCATTTTATTATTTTTCGAGTGAAGGTTTTCAGCATATCTTAAATTTTTAGTCTGTGTTAACCTCAATGTTTTGGACAATGTAACATATTCAAAATTTGTGAAGGGAGCAGTTTTGGACTTGATTCTGTTGCACCTTTACATTCGTTGTAATTTAGTCACAATAAATAAATTAAATAAATCATCACTTTTTTGATCTTGCTTTCATATTTTCATCCTGGCCTTCAACCTCTCAATCTTTCTTCTGCTTTCATTTTGTATGCTCTCTTTTCTCTTGTTCAGCCCTTATCATTTTCTTCATTTCTTTTCTTCCTTTTTTTGCATGTAAAAACTAAATAATCTATTTTGATTTACCTCCTCCATTCTCTATTTTGCGCTGTATTGTATATCCTCGAATCTTGTGTCTTCTCTCTAGTCTATTTATTCTGCTCTCCTAATCTAGACTCTCTTCTTTGCACGTTTCCAATGTCCTTGATTGTTTTTCATTCCTTTCCTTTCCAATTTCCTATCCTTTCTTCCGGTTCACTACTACACCATCGTGATCTTCGACCTGCATTTATTAGTGCAATAGAAAATGTATTTGAATGCTCTATGTGTTTGTAAAATACAAGTAACAATCTTAATTAAATGCACACGAAACTCAATATACAGCGTTCATTAACGCTCCATTATTTGCGCCGGACATTACAGTTAGCTAAGTAAGTCTTTGTGAACTGGTTTAATGCTGTGCTACGTTGTTTGCGATTGAAGTTGTAGATATAATAATACAGTGCGTGTTCCTTTCATTGATAAAGGTAAAACATACATTGAAAACCGACTATAAACATTGCAAGTTCTATTAAAACTCCAATTGATTCGATAAGGATATTAGAAAACATTATAATCTTTACAGACAGAATAGAAAAAGTGATTAAGTTGGGAATCTTTAGAAGGGTACAGGCATGGGTATATAGGTATAGATAGGCATGGCCAACTTGAGATACCTTGACTTAGCTAGAGATAGGCCTATCACAAATGATACCTAAAAGTTATAATTGATTCAAAAAGGAAATTAAAGTACTTTTTGTTCTCTACAAACAGAATAATTAAATAAAATAAATAATAAAGTTGAAAATTCCCAGAAGAATATAAGCCTTGTACAATTATTGATACCTTAAACATCCTAATCTATTTTATAAGGGAGTTTAAAAACATTTTATTCTCTGCAAACCGAAAAATTGATTGAAGTAGATTATCAAGTCGAGAAGTTCCAGTAAGCTCTAAAAAAGTAAATTCTAAAAAAATTCCTAATTTTTTGCTGTAGCTGTTCGTCAGGCACAAAAGCATAGTAAAGCTATAAAGCTATCTGTTTTCTTTCACAGAGGCCTTCTCATTTGGAAAATACATTTCTCCATTCTCATAAAATTTGAATAGGCTACCCTTCGAATTTTGTATTTTTCTTATAAGCTATACATTTTTTTCTTGTAAATTTGTTTCATTCACACAGGAAGAAAGATCATGAACGTAGAAATGAAAAAATATTTCTTTTCCGGTATCTACAAAATTAATAAAAAGTCGACAAAGTGTGTGACTGCAAATGAATTAGTATAGAACTCTCAACAAATAAAATTGCGGTAGTAATCTTGTAGGAAATCGCAGTAATTAAATGCAAATAAACGTTTTAAATACCGTAGTTTAATTATTGCAGCCTTGTAATGGAATTCATATTTATTTCATAATAATTATAAGGCCTACTATATTGATCATAACAATGGTCTCTATGCGTACGTTCGTTACGTTATGTTTTCTCTATGTTGCGTTCTACGTAACGTAGAACGTAGTATAGAGTTTTTGTTTTAACATAATTTCTTGAAAGATTGTCATTGAGAATACATGGTTATCAGCCAGCCAAAATTCAATTTTTTGGAGTCAAAATATTGCATTCTTCTCATATTATTGGAATCGAGCTTTCGTGTTATTATTACAATTATTATCGTGAATTGTTATTTTGAATTATCGAACCTCGAACTATCGTACCTCGAATTATCTCACCTCGAATTATCGCACCTCGAATTATCGTACCTTTAATTATCGTACCTCTCTATATATTTCTCCTTGTGGTCTCCCAGTTGTTGTGGCTTATTTCTAGCCTATTCCTCTCATCAAAAATGTCCTACTATAAGGTCTTTATTCATCATCGTATTGGCAATTCATCGTATTGGCAATTTTGAATTATCGAACCTCGTGCCCCAGTAAATACATATTGGCTCCTATTACAGTGAGCCAGCGTATTTATGAAATACGACGCGCTCAGTCATGACATACGGAAACCAAATAGGATTTCCAATTACAACTCGTTGTTTATTCAATTCCGCTCCGAACTGAACGATAATTCTTGCATTATGTCACTCAAATTCGAAATTATTGCCGCAATATCGGTTCGGCTCCGTCCTGTCAACGCTAAAATCATTAACACCAATATTGAACTGGAGACATTCATTTTCAGAGCGCGTTGCAGTGTAACATCACTGCGAAACAATATGACACGCAGGCTGTTTACTTTTCATTGGGACTGTACTGTCAAATAATTTTATAATACAGTAATCTATATTACTTTTGGAAATGGCTGTACACTCCTCATACAGGAATGTTCATTTCAAATAAGAATATCCAATTCCAAAGTAGATTGCTCCTGTGTGAGTTTTTTGTTTGTGATAATCTAGGCGTCTAGTCAAAATTTGTTAAAAAAACTGTTACATTTTGAACAGGACTGTACTATTAATTAATTTCCTAATTAAGTAGTCTTTATTACTTTTTGGAAATACCTGTAAATTTTGCACAGAGGAGGATTCAATAAAGATTAGTTCAGTATTAATGTTGTTTGATGATCTAGGTCTAGGTATTTAGTCAATATAGCCTAGAAATTATTGTAAAAATATCAATGATTTTACTATAAAACAAAAAATCCAGTAATTTTGATCGAGAAGTATGGAAATATGTGTGAGAGTAAGTAAAAGCTGAACAGAACCCTGGCGATAATTTATTATTAATTTTTGTAAAAAAATTCAAAATTTCGTTGTCTAAATCTAAAACATTATAAGTAGAACATTTGAAACATATAGCAAATAGCATAGTCTATACATGTATCCATATTCCTGGCTATCTAGGAGTGTTATAACTCAAAATGCCACAACTATTTGGAAGAATTTCAAGAGAAAATATTTTCAAAGTTTTTAATTCAAGTAACTTCAATTTCAAGATTCGTTCTGATTCAAGTTGATATACCTACAAAATGCAATCCAATATGAAAAGTTATTTTTGGAACAGCCTATCATTGAAAAAAAATAATTGAAACTGACACTGCATCTACAGAGTAGGATTAATTTCAGTTTAGGTTTAATAAGTACCGGTATTTCGTCAACACATCACATTTTTTTTGTGTGACTACACTCTCCTATTCTCAGGAGTCTAAGTGAACTTGCCATTCACAGTGGGTCGTAATCCACAAATAGAAAATGCTGGTTTACATAATTATATCATTATCACGAAGCTCACACTAGAAATAACAAATAACTATATAAATATCCTGATTCTCAGGACTTGCGCAGAGGCTGTGCGCAGAGGTTTCGGTCATATTTTTTTGTATTGGTTATAATTTTTAAGTTTCTTGTATTGAATATTATTAGGGCTTTGAAATGCTATCTATTGCTGTGAGGAAAATGTATTTCTTTAATTATTCTGTGAAATATGAGAGTTCGAAGTAGAAATGTTTTGGTTTTGGAGGCGATTGATACTTATGAATAATTAATTTTAAAAGCTTTTGATAAATTTTCTATAACTAAGACAGCTTGAGGAATAAAATTTCATAATTAATTTTATTCCAATCTAACAAATAGTTTTTTCAAAATAATTTTTTGAAAAATTGAAATTTTAAAGATTTTTAAAAATATATCCTGATAATTGCTTGATTGGAGTACAAAATATGTAATTTTATTCCTCGAAGTGTCTTTTACTTACAGAAAATTTATAAAAAGTTCAAAATCACTTGTAGGTGAGATCAATTGCCCCCAAAAACCGAAAAATGTCAACTTTGAACCGCCACATTTCACAAAATAATTCATGAAATTTTTTTCTCACAGAAATAGATAAAATTTAAGGCCCTAGTAACAATAAACTTCGAAAATAAATTTTGAACAAAAACCCTGCGCTCAACCAGCGCTCTGAAGTTAATTGTCTTAGAATTTGTGCTCACAGTTGACAATTCATCAATACGAATAATTAATTATTATTGGTAGGATTATTATCAGAAGCTTACACCAGAAATACATAGCCTATAGTATATTCTGATTTATAGGGTTGAATTCCGTTATTTTATTTATTCATCTTATGACTTGTTTAATAAAGAATATGCAATGTGCAGAGAGTAAGTAGAAATTTTCGAGAATCATAATTTAATTTCGTAGCTAACATAGCTGACAAATTAGAGAAACTTTTGTTGAAAGTAGACCCATAATTAAATCTACTCGATATCATCACTACACACACTTATTCACCAAATAGTTGGCGTGTCCCAACAGCTTGTTACCAGCGAAAGTCGCTTTAGACATAAAAAAAACGTCAAGATATTTTGCCCCGTCGGCCATTAAAAGTTTGCGTTGTAACCTTTGCCTTTTGCAAAGCCAAACCTACAGATTACTCTATTATATAGATATATAGCTGAACTGCAGTAGATACAGCTGCACTCTGTCGTATAGGTATAGTTTTAAAGTGTAGTAGATATAGCAATCTTCAAGCTATTCGTGCTTGCGAACTTAACCGTCGGCAGGACTTAGTTCAGAGAACCGGACAACTTGGCTAAGTCCCTCCCCGTTTAAGTCAACTATTTCGCAGTTGAGTAATTGCCAATCGGCGTCAATCCGCAGTAAACTTTCCATCCATCAATCGGTCATGCCCATACGTCAAGCAACATTTTCTACTGCGACTCTTCAAACTTAAAAACCTGCCGGCCTACGAATGCAGTCGCAACAACATAGCGCAGTTTATAGCGTTCCAGCTTTTAATGATTGTAGCGACGCGAAAATCTCACGCTATGATCGATGGCGTGTTTAAATTATTATAACGCACGTAATCGAAAACCTTGTCTAATAGGTTAACCTCATTATACTAACTGTGGATCGAATGTAGGTAGAAAAAATGTGCTTTTCTAACAAACTTGAAACATTGTGGTTTTTCCACTTCTCGAAAAAAAATCATATGCAAATCAAACTAATTAAGGTACAACCACTGTGCTTTTACTGGATAGGCACTTTTTAAAATTATAATTTAACTACTGTATATTCAATTATTAATTTAATATAACTAATTTAACTTAAATTTTATTTGAATAAAGCATACTCCTCATGCTTTCTTAAATTCAAAATTAGCCCATCATTTGGGATTACAGGAATTTGAATGATTTTCTCTTCCTATATTTGAATATATTTTCATCAGCCGTATGAGAAAAACCTGTAATAATTGTAGGTAACATGAAGATAGAAAATGAGTAAGATAAAGTGTATGAGACACTTTATAATATAACATAACTAATAGTGTATGAGACACTTTATCTTACTCATTTTCCATCCTCATTTTACCTACAATTTCTACAGATAGTAATTGATAGTGATATCCTCATACGGCGTATAAAAAATATTTAAATGTAGGAAGAGAAAAACATGCATTTCCTCCAATCCCAAATGATAGGGCTTCTTTTGAATTTAAGAAAGCATGAGGAGTATGCTTTATTCAAATAAAATTAAACTTAAATTAGTTATATTAAATTAATTGTAGTTGGATATACTGTAGTTAAATTATAATATTGTATAGTTAAATTATAATTAAAAACAGTTGTGCAAGTAAATAGATCTTTTAATGTAGATGGAAAACATGTGCATTCCTGCAACCCTTAAAGATAGCATTACTTTCGAATTTCGGAGGATTCTTGTATAATCAAACTTTCATAATTTTAATTATTTCAATATAACAGACTGTGAATTTTGTTAACCAACTTCATTGATGAGCTTCAGGACAGATCAACTGAATACGTATGAGTCAATCATGATGTCAGACGAGACAATAATTAGATTATGAAACTATTCGTGTAGAAATTCATGTAGATTCAATCTGGAGCCTTATTTCAATTTGAGTGAGAAATTCATTTATCCAAAGTCATTTGAGAAAATGAATTAAGAAATTGAGTGAAAATAATAATTTAACTAATAGAATGCTGACATTACTTTTCATTGTTGAGTGACAATTTATTCATTCAAAGTTATTTAGTTATTTGGAAAATTGTGTTCTATTAAACTAATAGAATGTTCTCATTAGTAAAGCCTCTTCATTATAAAAATAACACTAAGAATCGATTATCAGATATATGAATCAACTTCTTACATGTTATTCAATTCAAGCCTACTGAAACAAGGAATTATATATGAGAAATATTTAATCAAATCTAGTAATTATTATGGGGAGGAACACCATTTTAGTTTAAATGATGATTCTTGTGAACTCTACCACTCACTACAATAGATTACTCAGATTCATGATTGTGGCCAAACAGGTTCATTTACGTAATCAATCGTGTTATGTTAATCGCAAATTTTTTTTTCTGAGGATGAAGCCCACATAGGTCTGAGACCTGTGCGTGGGTAATGAGTTGGATTATGGTGATTTATGAGTTGGACCCACAGTTTTAGGTGGCTTCCGAACCAACGGGATTTAGTTACTCAGTTACTGTGATAAACTTGTATTGAGGAAATTTGTACAGTTGTACTTTGCTCTTTCCTCTTGCATCAAGCTTTTGAAACAGGGATGGAAATAATTAAACAAGGATGATAATTGTCAATTCCTCGAAATTAATGATGACATACATCAATCATATTTATTAACTTCTATTATAAATTTCTTCATCAATAAAAAATCTTCTAATAAATAAATGCAAAAAATGTCATGCTTACAATCATTATAACCCTCAAATAAAATCCAATTCAGTTTCTGCTCCTTCAAATACTTTCAATTGTGTTCTACTATTAAACGGAGAAATCCCATCTTATTTGAAGTTAACAGGCAATCTTTAAACATTTCTGTCCTTTCAAAAGTTGTCTCTTGTCTGGGCTTCAATTCAAGAAGCAAGCTGAAATTTACGACTGCTATCAAATCACTGAATAAATTCCCCATCATTTCAACGTGTGAATGTCTCACTTAACGTGAACGTGAATCTCTGATTTCAATGTGAAATGTTAACTGGCAACAATTTGAACACGAATGTAAAGTTTTATCGGATAGATTTTATTGGCCGATGAAATTTCTCGGATGGGAATCGGAGGAAGTAAAGAAGAAATTTTATGGAGCCATTACAGACCGCATAAGACGGTGGCACGGCCAGTCTTGTTTATTTGACTTTTATTACGCGGCTGTCCAATAAAAGTCAAATCTTATGCCGTGGCTGATAGTAAAGGCATGATGGCTGTTAGAAGCGTGAAGTGCTATGCTTGCGCTATCTAGCAGATAACAGAGAAACTAGCACCCAAGCAGTTCGTTCTTCTGCCGCTAGGTAGCGCTAGCTAACCTGAATGCGTTACAGCGCCTGTGTTTGAGTATCATAACCGAAAGAAAGACATTCTGAAATAGAATGTAACGGAATATTGTACGCACTTCATATATCATTTAATAATATTCATTTAATCATACAACACTTCATATTTCATGACATTTATTTAATGATGATTGAAATGATACATTTCAATAATATCTAGTAGTTCTGTGAACAATAGACCTCACGCCAAAAAATAAGTGTACTTGCACACAATCAAATCATCATCATAAAATTAAACACAAAACTACTAACCCTTGAATAAATTCGCGTAGTCTGTCTCATGTCTGTTTTCATGTCACCAAGGCTGCGTTTCTATTTCCGTCCAACCTGTACTTATATGGTGATTTCAGCTGATTTCATATAAGATTCCACATGTCTGATGAATTTATTCAACAATATTAATGAAATTTGCATAATTATCATCTATCATGTACATAATAATCAATTGTTATTATATTTAAATTAACTATAAAAAATGATTTGTTTCTCTCAAACAATAATATTATTCTTATTAATGATAATTTAATTCATATGAATTAACCTGCTCAACTAGGTGAATTAGAGGGCTCTCTATTAGCCTATCTGTTATCTGATAGCAATTCCATATGATGGAGAAGCTCATTTTAAAATTCACAAGGTTGAAAAAAATAATCTTGGAAAATCATATTTTTTACAGAAGAATGCCCAAGTGTCTTTTCTTTTTTTCTTCTAAATATCCTTTAATTGCAAGTGAATTTTGAAAACCCTTTCACATGGGTTTACATCGTTGCACATTCCTAAAAGGAAAATCCACATGGAATTTCATAAAATTTTGCAATAAATGGTTCACAAACAAACAGACAAATGCAAAGCGGTCGTCTAGAATAATAGAGACGACCAATTATTCTTTTGGCTAATTATTAATATATCATTAGAATGTAGGCTGGTTATGATGATTTGAATGATCAAATCAAATAATCATTCATTTTCTATTTCCAGTTTATTCCCAAATTGTATATGTAAGAATAGTCACAACTATTCATATAGACTAGTAATGAGAAGAGTAACAACTATGATAATACTATGACCGATTCATTATAGTTTTTCCCAACTACTTTTTTAACGAAAGTGCAAAAATAATCGTGAAAAACTTTCATGTCAGTCTACTGTTGTGGATTATTCACTCACGTTAAAGATTGATAAATATAGCCTCAGGAAAAAGCAAATAATTGAATACGAATATTTAGAGGAATATTGTAGGCGCGTTGTTTGTCTGCATTGTCACTAACCATCTGATGATGAGATGGGCTAAAATTGAGATTTATATTGATCTTGAGATTTCACTGACAAATCCAGTGCGTAAAATATTAAGATTGCCTATGGTAAACTACAGTTTCTTGAATTATAAATAAATTACGAATATTGTGCTGCTAAAAATTTAGTTTAATAAAAATAGCCGTTTTTCAACAAGCTCTAGATTCTACAGTCTAGATCTAGAAGATGATGGGAACAATTTGTTATTATCAAGGAATTAAAGGAAGGAATTAGGCCCAATTTTATCCATATCGATGAACATTTTGATTGAATCCTTTAGTTTGCAGTAGGAAGAAAATTATTGGAAAAAATCAATTAAGCTAAAATCAGATCTCAAAAGGCTAATCAGATATTCTAATTATCATTTGAGAATGTGTGCTAACGTGTACAATCTTATCTTTTCTCATCTTGTCCTTTTCTCTGTAAGTATAAATTACTTTCTTTTTTTTTAAATTATTGTTATAGCTATTGATTTAAAAAATATTTTTATTATGTTATAATATTGATTACAACTCATAGACGAGTGACTTTTCAGTTAAATTTGGCCACGTTATTTGTGTAACTAGTGCGCAAAGTAGCTCTTTGCTACACTAGAGAAATGCATTTCGCACGAGCTGAAAGCGAGTGCGGAATAGATTCTCAAGTGCAGCAAAGATACTTTCAGCAAGAGTTATACATTAAAGTTTTCCTACAGTTGGCACACCTGGAGTGCAACAAAGAAAAAAATGCAGGATTCAGCTATTTTGCTTATTAGAATTAGTGCACAAATAGCCGCTTTGTTAGATCATTGTAGGGAGGGAAACTTAATCAATTTATTTTATTCTTTTTATAATTAATTTGATCAATGCAGCTTATCATGCACTCTAAACCCTGTTTTGGTCTCACCACAATAAAATCCATACGCTTATTATTATAATGCAATAATATAAATAATAATAGTAAAGTATTTTCACTGGAGGTCAATATACTCTATATACGAATGCTAGCTGACGTAGTTTCCCTGTTATCCAACAGATAGCACACTCTGCCCTCGCCATTCAATTGCAGGAAACGGCGCTCCACGCGGCCGTTTCGCAACTAACATCTCCAGCCGATTCCCGTGATTTTTATTATCATGGTCCTTGGAGTGTGTCTCGACCATGTTACGACCAGGAAACGGGATTTTAACTGCAGTTTTATGGTTTGTTTGTGTGTCGCCTAAATGTTTAGCAGCGCTCTCTCCCTCCCTTATGAATGTCCCTAGACGTGATAGTTACGTTCGTTTTATGAGTTCAAGGTCGACGAAACTGGGAATCAGGGTCAACCGGGATCGCCCGATCCACCACACTCATTTATCGCCTTCGTACATTATATTAAACAAGCAGGTTGCTCAATTCAATTTTTTTCGGAGGATGAAGCTCACATAGGTCTGAGACCTGTGCGAGGATAATGAATTGGATGACGGTGATTGAGGAATTGTACCCTCAGTTTTAGGTGGGTTCCGAACCACCGGGATGTGATTTTACAACAGAGCTTTTTTGCTGGCCAATCCAATCGGTCCCCCTTACAAAGAGCGCCCAGGAGTTTCGTAGCTTATCTCTGATTGAACAGATACCTGCTACGGCACTCGGCAATCACTTCCAATTGAATATGTTGATCTAGAAGCTGACATAAACTATTTTATTTATATTTAAAAATAAATTTAATAGTTAATTTTTTCTTATCCTCCTTCTAATTATTCGATTTCTTCTTCTTCTTCTCCTTCTTCTCATTCCTTCTTCCGCCTTTTCTTCTTCCTCTTAAGACTTGGTAACGAGAGTTGTAATAAATAAATATTTCTATAATGAATATTAAATAAATATTTCTACATCTATACATAAGCGTATCCAGAAATCTTTCAAGGGGGGGGGGGTTCCAGTTTACCAGAGTTATCCTCTCACCTACATAGTTGCAACACTCTTTGACTACCCCCCCCCCCCCCCTAAACCTTTTATTCACTTTGAAGCAAGTATCACAGCAGCCGTAGTTCACCAATTTTAACCTAATACTGTACTACTGTTTTTTTTAAGATATTAAGAGGTTGCAAAACCCATTTTGCAATTTCCAAACTCCATGTTTTTAAAAAGACAACATATTTTTCGACACCCATCCCCTGTGAGATGAAAGGTGAAGGGAATAGGTGAAGACAACAATACATTAAAAGGGTGCATTCTAAAAGGGTGCATTCTAAAAGAGTGCTAAAGAAGAAAGGCAATAAATTGTATGTGAAATGGTTGGGATTTGATTCGAAATACAATTCATGGATCGATAATAATAGTGTTGTCTGAAAAAATAATTATATTGTCATTATATTGAAAAATTAAGTTGAAACAGTACAGATCAAAACTACCACTGATCAACTTTGATAAGTATTTAAATGAGAAGAACAGGAAGCAACAAATGAGACACAGTGTACTTTTGCCAAATAGTGTAAGATGAATTTATTGTGAGTGGACCATCCAATGTTGGAAAAACCAATACCGTTTTTAATTTATTATTTGCAAAAAATGGTGTTAAAAATCTTTACATTTATATGTACTTACCAAATCTCACCAGCAAGACTAGTATGAACTTCTCAAGAAAATTATGAGTCAAGTCCCTGAGATTTGATTCAATTTGTTTCAACATAATGAAGAAATCCCACGCCTGATTGATTTCTGAACTATCACAACTAGTGTTTGAGGATGAAGTCGGTGTTTCTTTAATTATTAATGTTTTATCTGCTTTTGCATAAAAGTAATGAATTACACGCGAATATTTTCTTTTTTCAGCTAAAACAAACTTATAACGAGAAATCAAAAATCCAATTGACAAATTAAAAACTAATATTAAACGGCAGTAATTATTTTAATCACTATTAAAACTTGTATAAATGCACGATTGTATGGCATTGCACGAGGACCGAGAACGAAATTATTAATTGTACTTCAACACCGACCGTGATCCACGCAGAAACTGAGCTTCTGGACAGTTGAAAGGTTCAAACGGAAGTCTATAAAATCGTTTTGTTATTTTTAAGAATTATTCACAATGTCAACATTTGCGAGCTATGCTACTATGATAGGTTTTTTCTAGACTAATGACTTCTCCCAGTTTTGTTATGAAATTCTAACCCTCTCTTTCTCGATAATGTGCCCTACATTAAAGTTCTCTCCTCTATCGTATAAAGATAGACTAAACATGCTATAATAATGGATGGCTACAATAACAGCCGCCATGCTCAGTTCTCAACACACCAATATTGTAATATTAATTCCGTCTCGATTAAATTTTGTTCACTAGAATTATTATCACTGGTATAGAATTATTCTCAACAAAAAAAAAGCATTCTATCTAGTGCTGAGTCATCTCAAATGGGGGGGGGGGGGGTCCGGACCCGGGGACCCCCCCTTGAATACGCCCCTGCATCTATAATAAATAAATAGTTGTAATAATCAAATATTTACTTCTTCTATTTCTTTTTTCTCCTCCTTTTCTTCTTCTTCTTCTTTTTTCTTCTTCTTCTCTTCTTCATTTTTCTCGTCAGTCTTCTTCCTCTCAATAATACAAACAACTATTGCTAAAGAGATATACAGAGTAATTTTGAAGTGATAGCCGTGAGCCGTAGTAGGTATCTGTTCAATCAGATAAGCTGCGTTCTCCTGGGCACTCTTTGTAAGGGTGACCGATTAGATTGGCCAGAAAAAGACACTCTTATCTGCTGTAAAATCACTTCCCGGTGGTTCGGAACCCACCTAAAACTGTAGACTCTGTTGACTATTCATGAGAACATTTCAAGCGAGATTTGATGATTCTCTTGTTGATACCGTATTAGATATATATTTTTCGTTGATTTTTCCGGTAATAATATTATGTGCGCAGTAATTATTAATAAAACTGTGTCAGGAATAGAACTGTGTCAACCTGGTTAGGTGGTAGATGGGAACAAATGACCCTAACCTTGCCAGGGGATAAATAAAGCATTCAATCAATCTCTTCCACCGTCAATCCAGCGCTAGAGTTTTGTCGACAGAAGACAGCACCAAGACGTTTAAATAAACAACTATAGGCTTCATTATTCTAATATATTTAGATTCCAACAATTTCTACCCTTTCATCTGTTCTTTGTTCCCAAAATACAACGTGACGTCACATCTTCATCATTGCTTCTCCCACGCCTGTAACTATTTAAGAGGATTCCTGACACGCTCTCACCATGCAAACAATATATCACTATTAATGTGGCTGGAAAGCTGTAAAAATTTAATTAACCGTTACCAAGTACCCCGGCAGACCCAGCCAAAATTATTGTGCGCTCTTTGCTCTGATCTTGTTAAGAGAACTAAGAATTTAAATCAAGTCTCAAACTTGTTCGTCACAAGGCCCGAAAATACACGTTTAAATGTGGATCTGACTGATGTTGCTCTTGTTTCTCATCGACACACGGTGCTCAAATGACTTGTTTTTGCCTTCTGAAAGTCTTTGTCACAGCCACCAGGAAGGCGTGCCTTACTTGGTGCTGAACTGGGCTATTTTTAGTGTCCTATGACATAGCAGGAGGTGTTCTGCTCATAGTAGACTGATGGCTGACAAAAGCTACAAGATTCCTGTATACTGGTTTCCAAAACCTGCAAAATCAAAAAAAGAAGCTTGTTATTAAATTTAAAAAAAGATCGGTGACTTGGCAGGTTTTTCAATAAAATTGAATACTTATGATAATTTTAGCAGCTGAAAGAAATTTTTGCAAAGGAATAGACACACATATAGACTATTATATAGACCAGGGGTTCTCAAACTGTGGTACGCGTACCCCTTGGGGGTACTCGAAAATTTTCAGGGGGTACGCAGGGCAGGTTAATGAAAAATTAAACCATTTTTTCCCGTTTCGCAATCACGCAGGGTTATTATTTAATAATGAAATCTAATAAATTGAATACTTTGTGGTCGAGTTACTAGGAACCAACAAGTGCAACAGGTTTGTATAACTATTTCGTAGAAGTTCAGAGACAAGGTTAATGTTGGGGACGATTTAAGATTTTACCTTGAGCCTAGCATTGAGGAACTATGTTAAAAAGCAAGCGCATCCTTCCCATTTTTTTGTAATGGGTTTCAAATATGTTTCCAAATGTATTGTGTTTTTTATGTAAGAAGGTTACATACCCCACCAACATCTCCTCGCGGTAACAAGGGGGTACACTAAATTTTGATTTTCCATTAAAGGGTACAGTCCTTGAAAAAGATTGAGAACCCCTGATATAGACTATAGACATATAGACCCCAGTACGCATGGTACAAAATAACCCAGAAGGTGTTTTACTCATAGTATAGCCTAATTTACTCATGGTAATTGGCTTACAAAAGCAACAAGATCTCTGTATACTGTATATTTTAGAAAGAAATTCACAAAGTGATTGAATTGTTATATTGAAATTAAGTGGCATACTACTTATGTCTTAACTACTACGGTCATCTTGGATCATATTATTTCTTTTATTATTATCTTCATGTATACCATTCCACACAGGCTCTACTTAGCCTTGGGATGCAAACCTTTTTATTAGATGGTTGAGATTTTTGTTAAGTAAGAAATATTTTGTGCTTTTAACTAATAAAAATTATTTATTCATATTACTTCTTATCCTTTTAGCTAATGCACAGGATTATAGGGGCATGCAGGCAAAGAAGCAATTGTTTCATTTTTCAGTTTCGAGCTCTATTTATTATTCAAGACTTGCTTGAAAAATTATTCTGTGACTTGCCATATTTTGGAATAAAATTGGATTGGCCTATTAATTATAATTTTAGAATTTAAATAAGGTTTTAGTGAGAAACAGACTAATATTTTATAGAACAGTAAGTAACCTATTAATAGAATATTACCAAAAAATAAGAAATTGAAAAAAATTATTCTGCAGGTATTCCATTATCAAATGACTAATAGTAGAAAATGCTTGTCTCGTTCTTGCACGCACTAGTTCGCCCTACAAATTAGAATAAATAAAGTATGTAATCAAAGGTAACTAATCATATCAGTACGTAATTAGCAGTCTGTAATTTTTTGTCAGTTGTAGTTTACAACGACAGTTGCAAAAGCCACGAGCCGGTGCATTTCTCCAACAAAAATGCGAAATTGTCGATCTCTCATCCTGGTTCAAAATTCTTTAAATGTAAAAATTATTTTCTTTAAAATGTAAAAGTAGTACCCTAGCTTATACTACGATTTTATTATGACTGCCTCTAAGCTCCAGATGAGATTTTAAATACCACACGAGTGGCTTTTAAAGGTGAATACAATCGTTGCATATAATTATATTTTACGACTTATTTCTACGACTGACAATGACTTATACTTTCCAATTATTTCTACTTCAACTGTCCTGGATACTTATTTACTTAGATAATCTACTCAAACTTCCATAACCTAGAATGCTCAATTGACGATCGAAATTCTAAATCAAATTAAAACTGAATCTGATTTCAAAAAGTACAAAACAGATGATGTGAATGTATCAATTTTTCATTACGATACTGATTGTGGGAAATAGTGGCTTGCCATTGGTGAATAATAAGACGAAATTGTCACAACCACATTTATTAAAAATATTGAGATACTAGTTTCGGTTGTTATACCATTATCAACCTCAAACAAACTCTTGTTTGTTTGTTTGAGAATGATAATGATATAAAAACCGAAACCAGTTTCTCAATATTTTTAATAAATGTGGCTGTGACAATTTCGTCTTATTATTCATTGTGGGTACCTTCCACAATAACACCTTCGCCACTACATCCATTGGTCTAGACTCTAGAGTGTAGAGCCTGCATCAAGAAGTTACTCCAGCTGTAGGCGTATAATATTCCCAGTTCTTCCAAAAATTCTAGAGTCTAGAGCCCCTATCCAAAAGTGACAACACTTGCATAATAGCTTCATTATGTGACGGTTTTGATTCGGCATTTATAGTCAGCTGTTATGACATTACTTTTCACACTCTATTTACTATTAACTTTATAATGAAGTCGTGGATAAACCGTTTTTCGGGTCTCCTGTCTTTTAGAGTAGCCCAGCCATTTATGTCATTGTCGGTTCAACTGCTGGTCACTTCACACTCCACACTACAGAGACTTATATGACAATCTAGTGATAGGACACCAGTTATTCAACCTCTGCACCAAAACAAAGCTCAAATCAGACACTCAACATTGAGCGGCCCGGATCCGTGCCTCCGGCGTGCAATTTCCGAAATCTGGTCCATAATTTAGCGACACCGATCATCTTGCCTGGCATTATTAATCAGTTGCTGCACAAACCCAGTTTGCATTCGGCTTCACAGCTGTCAGCAAGTGGACAAACATGGCGCGCTTGTTTGTTCAGACGCGTCAGTCGTGTGCGGCTATTCATCAACAACGTGTGGCTGGTAAAAGGGTTTGGGTGCGAATGAGATAGATGTATGTTTTGTATTGGAATGGGGTAGCTTTATCGAGAGAGGCGGGTAGAGAAGTGTTTGAGAACAATGTAGACTGCTATACATGTATGAACCTAACATGAGGATTCCTTTGCTCAATGGAGACTTGAAAAAAGTTTGGAGAAGGAATTTTCTGCTCGGAGGAAGTCTGCCTTGAGTTGAGTTCAGGTGAGTTCATGAATATGGGCTACGGGTTAGATTAGAACACTTCATGTAAATTTACAAAAAAAAAATTAAATGAGTTTTAAATAGCATTATTAGTAGCAAATGATATTAATTACACTAAAGAAAATCCTTGTGACGTACTTACATAAAATGTCGAAGTCTGGACAAAATTTATCCATTCTTAACTTAACCTTAGGTAATATAACTTAGTTCTAGCTTATGAATTTGGAATACATATAACACTTAGTTAGATAGTTCACAAAAAATAGATATAAACTAACAAATTATATTCTGTAGGTACTTAGGTTAGGGTGAGGATAAGATATGGTTTGTATTGAAGTAAGATGGCTGTATAGAGAGAGAGGTGAGAAGTATTTGAGAATAATGTAGACTGCTATATATTTATAAACATAACTTGAGGCTTCCTCAACTTTGAGACTTCCTCAAAAACCTTTAAGAAGCGGGCTTTTCGAGTCTGCCTTGAGATAAGGAATAGATACGGGTGAGAATGAGATAGATGTAGCCTAAGCTTTGTATTCCAATGAGATGACTTCAACTTTATGGAGAAAAATCTGTTTTCTTTCTCTTAATAATACAACAACACTATTGTTAAGGAGATATTTTGAAGTGATAGCCGTGAGCCGTAGTAGGTATCTGTTCATGCGGGAGTGTTCAATCAGATAGAGATAAGCTGCGCTCTCCTGGGCACTCTTTGTAAGGGTGACCGATTGGATTGGCCAGAAAAAAGACTCTATTCTCTGCTGTAAAATCACTTTCCCGTGGTTAGGAACCCACTTAAAACTGAATGTCCCACTCATCAATCATCCAATTCATTACCCACGCACAGGTCTCAGACCTATGTGGGCTTCATCCTCCGAAAAAAATAAATAAAAAAAGTTGAAAAATAAAATTAAAATCTTCAAATTGGGAAAAGATTATTAAAATTTAAATAATGAGAAGTACAATTACAACTAAAAATTTACAATCAGAAAATTAATATGAACAACATTTGTTCGGGAAACATCAAATATTTTTAATAATAAATATTATAACACTGTAACTGTTTGATGAAATGACCGGACTGTTATGAAAGTAATCAAAGAAAAGAGGCTTTTACTTTGATCAACATTCATATCAACTCATTTGCGAGAAGGAAATAGGCCTGAGGTGCTATTGTCATATTCTTTATCTGTACAGAAATATCACGCAAAAAGGAATATCAATGAATTCTTCATTCCCGGTTGTATTAGGTCTCAGTTTCTCTATCTTCTCCATAACAAATTTATTGTCAAATTACTGCAATTATTCCCTAAGTAGTCATAATATGCCTACTATGCTTTCTGAAAATTTTCATGGAGGTAGAAATGGGTATTGTAACAATATATCTTCACCTTCTTATTAAACTTTCCATCGCCAAGTTGAGAGACTGTATACAAAGATCCACAAATTTTTTATCTGGGTTCTAATGTTTTAATAATATAGATTACGAGTCAATTATAGTTGATCAATGTTAATTATTGCATAATGAACAAGTCCCATGATTCAATGCATCAAATGCATGTTTCCCTGAAACTTCCACGGAATGAACGAGACTGAGTATG
The DNA here is from genome assembly GCA_948455865.1 of Conomelus anceps. Classification (NCBI taxonomy): domain Eukaryota; kingdom Metazoa; phylum Arthropoda; class Insecta; order Hemiptera; family Delphacidae; genus Conomelus; species Conomelus anceps. The sequence continues at coordinate 25,709,920 of OX418225.1, read as the reverse complement.
AATGAGTGACTGATTTATTAATGGAATGGTGTGGCTGAGGTTTCAGGAGATTTGACAGGAACTGAGAACTGTCCACCTGTTCCCTGTTCCCTTCACCCTTTTCCCTATTCCCTGTTCCAGGGAACACAATTCTTCTCATCCTCACTCCTCGTCAGCGTAAATTGAATTGATGTCAACCCAACATGCCGGTGCTGTTAATTTTCGATCACGTTTCTACCCTACCCTCATTCCGCTCTAATTATAACTCATAAATCATTAAATCAGACTTATTAATTATCTGAGAGAGTTTGCTGTGTGTGGACCGTACGTATGAACTGCCTCACTTTATAGACTAATTTGTTATTGATTATTTCGATGAAAATCAATTTGGAATTTATTCTTCAACTTTTATTTTTTTCAAAATGAACATTGGAGTTTAAACTAAGAAAGTAAAGTTGAATAATTCTCTTCTTTACTGTATGTTTAATAACTTTCGATATTGAAATTGACAAGAACACGCATGATATGTGAAAATTACAGACAAAATTTGATAAAAAAGTTATCAAGATTAAGTCAAGTAGCTAAAGCTTATTAATTGATCTTGAATATACCTTTAGAAGGAAATGTTTTATTAGGAATCATTGCTTGATGGTAAAAAACCATCATCATATATAATCGAACCTGCATCCTAGAAGAAAATTATTATTTGTCTTCTCAACATTTTCAAATAAACAGAATATTCTACTTTTTCTTGAAATATTAGCCCAGGCAAATCATACTTTTGGTGGAGAAAAATTTGTACAAAGCTGGATTTTTTTAATCTACTCTAGACATCCTAAGGAAGAGTACCCTGAATTTGCGAAAGTTGCTGGGCTGGGATTAACTTTTGGGGGTCAACAAACCGCCAAATTTGTTGCTATTTTTAGATTTCACCTAAAACTCTAGAAATATCTACCGCGTTGAAAACATTGCTCTACTAGATTAAAGAACATAAATTTTACGTCAATTGATAAATATCATAATAAAAAATAATCCTCCTTTGTGAAAAGTGAGTCATCTCCAGGTTTCAATGCGTTTATATTGTAGACACTCACTCCAACGCTTGAAAGTTAAAAAAAAGTTAAAGATCATTGAATTCTCTTTCGGATAAGTACCAAATATTTCTAAGATACGCAAAAAACCTGAACCACTGCATAGCACTATCAGTTCAGTAACTAGGTTTCTTAAGTAATTGATGTCAGGAAAAGCTAGAGCTCTTTTCTGAACAGATTCTCTTGTATTAACATATTTAATAGGTAGTGTCACGACTATTTGGTGGAGCGGGGTGAAGTTCTAACTCAGATAAATTTATGAAACATATTTTATCTCACTATTGGTCTGCCTCCGGCAGTGGCGGTCCCAGGATTTAATTTCGGGGGGGGATGACCACCTGGGTCACCACCGGTCCCCCCCCCCCCCCGGAAAAGAATGTGGAATTTAAAGCCTAAAAACGTATTTTTATACGTATTTGAGATCTAAAATATGCTCAAGCTAATAGTATCTAATAAAATAGTTTTTCATTTAAAGTTTATTGTACCTGGGTGAAATAGGAACCAAGCATAGTATGTGTTTTTTCTTTGATTTCCTTTAGCTACACAAAGAAAATTAATTAAAAGTCAATGTGATTATTTAATGAGCATGATGACAAAGTTATGAGCATGTTGACAACTAAATCAAGTGTTCACTGCGAATTTTTTCTTTATGGTTAGGCTCTATTTTTAACATGTAAGTTACAAAGGAATAGCCAAAAAATACTCAGATTGTTACACAACAATGTAATGGATGTAACATCCTTCTTGTTTATTCTCCTAGCTAACAAGTAACAATGACACAGATTAAATTTATTTCTCGCAAAAACTATACATACATAATTATGAAAAAATTCTTTTTCAGGGGGATACATTTTGATATTTCGGGGGGGATATATCCCTCCCTGGGACCGCCACTGGCCCTCCGGATAATCAGGCTTTTCATCCTCACATCAACCTCCTACAAAATAATATCCGACAGACATATCGGATCCTGGATCCCCCCAACTTACCGTGACGGGTTACAGTAAGTTGTAGGAATCCAGGATAATTTCTGTCAAGTCCGGTTCTTGAATCTCGTTAAATGATAGGCTACTTGAAATCTAGTATTTAATCGAAGTGAATTCCAATTATGTACAACAATTAAGAGTTGAACTAACCAAAATAAAATTCAAATTGAAAATTTAAATAACCACTTTCCACGGGCCTCGTACCAAAATAAGTAGGACTTAGTATTAAAACAGACACCTTTTCCTGCTTTAAATTGGTTAAAATTTATTCACTAAAGATATCATACAGAACTTGTACAGAACTACTTGAAATAAACTTAAAAATAAAATTCCAAGACCTTACATAATTGTATTTCCACATGGTGGAAACAAATAATGTGCTTGTCCAGTAATTGTATGTTGTCGCCTGGGTACACACAGCTAGACTAGGCTAGACTGACTACACAGCTACTAGACTAAACAGAAAAAACTTCAGTTCAAACTAAGATTCAACCTAAAAGGATGTTAAATTAAGAAAAATATAATTAATACAGTACATCAAAATTAAAAAAAGTACTTACTAAATGTAAGTACATAAAAAACACACTTATTATTCTCTCATCTTTACCCTACATAACCAAAAACATCTTTCCTACTTTCAACCTTGGAGATTGACTTTTTGGCCAACACTTCAACCTTGGAGATTAACTTTTTGGCCATCACTTCAACCTTGGAGATTAACTTTTTGGCCATCACTTTTGTAGTGGCGGGCTGATTAGCGCAGTTGGTTGGAGCGTCACAACTTCAGCTTGCTGTCGTTTCAACGGTCGTGGGTTCGAATCCCACTCCTCTGTCTGGCATCTATATGTTATCATTCACCTCATTACCTACGCACAAGTCTCGGGCTCATGTGGGCACCATCAGCAATAAAAAAATTAAATAAAAAATCTACATTATCGGAAATCTGTTGATGAACGAGCTAACAGCAACATAGTTTAACCTTTTCTTGGGTCATAGTTGATAGTTTAGATAAGATAGTTTTTAAGTTTTCACAGAGCTACACTAGATGCGCACGCATTGATATTCAAAATGTTTATAATTTCTTTAATGATCATATGGTCAAAGGATAGTGCCTTTATGTAGATTTAGAGCCATTGTTATTCTAATTTCTAAACTAGTTCTCAAATAAAATATTGACAGGACTGATATTTGAAATATTGGGGGGGACACGTCCCCCTTGTCACCTATGATGGCGACGCCCGTGATTATAATTATAACAATCTAGTGTTTTGAGGTTTTTTGATGGTTTATAATCATAACTAATTATCATTATCACATTCAACAAAAAATCTCTTCGATCGTCTTAGGTAGATCCGTAGTTCTAATGTCTAGAAGTAGGAAATCGAAAAAGTAGAAGTGGAGTCTGCAGAAAGGGATGCGAGATCTTCACAGCCTTTTAAATGTTCCCCCCCCCCCTAAAAAAAACAGCAACTTCATAAAATTAGACTCACAGGTTTGGTGGGACCTATTCCTCTCCACCCCCCATCTTTTCCTATCACTTAAGGCACCTATCATTCGACAGGCATCTATAAAACGTCCATTATGTCTCAACATACCTGTATATGTATGTTTTTGTAAAAATATATCTATAAAACGTCCATTATATCTCTATATATATATATGTTTTGTAAAAGGCTCCTGGCATAACTCACAAGATACCATTCAGTGCACCAACAGTATCTGCTGGTCCTGGGTCAGTTCACTAACACACTCTCATAGTCACATAAAACCAGCTGTAAAAACAGGAGGGATCACACCAACACATATAAACGCAACATAAACATTGTACACCACCATTTTACTGGCGTTTTACAGTGCCATAAAACTGTTAACAGCCTTCGTCCCATCGCCATCAAAATACTATTGCTCTATTAACGTTTTTTTCTCCATCTTCTTTACCACTCGTCCAGTGAGCTACAAGGTTTTTAAACTCATGATAGTAGTAGTAAGCTTAGTAGTGGAAAAGTTATGAATGGAGCTTCCTAGTCACAGCAATAGGTGAATGAATTCAAAGGTGGTATTAGAACATTTGTTTTTACACTATCAATAATAATTTTTCCACATTTCAAGTCTTTTAATGTGCGTTTCAATCTGGCAATCTCCTGCAAAATCAAAGATGGATTTATTCAATAAGTTTAAAACTATAGTACCATAAAAACCATGGTCATGTGTCAAGGTCACTCCACCACCTGGTTCCGACGTTTTCAGGTTCAATTTCCGATCTAGGTTTGGCATTTATGTACCATCAATCACCCACGCTGATCTAGGTTTGGTAATTTCTGTAATTATCTGCATTATGTCCATGTTAACATCATCAGCATAAATGAATGAATAATGATCATAGTGTCCTGTAAGAGCCAAGTTTGATACCCGGCTTCATGACGAGGTCTGGCATTCTTAAGCTATTTATCGATCACTTCATCAACCACTCACATTACTGTTTATTTATTTATTTACCTACTTATCTAATTATTTATTTATAAAATTATTTATTTATTTATTTATAATACATACTAAAAAATTACAAACAATAGAGGCTTACAGTAAATGCCAAAACAAACCTCATTGAATACATTAGATTCACTAAAAACAAACAAGGAAATCACAAAACAAAAATTTTAAATTTTAACAAAGAAATAAGTCAAAATACATACAATAAGAGAACGGCATTACGTAGGTAATATTGGAATATTAAGAATAACAAATTCATGTTCTTCTATCATTCTTTGAAATGTATGGACCTACAAAATTCGCACTAAATTAGACTAGGCCAAATGAAAAAGTTCATATTCACCCAAATAGAAGAATGTGCCAAAAAATACAAATAGATCCAAATGTAGAAACAAGAATTATGGAGAAGAAAATAGTTGAAATAAGTCTAGCTGGGAGGAAGGTTGACACTCTAGTTCTAGAGTCTAGACTATATCGATACTTTCTACTTTCTATACTTTATTCAATTTATAAAAGAACGGTTGGATTCAAAAGAGGTGGGTGTCACTTTATATCCATACTTTATAGCCATACTTCATTCAAATTATAGAAGAACGTTTGGATTAAAAAAATGTGGAACACTTTGAAAGTTTTGAAAACTCTTTACTTGTTTTAATAACATAAAAATAAAAATAGATAGAATATCAATGAATTTATTGTGAATATTCAATTAATTAATGACAGGAAATAATCATGTCTTATCTTCAGATGAATATCACAATATCAAATAGAATAATTTCTTATTTAATTCTCTCAAGAGTATTTTAAGAACAAATCTCTCTCAAGAATAAATTAGTGAATGATTGGAATTAATCTTCCGTCAATAGTATTTTCTTTTGATATGATGGATAAATGGTAGTAAATAATCAATATTCAACTTCATGCTTTATTTATTCTTTTCTCTCTTACTATTACACTGGTTAAGTGTCAAGAATGGACGAATCTTTGTCCAAACTTCGCCATTTCATGTAATTGCATCTCTTAGATTGTCATTACTGTAGTTAATATCATTAATACCATACAAATGATATCATTGTACATAATTCTTTGCACTATAAAAATAGTATTTTCTGTGTTCACTACTGTATATATCTATGTGATGTTAATAATTTTTTTTTTTTACTATTCATAAAAAATTTGTAAATTTACGTGAGTAAAGAAATATAATCTAATCTAAACTCTTCTTTCTTAAAACTAACTGTAACCACAATTAAAATTAAAAAAAATTAATCATCAAAAATCTTATGTTTTTTTCTTTGTGCTTCCATTTTTCTACACCACTACGGGTCTCATCAGACCCAGTGGAAACTGTAATAAATAAGTAAAGAATGTCGCAGGAATCGATCAGCATAAAGTAAAATTTCTTTTGTAAAGATTTCCCCTCGTTGGAAATGAATTAATTTCTTATTTGGTTGTTTAGAAGTATTGAACTAGAAATCCTCGTCCTCGGAAAAGTCATTTAATTTATTTATAGTGCCAACTATTAAATTGGAGCTCATATTGGATCAGAACGAGTCTCAGAGTATTTCGGTGGAGTAATTTTGACTGGGAGCCCAAACAGCTCCGGCCATACAGTGGTGCTATCTTCCGGGACATTAACTAACTATTTGGTCGTAAAGCAGTCAAAGGATGTTAGCCGTATACTTTTCACTTGATGTGGGTTTGTTTCTCTGTTTAGATTTTATTATATTGAGCTTTTGTCATCAGTCTGAAAGCAACATGAACGGTTGTTGTAATAGGCTAGCTTGTAAACTATAGATGCAAATGCAGAGAAAGCTACATCAGTAAGTAAATTATGAATATTTTCTATTGATTCCAATCAGTTATTAATAAATTTAATTTATGCTTACTTTCGTGTGACGGTTTTCAACTAGCTTCTTTCAACTAGTGAGTCATTATTTTTTGTTCCTTCCTCATTTATTTCTTGATTTATCTCTTGGTACCGTTTCTTGAGTTGAACCGAGTTGTTTTATCTTTGAATGATACAGTAGATTGCTTACAGACTCGTGGGGATTAATAAAATTGAGTAGGATCCAAAACTAAAATAATTAGCTAAAAAACTAGTTTACGAGTGGATCAAATACATCCAAGTATATTTAGGGTGGAAATAATTCAAGGATATTACAATTATTAGCAATCATCGATTATTACAATTAAGCAATTGTAATATCCTTGAATTGTAGGCATAATATCCTTAATATCCTTGTGTGATATGTGGATGGTAATGAACTACAAATGGTAATGGTAATGGACTACAAATTCTCAATTTAACTCTATCCGTTCCGTGGCAATGGTAAGATATTTTGAATAATAATAATAATAAGCGTATGGCTTTTAATGGTGGGGAGACCCTTACGGGTAGTTCCACCTCGCCGTTTGTGTCATGTTACGGGGAACATGGTGGACCTACTATTTTAGGTGGGTTCCGAACCACCGGGTTGAATAATAGTAGGCTATTCATAGAATTTTCGCATTCTTGTTTGCTACTGTTGTCAATCAATATTCGTATGCCGAAAGTCTTCAATGCATTTCATAGAGTTAAATTGAGAATTCGGAATTCATTACCATCTATGCCCAACTAAACTTCACATTATTGAGGAAATTCAAATTATTTTCTGGTTGCTCTTCTATTCATTTCATAAATATATTATTTTAATAATTGCAACGCACTGTTTTTAGATTTATAAAGATATTGAAATATATTCTTTTTTCATCTATTTTTAGATTTATAAAGATATTGAAATGTATTATTTATTCAATGTAATGAATTATACTATAAAATACGCATAGCACATCAATATAATATCAGTCAATAATTAGTTTATAATTATTAATTTATTATTAGTATTAGTGATAATCTATGAAAAATATAATCTAATAATCTTATTATGGAGTTAGAAATACATTAAAAAATCACTATATCAATAAAAAATCTAACAACGAGTTTAAATAATGTGCTAGCCTAACAGAACATGACTGATAGAAGGTAAGTTACTGTAAATAATAAAATTGTCCGAAAAACATCCAACGGTATTTTATTACTTCACAGAAAAATCTATAAAAAATCCCTGAAGCCTAAAAATGTTTTTCTTTTGAAGTCGAAAGTTGATTTTTTCAAGTGAAACAAACCGACACAACAATTCCAGAAATACGTTATCAACCAAATCTCCAGTCTAAAAAATAATCAGAATGCTGCAGGACATATTCTGTGTTCTGGGAGGCCCACACTCATTCCCCCTCGGATTCTCCATCTCATTCCCACCCTCTCGTTTTTACACACTCACTCATTCTCTTTCTCTCACACTATCTTTTCTCTCTCTCTTTCTCTCTATCTGTCTTTATATATATCACTAACACTCGCTCATACTCTCTCTTTTTCTTCTTTCGACCCACTAAATACACATTTTTTCTCTTTCTCAAACTCTCATACTCACCATGTGGATTCGACCCAGCTGACGGCTCGAGATTTGGACGGTACCTTCCCGATTTGGGACTAACCAACATGAAACAGGATTTCTCATCCTGAGATAACATTCCTTGTGTTTCCGATTTTGAAAAGTGGTTTTGACACGTACCATCCCCCAACCTCACCCCTCACCCAACTTATTGTATAGGTCGGTTTCTTTTTCGAGATTCATTCGTTTTACTCTATTTCATCTTTGTTTTTTGTATTCTCTTTCTTCCAAGTTCCAAACTGTTCATCGATGTTGGTAGACGACAGAGAAGGCCTGAAATACTTGCTCGAAAATAGTAGATCCTTCTAGCTCAGATTTTAATAAAAAATTAGTGGAACATCTTTTGTTAAAAATACATTTTAACAAATTATTTTTCTACTTTTTATGCTCACAATTATTAACTGTCTTACTTCGCTTCACAAGTTATTTCTTGTCATTCATCATTTCTTCCGACATATTTTTTCTGAGGATGACATTTTTGAGACGTTTACAAGTATAATAGAGTTGTATGATGATGGTCGATGAATTGGACCCACAGTTTCTGGTGGGCTCTGAACCCTGAAGATACAGGAAGGTACAGGAAGGTCCTGAGGTCATCGACATTAGACACGTATGTAATATTTGGGCATCTACCATACTTGGAATTTTCAGAACTTAATTGCAATATTTGTAGTAGTAGTAGTTTGTTTGGAATTATTTTTATGAGTTTATTAAGATACTTGTTCCCTGCTCAACAAACTATGTCCATGTGAGTAACCTCCCTCAACATTTTATAAAAATATTTTATAGTTTGTGTTTTTTTTTTTATAAAATATCAAGTTAATTTCAATTATAAAGTTAATTTCAAAGTTTTTCCTTTTTTTATAAAATATCAAGTTAATTTCAATTAATTTTAATTTCAAAGTTCTCGTTTCATATTACTAATAAACTGGAAGTCTTATCAGAAGACTGAAACAATGAGAAAAAATATAATTTTCTGCTCTTTCATGCACCTTAAAACCTGGAAATACAAGAATCAAGTTGTTCATACTGTTTTTAGTGGAAAATTTCATGCATCTTAAAACCTGGAAATACAAGAATCAAGTTGTTCATACTGTTTTTAGTGGAAAATTTCATGCAACTTAAAACCTGGGAATACAAGTTTCAGTGGTTGCTCACAGAACAACACTATTTGAAAAGTCCCCCCAATATTTTGGTCCCAAAATTTATAACTTGTTACCTCAAAATTTAAAAGTAGCAAATTATAGGCAATTTAGAATTAATTTGAAAAATTGGTTGGTGGAGAAGGCTTTTTACTGTTTGAGAAAATTTCTTAATGGGTAAAATTCTTTGCTTTTTTTCTTTTCTTAGGTTTTCGATGTCAATTCAATGAACATTTTTGTTTGACCTTTGAATAATTTAAAATAATTATTATCACATTTTGATGTTATATGATGAGTGTTTTTTAAAAATAGTTTGATGTTCTTGTGATTTGACTGTATGAATATGAACTGCATGTACAGACTCATTCTCAGTTTGTTGTAACAAATGTTTGGAATGTAAATAAATTCAAATTCAAGAATCAAGTTGTTCATACTGTTTATAGTGGAAAATTTCATGCATCTTAAAACCTGGAAATACAAGAATCTAGTTGTTCATACTGTTTATAGTGAAACATTTCCAATGCATCAGGCCTGTAGCAGAATGTGACTAGAGCTTATAGCATAGGGACTTCAGATCTTTAGCCCATTCATTGCCTTCATTTTTTTAAGCATCCTACCACCTACCACTTGAGTCAACTTCCCTCTGATTGAAAAAAAAAAATATAACTTTGAGCATTCCTTATTCATATAGCCTAAGTCTTCAAATATTTCTTATATTTATTAGTTCGAAGCAGACACATTTTTCTATAATTCAAGACCACATGAATCTTGTTTGCTCCCAATGACATCATTCTTGTTAACATCATTAATGTGTCATTGAAGTAATTAGTATAGGACATATGTTGTTTATCTAATTGATAAATCGGTCATAAATAATTCTTGTTAAGCCAGTTGAGAGTTTTTATCTCTCCAGTTTTATATTGTAGTTCAACATTTAAAACCGAGGCGCCTGGTTGGTATAATTTATTAAATAAGTTTGATTTATATAGTTAGTATAACTACACTACATTCTCCAGGCTTTGTATACTATTGAGATATACTATTTTAACATTCTACATCACATTCTCCAGGCATAGTAAGTTTATAGAGATATGTTCTATTTACATGCATATGAGGCTGTAATCAAAGGTGTCACTGAATTTATTGAAATTATACAACTGATGAATGGAGGTGAGTTGTTTAAAATTTCCTTGGGCCGTGTGTGCAATGAGCCTTTAAATTGTGTTTAGCAAATATGTAGATAGTTTCAACTTCGTTTAAAGTGTGCATTCGTATGCTCATTCAAGATTTAGATCTTACACTGAGTTTAGTGACATACAGTGAGTTTAGTGGAAACAAACAGATCTGGCAAATACATAGGTAAATAGTAAGTCATGAATAATAAAATCAAGAAAACATTCTTTCTTTTCTTTCTTTCTCAGATTAGATTGAACTCCGTTTAAACGCTATGTAAAATTAAACAAGGTTCTATTAATTGCAAAGTAGGTATACTGAAGTGATCTTTAATAAGCTAACTTCAATAACTTTAACTATGATAGTAATGTAACTGGACTACATTTCTCAAGTGCAGTACAGAGAGATGTACCATTGTGGAATCTATTACTGGTAGACTACTATTGAGAAGTCAAAGCCGTGAGCCTTCAGACGAAGATAAGCTACGAGCTCCTGGGTCCTCTTTGTAAGGGTGACCGATTTGATTGGCCAGAAAAAACTTTTCTTTGCTGTAAAATCACTTCCCGGTGGTTCGGAACCCACCTAAAACTGTTTGTTCTACTCATCAATCACCTTCAATCGGTCAACTTATCTTGGGCAGTGCACAGATTTAAATTTTTTTTTCATCTATGCAGCGTTCCAAGTAGCTGTACAAAGAACTAGTCATTATTTGTATTATGAAAAATGTGAGAGCATCTCACAGTAAAGCAGCGGCGCCATCTTCATAGTATTATATTGGGGGTGGGGGGGGAACAAGGTTAACAAGAAGCCTGTGGGGTATGACATGACAGGGTGGATGAAAATATCGGGAGGGGGGGTTCAAGATCCGCGAATTTATTAGCAAGGAATTATTATTCATGAGATGAATATTATTTGTGTTGCATTATATTCTACCCATTACTCCCAAGAAAAGTTGGAATTTGAACATTGGCAGTCGTGGTGGCGCTATCAGTTAGAAAGTTATCTCTGATAGAACTCTGGCTGGCTGCTTGTCATGCGGCCTGGAGCTTGAATATCGTTCATACTTGGATGTTTTCACCTTATCATCATTCACGTCATTACCTACGCACAAGTCTCAGGCTCATCCAACAAATAAAGAGAAAAAATGACAATTGAAAATGTCAGTCAATCTAGTAAATGAATTTAGTTTTTTTACAATTTCGACATTCAGAACAGGAATAAACTCAGTTAATATAGCTAGGCAGCTCCATTGTTTTGTAGGATTTACTTTTTTTTGAGGATGAAGCCCACATAGGTCTGAGACCTGTGCGTGGGTAATGAGTCAGATGATGGGGATTGATGAGCTGGACTTACAGTTTTAGGTGGGTTCCGAACCACCGGGTTTTGCTGAACCACTTTGGGCTGATTGGCCTAGAATGAAATTGAAATTTTAGTGCAATGTACTTGACCAGTTTTATTTAATTTTCTTAGACAAAAACATTGGGGGAGGATCAAAATGAATCCACTGACACTCCCCTCAGAGAAGTAATTTACACCCCCTTCCTCCTCAAAGACATCGCCACTGCAGTTGTCATTAGTAGAGTGTCGACATGTGCCAGGCAAATTTATGCAACTGCCAGGAATCAGTTGACAATCTGTACCACTTTTACCCTTATAACTAAGTTGCATGACCACTAAATTAAGATCATGCCAAATATAACGATGGATTTTATTCACCAAACCTCAGGAGAGCCATGAGTTCAAAGTCATAAACATAAATATGACACACACTTTTCAGCAGTGATTAAAACACTGTCGACAAAATCGCCAAAGTCGTTAGTTCGATGTCATAGGCTATACGACACGTTGGGGAGAGAAAAGTTATTGGTGTATAAAATTAAAAAGAGATGACAGAGTCTCAGCTTTCCATTTTGGTTTGAGAGACATTGATCTGCTAAAGGGTTTGAGGACGGCGTTGAAAGGTGGTTCAATTTCATTGCAGTTATCAGGCTGGGGAGTTACTAGAATGGAAGTGTTGTAGGAGCCTTATGGTGAATGTTGCGCAAATGTTGTAGACTCGAGTATGGTGGTTGATGATGAGGGGTAGTAAGGTTCAGTGGGGGTTGTGAAGAGAAAGGAGATGCTACATCCCTAACAGAAATAAAATTCCCCATCCACCAATGGAGGTCCAATGTGCATCCCTTCAGTTAAAATTCCCTTATTCCCCGAATAATCATAACGGGATATAGAAAGAAACAAGTGCCGATTGTTTGTACTATTGGTGTGTATGTGATGTTGATGTGTTAGTGTTGAGGCTGAAGTGTGTACCACGAAGAGTCGATCTCAACTTGTCTTGACGTTCTTCCCCTCCCAGGGCGTACCACTGTCATGGTGTAATGGTTTTATCACCATCAGGGGTCTCGTACGCCCCCGCAATGATCTACTGTCTAATGCAATTTAAAAGTCTTAACCGAATAAGGTAGGTGTTACAATCGAACGGAAAAAGGGTCCCGCGGAAACATTCCCCCACGCACTGGGTAATTTCTTTTTTAAACTCTCCCAAAATCTACCCAGAAACTCCTCATTTCGCCTTGCTCCTGAATGTATTCTTTTCGGGACGTTGCGTCCCAAAAACGAACCCATTCTTCATTCATTGAGACGAGCGAATTAAAAATGTAATCTAAATGCATTACCCTGGAGGTAACCAGTGTCGTTTGTCTCATGTCAAGGTTGAAATGTCACCCTCTTCACTTTGAATTATCTTTTTGTTTTCGTAGATAGTTAATGGCACTGCTACATGGAGTTTTCTTGTGTTTTTGTCCCTGCTAACATCCATTTTACCTTAGTTGACGTTGGAATGTCTCCATGAATGTTTTCCCATGTTAGGTAATAGGTTAGTTACTCTTGCCATTCTCACAGCTACACAATACGTGAAGTGGAAAATCGTAAAGGAAATCATTTCCCTCAATTTCAAATGTTTTCTTTCTTTTTATTTACTTTTTAAGTGAATTCAACGACTTGCAGTCAAATTTTTATTAAGAATAAGTAGTATTGTAGGCCGAACGTTTTCGTGTTGAACTCGAGAGTACTCGAAAACGTTCGGCCTACAGAGTATGTAAAATACTAATTATTCTTGATGAAAATTTGACTGCAAGTCGATGAATTCACTTAAAAAGTTAATATTAACAACGCAGTTCGTCATGAAACAAGAAATCCAGGAATTTTCATCATGTATTTCACTTTTTTCTATAGTAGATATCTGAGTATTTTGTAATAATAGTTTTTATCATAATATCTACAAACTATTTAATTCGTGTTGCGACAAACTATTTAATTGATGTTGAGGAGAAATATCTTATGAAACTCCTATTCTCCTATTGCTTTCTAAGAAGAATGATCTATGCTAAATAAATTGAAGCATTTTAGCCACATTGAAATATCTCAACTTGGAAACTCTTTTCTTATCAAACGATGTCCGTTTAAACATGTTCATGTTCGTGTTGAGTGAGTACTGTATAGAGAATTACAAATCTCACAACAGCTTTCAATATTTGCTGTATTTGTAAAGGAACAATAAATATTTCATTTCATATTATTGTGAGCACAGAACTCACAAAGACAATTTTAACATCCTACATAGAGAATAATAAGATCATCTAAAGTAACAAACAAACAAAAGTAAACAAATTAATATTGTTACAAAAGCGAATGGAGCAGTTATTTACGCACTTGTTCTACGTAGATTGTTCTATTGTTTTCATGGTCAGACGTGACTTTGACATCCGATCTTCATTCTCTTGCTCTTCACGTGTCTTTGTCGCTCTAATTCTTCAAGTGTGCAACTCTCTCACTCAATTGAATTTCTCGAGATTTCTTCAGACTTCTTGAACAATCGAGATCATGTTCCGTGGCCTTCTCGAAGTGTCTGGTGACCTCCAGTTCTTGGAATTATGACAACTATCTCGTGTATAAAGGAGCTCACGTGAACCATTGAGTTGAGTCTTACAAAAGTTTGCGTGACAGTTATGTTTACAAACCCACATGTCAGATTGTGTTCTCATGCCAGTGGAGTAAACAATGCACGATTCCAGTGTATAGTGCAGAGACAAGTGTTTACTGTTTGTGCAGCTTACTAATAGTTTAAAGACGTGTTAAGTGATATTATTTGGGACTGTCAAATAACGAATTGGACTGTGTTTTGTAAGTGATTAGTTGCTCTTTTTATCATTTCTTTTTACATTATTGTACAGTTTTTTGGACTCCTGTTCCTTTTGTTATTGATCAGCCTGTAATTAATTATTCATTAATTCTTGTAAGTAATTACGAAAAAATAAGTATTAGCTTCTCATTTGTTGATCAGTTTTTTTTATTAATTGAACTTAGTAGTGCTACTAGTACTTACTTAATTACTACTACTTACTTAATTGAACTAGTTTGTGTAAATAGACTCTTATTTGTGTAGATAAAGTGCAAGTGTGAATTTTAGTGTCGCCAGCTTTATTTTAGCCATTAGAACCCGTAACAATATAAAATTGATCTCGCATTCCCGCGTTTGGCTTCCACTAATTCTCTCGGAACAAGAATATTTTCAATTTTTTTCTGTTAAAATGATTTAATAAGTTAATCATTTTCATTCATTAGGAAATTTCATATATGAAACATATAATAAGATGGCTTTGATGGGTCAGCTGATAATATGAATTCTATTGTAGGTCTATTGAAATTCGAATTCTTCAAATGTTCAAAATAATTTAAACATATTGCATATTGTAATAACCTTACAATTATACAAATCAGAAATAGAAATAATAATAATAAATTATTATACAAAAATTATTTGATACGAGTCACAATTTGAACAACCAAATCCATTTCAACCTCCATTGCTCCAAAGTATAAATAACTTATAATTGCACTTATTGAACAGTTTCAGCATTAATTATTAATTGTTTCGGAGGATGAAGCCCACATAGGTCTGAGAAGGGAAGTGATAGCCGCGAGGCATAGCAGGTATTTGTTCAATCAGATAGAGATAAGCTGCGTTCTCTTAGGCCCTGTTTGTAACGGTGACCGATTAGATTGGCCAGCAAAAAAGACACTGTTCTCTGTAAAATCACTTCCCGGTGGTTCGGTACCCACCTAAAACTGTAGGTCAGACTCATCAATCACCATCATCCAACTCATTACCCACGCACAGGTCTCAGACCTATATGGGCTTCATCCTCGGAAAAAAAAGAACTTGTAATGAGTTGGATGATGATGATGATTGGTGAGTTGGACCTACAGTTTAAGGTGGTTTTTGAATCATCAGGAAATGAATTTACAGCAGAGAACAGTGTGTTTTTTGCTGGCCAATCTAATCGGTCACCCTTTCAAAGAGTGCCTAGGAGAACGCAGCTTATCTCTATCTGATTAAACAGTAACCTGCTACGGCTTACGGCTATCACTTCCCTAATATAGTATATCACTGCTTCAAATAAAAAATTACTAATTTCATATAATTTAAACCTATTTCAACCTTTATCACTCTCAAATAGTATGATATAACGTTAGTGAGACTTTTCCCGCTCTCTAGCACCGGGTGTGCACACCGTAGGAAAACGAAGAATTTCCACCTAGTGAGTGGCCGGCCGTCGTGTGTGGGGAAAAACTTGGAACATAAATTTTCCGGTTAAGGATAGCCAGTGGGTATCGCTGCTAGCAGACCCAAGCCTCGGTCGAAGAATAAATTGCGCCCTCTTTTACCCCCTCTCTTTCTCTCTAGCGATCGAGGATGAAGCCTAAAACCCTTGCTTCATTCTGCCCTTATCAATGCACAACAACCCCGGGGGTTGTGAACCCCCCCTCGAACTAAATCCTCCCCGTTTGTCGAACAACCTACCCCCGTAACTCTTTCAAATAAACCTGCGTCTTGCCGCAATCATTATTTATGGGCAATTAATTTTTTGTCGCATATTTCTTCCAGAAGGCAAATTGGATTATTGGTCACCAGCCTTGTTGCTGCTATAGGTATGTACTGGATAACGGTGCCCATGTTATCTTACATGATTGTGAAGAATATGAATGGCTGGCTCCGTTCTCAAGGGAGGAAGAGCTATTTATTTTCAGAGTAGGAGCGTCTGGCGTAAAATATTATGTTTTGATGGACTAACTGCATCCCTCTTGATTCCTTAACTTTCTTGGGAATTTCGACATTTATATTTTTCTTTCTTTGTAGTGGTAAAGGTGATATTGTGGAAGATAATGAATAATAAGACAAAGTTGTTACAACCACATTTATTAAAATAATATTTTTTTAAAATTATCATAAATAATTATTAAATAAATCATTAAATAATTTTTATTTTTAAATGAAAATATTTCTTATTGGACAAAGTTATACAATTGCATGTTTATTTTAGGCTAAATATTTTTTCCCGAAATTAGTATCAAAGACTATCAATGCATAGGATTAGGTTGTCTTTGGTTTTATTTAATCTACCTATACTGAATTTGTTATTAACCTCAAATCATATCGTCATCGTAACCTTATATCGTAAACCAGCTACCACCTAGCTAAAATATACCATACACCTAGTGTTTATATTATCTATCATGTCATGCCTTGTCAAGGTATCTGTTATCATCTTTCATTTATATTTCATAGTAAAATCCCTAGAATCATTCTTCACAATTATTTTAAATATTTTTTTCTTTTTCAAGTCCAGACTACTAATAATATAGACTGCGATAGAATAAGCATAATTTATTATGAATTGTTACTTTTACTTTAAAAAACTTACATGTCTATTTCATTCATATAATACCTCGATAACACTCGTCC
Source organism: Conomelus anceps (assembly GCA_948455865.1). Lineage (NCBI taxonomy): Eukaryota > Metazoa > Arthropoda > Insecta > Hemiptera > Delphacidae > Conomelus > Conomelus anceps. Next base: position 25,692,763 of record OX418225.1, on the reverse strand, counting down.
AACAATAAATTAACCAAATTTCCTTGTGGTAGACTAGAAATTCCAACATTCAAAAGATTATTAGTTTTTGGGTTTCTTGTTCCATAACAATCTGCGTTGTTAATATTAACTTTTTGGAAATTTAACGACTTTCAGTCAGTTTTATATTGTGAATATATAATAAATGTACTCATCTTTGGCCGAACATTTTCGAGGTATTGAATCTTATCTTCAAGGCATCCTAGACCTATAATTATAGACCGATCTAGGATGCCTTGAAAATGAGATTCAATACCTCGAAAACGTTCGGCCAAATGTGAGTACATTTATTATGTATTCACAATATAAAACTGACAGCAAGTCGTTAAATTTACAACAAAGAGTTAAGATTATTAGTTTATTGGGCGCATAAGTTAATAGTCTATTTGCACCATTTCTGCCTTGATGTAGATCTGCATCTATTTTTGTTTCAGTCTATTATGTTTGATTTGGTCATTTTAAGCATTTCTCATTCAAAATCGAGCTATTCATCTCAAATAAAATCAAATTTATTGGCATATTAAATATGTAATTCAAAGGCGATGGATTTCTGTTCATAAAGAATAGAATGCAGGAGAAAAATCGAAAAGTAAACAAAAAAGTTCCTGACAATGCATCAAATAGAACGACAGATACAAAATATTTGCTTCTTTTTTTTTGGGGCGCGACTGGCATAAGTAAAGCTTGGGTATTAGCCGCAAGTTCTTTTAGTACTTGACTGCTTATACAAGATAATCAATCAATACCAACGACCCGATATAGATGAAAATCATTACATGATGCTATTTGAAAAAGATGAATTCTATCTTTTGTTTACCTTCTATATATGAATATTCTTCAAAATGCTTTAATAAACTAATGAGCATGATATTTTCCCTAAATGCAACTTCTTAAAGAACACACATAAGTAGTACTGCCAAAGGCTGATGGATTATTTCCAAAAATTATAATAATGTTTGTTTGAATTTCTTTGTTTGAAATTATGACACGCATTTCAATAGAATTTTTACACTACAGAAACATATAATAAGAGCAGCTTCAAGACGACCCAGATTGTATCCTAGCAAGTGCTAGTTCATTGAGTTTGGAGTTCCAACGTTGAGACAGGTCTTTGTCAAGAAAATTAAAACAAATGCTAATAAAAATAAACAGCTTTTAACACTGAACACACTTTTACATAATATTTACGACCGTCTTCACTCAATATTTACGATAGAACTTTCACCAGATTATCTATAAATAAACATCAATTCACTTACCGTACTTTATGCAATATTACGCAAATAAAATTCCCAATCACTTTATTAACAATAGATATGTTTTGTTTATAAGTGTTATTGTTTTGATTTTCATCCGGCGCACAAGCTTGGCTTTGCTGATGGAAATCTTGAAGTATATATTTTTTTCTTATATGTACTGTAAAAAAACATAGTTTAATATAGTGTATCTGATTGTGATGCACTATTACATTTGTTTTTTGGTGTTTTAAATAAATAAATAAATAAGATTAACAAAGAAACTCAATAGCGAAATAGAAGCATGGGTGAAAACAAAAATTTACTTCAAATTAGGTAGATTCAACTCATAAGGAGCTTGTCTTGGTTTTTATGGCTCTGATCTCGCGGTTCCTTTTTCAGAGTAGTTGTGACTGACAATACATATCAAAATACTGGCAATGTTACTGTTTCGTAATTTATTTTTTTGTAATTTTAATTTTACATCATTTACTTCAAACTATTAATGTATCTATTGACGGTTTCATAGTTAAGGTTAAGAATATCAATTTATCTATATTATATTTCTTTATTTAGATCTATTTTATTGTCTATATTACATCTTATTTCAATTCTTTATATTAATTCGTTTGTTTTTTATACCATGTTGTACGATTTTGAACTCACTGCTGGCGAACAAGTTCGCTTATGCCAGTAGTGCCACAGTATGTGAATGTCACATCTATGAAGTGTATATATTGTATTGTTTTTTGTGGCTAATAAATCATTCATTCATTCCTAAAAATGATGATCGTTTTTTACAATATGCAGAGCATTTTATTTTTCAACTATTGCATTACTATCCTGTCGAGATCACTGAAATCAACTTCATATTCATTTCAATTACTCCTTACAAATGATAATTGCATTGTACAGCAAAAATGTAGTGTGAATTTCACAAGCAAGATTTCCACAATAAATCGTTATAGTTGACTTGCATCTGAATGAAGGGAGGCGACCGACCACCCAACATTGCATGGCATTAATTATGCAGAACGACTCCGATAAATTTTTCAGCGTAGCGAACGTCGCATAAAATACGACAAGATGCATGACAAATTACGGATTGTAATTCTTGAGCGAGCGAACACAAAAATATAAGAGGAAGCGTATTAACACCGCGTTTATTAGTGGGAGGAGAGAATTATGAGAGAGAGAGAGAGAGTGATAGAGAGTGAGAGAGTTCGAGAGAGGGAGCGAGTAAGAGAGTATGAATGGGCATCCAGACACTGGAGAGGAATATAGCTTATGCCAAAGAAGGGCGTAGACGGTACGTACCATACACTCATTCGTGGGAATAAATATTACGTAAAGGGGTGCACTGATGATCTAGATGGGGTGCCAAAGAATGCATGCAGTAGCCCTGAAGGGATGTTCTGTATCATACCCTTGTACAGCTAGGATGAGCAAGATCGGCTCTCCACCCCCCACTCCTATCCAGCAATATCGCGTGCTAAGATTGTTCGTCCATTGCTGTTGTCTAACAAACATGAGGGATGAGGAATAATGGATGAATAAGAGAGAATGAAGAAACGGGGGAAAGGAGGTTTAAGGAAGGATATTAGGAGAAAGTGTAGGGGAAGAAATGAGAAAAGGAATGAGAAGCTGGAGAAAAAGGTGGTGAAGAGTATAAAAGGGGAGCATTAGAAGAAGAAATGAAGAAGAGAAAGAATGGGGAGAAAAAAGAGAAAAAGTAGGAGAAGGATAACAAGCCGTAGAAGAAGAAGACGACGAAAAAGAATAACACGAATAAGAAGTACGAAAAAGACGAAGACGAATAAGAAAAAGAAAAAAGAAAAGTAAAAGGAGAAGGAGAAGGAGAAGGAAAAGGAAAAGGAAGAGGGAAAGGAGGAGGAGGAGGAGGAGGAGGAGGAGGAGGAGAAGGAGAAGGAGAAGGAGAAGGAAGATAAGGAGGAGGAGAAGGATGAGGAGGAGAAGGAGGAGGAGAAGGAGAAGGAGAAGGAGGAGAAGGAGGAGAAGAAGGAGAAGAAGAAGGAGAAGGAGATAGAGAAGGAGAAGGAGATAGAGAAGGAGGAGGAGGAGGAGGAAGAGATAGAGAAGGAGGAGGAGAAGAAGAAGGAGGAGGAGAAGGAGAAGAAGGAGAAGAAGGAGAAGAAGGAGAAGGAGGAGAAGAAGGAGAAGAAGGAGGAGAAGAAGGAGAAGAAGGAGAAGAAGGAGAAGAAGGAGAAGAAGGAGAAGAAGGAGAAGAAGGAGAAGAAGGAGAAGAAGGAGAAGAAGGAGAAGAAGGAGAAGAAGGAGAAGAAGGAGAAGAAGGAGAAGAAGGAGAAGGAGAAGAAGGAGAAGAAGGAGAAGGAGAAGGAGAAGGAGATAGAGAAGGAGGAGGAGGAGGAGGAGGAGGAGAAGAAGAAGAAGAAGGAGGAGGAGAAGGAGAAGAAGGAGAAGAAGGAGGAGATGAAGGAGAAGAAGGAAAAGGAAAGGGAAAAAGAAAAGGAAAAGGAAAAGAATGAGTAAAAGGTAAAGGAAAAATATAAAGAGAAAGAAAATGACTGAGGAGAAGAAGAAGAAAATGCCTGAGAAAATGAAGAAGAGGACAAAGAAGAAGTGAAAAAAGAAGGAGACACAAAAATATGGAGAAAAAAGAGAAGGGGAGGAAACGGATGAGTTGGAGAAGGAAAACAAGGGATCAAGATCCAAGGGAATGAAAGAGGAGGAGTTGAAGCAGAAGAATAATGTCTGAATGGTCCAGCTCAGTGAACGTAATAAACCCGTTGATCAAGTGCCAAGTGAAATTTAATTACCGTCATAAACCGCCAGCAGCAAAGTGTTGAAGCATGAAGGTTATTGTGATTGCGGCCATTTGTTATTAGAAAGACTATACTACAAGATTCGCGTATGAACAGAAGAATTGTTGTGGAAGCTCGACCTGAAATTTTGAAGTAAAGGGGCTGCTCCGCTCTTATTGACTCCTATGTCCAAAGCGCTAATGTTGAAGGCAGGCTCTTGTTTGAATTCAGACCGAGAATCTGTTGTTCATGTACACAAAGTAGTCATGATATCATTCATGGTCATTAGTTAATTTATTTATATCATTCTGAACCTCCTTGTTTTGTTTTTACTCTATACACTTAATAGTTATTCTATCTCAAGCATTATATTATACAGTATTCAAAATATTGATGAGTTTTTAAAAATTAAATTTCTAATTGTAGGCCTATTATAATTAATTGTAATGAGATCTGATATTGTGTGAAGAATCAAAAAAACATTAGAAATTATTTTCCCCTAACAGTCTTGAGCTTAGTTAAATGGTGAATCCTAAGATGCAATGCACTGACAGTTATGAAAACTTTTCAAGATGCTCATTTTGGAAGATCCTCATATTGCTAAGCCATTCAAATCAATATCTATTTATAATTCAGTTGATAAATTGAAAGTTTCCGAATAACTATTTAAAATATTGGGATAGTAGTTCATACAATGATTCTTTACACATCTTGGGTGATACTTTCCAGAAATTTTATACTTTCCTTTAACTTCATTCATATGATTGATTGGCAGTTCTCCATCTCGATTTATCCTTAGCCAATCTCTTCTAGTTTTAATAGCTTTCAGCCCCAAGTTGGTAACCCTTTTCAGGTACTGCAGCTCTGCAGCCGGGGTCTTCCACTACCCCTTCGCCTGTATTGTTCCTATTCAATAAAGATAATGTGTTTCATTATGTGACCAATCCAAGAATCCATCTAACCTTGAGAAGATTTAGAAGGGATCGTTTCTCATCTGCCTTTTGGAACATTTGGAACACCTCATCATTTGCAACTCCTTCGGTCGATTTTATTTTGAGCATTGAGCACACGTCTCCAATACCAAATTTCAAATGACTTTATTGTCCTCTCTTCAACTTTACCGATAGTCCACGTTTCCAAGCCATAGAGTGCAATATCCAAATGCAAATTGTTATTGGTCTCTGTCTTGTTTCTAACTTTTGGAGAAAAGCAAATTTCATTTGTCAATAAACCTAGCCTGAGCTTTTCTGAGAAAACGTTTGTGCAACATATTTCAAGGAATATTACCCCTCCAGTAGCAACTCCAGAAATATTTTTAAAGCGAAATGGTTCTTCGAAATATCATTTAGAAGGTGAGTTATCTTATTAGAATCTTAATTATTTCCATAATCAGATCAGAAGCATCAGGCATATTGAAATAAGGGCGATTTTAGACAAGGATTAACTGAAAGATCTCTAATCATTACGTTGATTAAGATAATTTTTTTTTTTTTTTTTGAGGATGAAGCCCACATAGGTCTGAGACCTGTGCGTGGGTAATGAGTTGGATGATGGTGATTGATGAGTTGGACCTACAGTTTTAGGTGGGTTCCGAACCACCAATTTTTGAAGAACTTATAATAAAATGGAATCACAAAAATATTTTTAAATTCTTGGATTTCTTGTTTCATAACGAACTGCTTTGTTAATACATTTTGTTGTAAATTTAACGACTTGCAGTCAGTTTTAGATTGTGAATGTATAAAAAATGTACTCACACGTGGCCGAACGTTTTCGAATTGTTGAAACCCATCTTTAACCTTAAAGATGAGTACATTTTTTATACATTCATAATATAAAACTGACTGCAAGTCGTTAAATTTACAACAAAAAGTTGATATTTTTAAAATAATAGCGAAAGCATTGATACTTGATATTTCATTACAGAATTATATTTATTTATTAAAGTTTTGGAATACTAGCTATTTATGCAATTCGCATACTCTTACAATAAAATAGTATAACAATTAATAATTCATTGTGAATTTATAAAGGAAAAGGTCCAAGGGATGTATAGTTTAAAATATTTATAATAAATATTACATCTTTCTACATCATTATTACTTTGTGAAAGGAATTAATTTGAATGGTATTTTTCCATTTAAGTTGAAAACTCAGGTTCAGTTGGAAAATCTGACGATTGAACGTAAACGCACGCACGCAAGAACTCATGCACACGCTTGCATCACCATCATACAATTGCTGTTTGTGTGTGAGTGTGTGGTTTATTGGCAACCTGTAGTAATGCCTTTCCTGGCGACCGCCATTACCGGTGAAAGTAAGGTCAATTGTCTCTACCCCCAACCGCCCCCCTGGAAACCCCTTCCAGACCCCCCTGCCACTCTAGAACGGAAATTAGGCAGCTAGAAAGGGTGGTCGAAATTGGATTCTCACCCCCAGTTTCCTACACCCGTCCGGCCACCTTTAAATGCTTATCCGAAGGCTCATTAATTTAGCCACTTCCCTAGCACGACCCTTCTCATTGATGAGATTCTCCCTTCAACTTATACACGGGATGTAGGCCTCTAGGTTGAGACAGACCTGAAGACTGACAAACCTTTGTTATAATTATTCCGGTAGTAGGCCAAAAAATGGTTTCTAATTCGAAGACTGGCTCTGAGGTCTCTGAGGAGAATCGCTAAAAATTGACTAAATTATAATCACAAAAATATAACATACATAATTTCGGCAAAATAAGTAGTAGAGACAGTAAATATCAGTTCATGCTGTTTTATGTTGATTCAACCTGTGAAAGAAGGGAGAAGATGTTGAGGATTCAGATTCTAATGAAGGTTAAAAGCTCTCAGCCAGTTGTACGTAATAGTATATTTCGCACCTAGGGCCGAAAATGTGTGTTTGCCGGCTCGAGATCGCGGTTTTCAAGTTCGAGACAAAGTCGAGAACTTGAAGCGTTTGAGAGCCGGCAAAACATTTTTGCCCGTGTTGCGAACGCTATTTTCCGCCACACCACAAAAAAAACAACAATGTAAAGTTGGAAATTTTGAAAGCGAAATTTTAAGGCTATGGTACTAGCAAGAATACAAGGAACGGCTACACCTTTTTATCCAACCTACAGAGCTCTGGGTGGGCATTTTATCAACTACTACAACTGTTCACCAAAAGGTTAGTTGGTTAGGTTTTTTGTTGTTATTCCTGTTCCTGATTCAAAACCTGCATAAAAAACCAAAAACCTAACCAACTAACCTTTCTATACCAACAGTAACCTTTACCAAGAGTTGAAGTAGTTGACAAAATTCCTAAAAACAAAAAACCTAACCAAGTAACCTTTTGGTGAGAGGTTACCAACAGTTGTAGTAGTTGACAAAATTCCCACCCAGAGCTCTGTAGGTTGGATAAAAAGGTTCTATTGTTTGATATCAAAACTACAAAATAATACATATTAAGTTATAAAAAGTGATCATTTATTGACATTTTAAATACTATGTACATATTAAATTATAAAAAATAAACATTTATTGACAGTTTAAATATTTTTGTTTTAAATAAAAGTTGGAAGGATTCATTTTTACAATCATGACTGCTGTATCCAGACACGATCAGCTGTCATTCAAGGTCATTTTCTTTTCTGCCCTAGGGCGGTAAACGTTTACAGACCTCGTCGGAAACCGAACACTTTCGGCCTCCATATGTCGCACGAAAAACAGCTCATTACGTCCTAGTGTGGCGAAAAATAATTAAATTTGACCACCGTAAGATGATGTCATTTGACGGAGCCAGTGCAACGATTTCCCTATTGAGCTCTATAAGATAATGTCATCTTATGGTAAGATGATGTCATTTGATGGAGCCAGTGCAACAACTTCCCTATTGAGCTCCGTAAGATAATGTCATTTTATGATGAGATGACGTCATTTGATGGAGCCAGTGCAACGACTTTCCTATTGAGCTCCATAAGATAACTTCATCTTACGGTGGTTAAATTCAATTTTCTCTTGTTCAACTGGCCGTTAGTGTTGATTTTGTATTACTGAATGTGTGCATCCTGAATAAGATAGTAAGACAGAAAAACATGAACAGTCTTGTAATAACTAGATTTGATAGCCGAGTAATTCAAAATCCCAACAACCAATAACACATTATCCTATCGGATCCTCATATTTTCATATTCAGTTCAGAAATCCTTTATTTTCAAGTAAACAACATACAATTACTCAATTAATGAAGATCAAATCAGGACATTCAGCTAATAAATGTCGTCCTACTTATTGGCAAAAACAATAAGGCTCATCCTAGTTTATTGCTTCAGCTGAGAATTGAATTAATATATCACCAGGATAAGTTGGAATGAGAATTTTATCTCGAAGATGAATTTGGTTTAAACTGTCAGACTGTGAATGCGGACGGATACCATCTCTTTCTTCCATAAGCTTGAATGTCTTTGTCTTCTTCTACTTCTTTTTCTTCTTCTTTTTTTCTTCTCCTGTTTCTTCTTATTATTATTTCTATTCGTAGCGTGGCAGCTTTGCAAGAGAGTCGCATTGCCTCTGCTGGAATAGAAGAGAAACTGTGAAATTTAGTGTTTAATCCATCAAGTTAATGCAGGGAGTAAATAAGAGCCGCCGACCGAACCGAGAAATAGGAGGAAGGACCAATAAAACGCCAGCAATAATATTTGCTAGGTTGTCGTCCTTATGGCAATCCTTTATGCCGGTAAGCCTCCTGTATGTCTTCCTATATCTTTCCACTTCTTTTTATCGCTCCATCTCTCTCTTGCTCCCACTCCTAGCAGCTATCCAGTCCATTTTTCTCCTTAGTTGTGCACACTGCAACTGGAAGAAGGACCTCGAGAAGGAAGAATTGTTCATACGCAAAAGAAGCGTGGTGAATCCTCAGATAAATTACTCGCCTTACGCGTTATTTCTTGGAGCTTTTCTCCTCCTACTCTTATCCGCTTTTCTTAGCCGTCACCCTTCCCCTCCCACCAATTTCCAGCCAGCTTTTCTTTGTTTCGTTCTGCGCTCGCGACTCCTCATCCCCTCCCAACCTCATCTTCGTTTACACGTACGAAAGTCGGACGGAAGATTTAGGACGAGCTTAACCCTTCCACGTCATCCTCCCATCCCCATCAAACCTCACCCCCCTCTCATGTTCCAATCTGTGCTCGTGACGTCACAATGTTCCATGTTTCTTCTTACCCGGATCCTCCATACCTAATCCCATAACTAACGGCCCAGATTGATGCCATATATTTTTACAGTTACTGTTTCAGCATAAATGCTTCTGGCGCTCGCTCGTCTTTCTCTCCAATTCCCGCTGAATTTCCGCTCCCCACTTCTTGCTAACCGACCAGCTTTGCTTGAATCTTAAAATTGACTTGAGTATAGGCCTAATAGAGTATAGAGCTATGGAAATGGGAATAGAGTCAAGAATATTTTTTTTTTTTAGTTGGCCTCTGGTACTTTTGAGAATGATGCCTAATATACTAGGGCTCTGAAATCGATTGGGCTATGGAAATAGAATCAGGAATATTTCTACTAGGCCTCACATAATACAGTTAGTCTGTATAGAGTATAGAGTATAGGGCTATGGAGATGGGAATAGAGTCAAGAATATTTTTTTTTGGTTGGCCTCTGGTACATTTAAGAATGATGCCTAGGCCTACTATACTAGGGCTCTGAAATTCATTGGGCTATCGAAGTGGAATCAGGAATATTTTTACGAGGCCTCACTTAATACAGTTAGTCTAGAGTAAAAAGCAACATTCTATGTCCACTAACAAATTTTAAAATTGTAATAATACCTCAGTTATGAAAAACGCACGGTACCAAAATTTAATTCTTTCTTCTTTATTATTTTTCTTTTTCTATTACAAATTAAAGAAATTCGTTAGTAATTCTTAATAAATTTATCATTAGTAAGTATGGTGGTGAAATGTATTATTCAGTGTGGTTACGTTGGTAGTTCTGTTCCAACTGCCCAACTGAGGCTAACCGAAAAGGATCATTCTGTTCGATTCAAAAATGGAGACTGAAGCTATTGGTTGAATCAACTTTAAATTCTCCTTTATTTTCTCAAGGGTTGAGAAATTTATTTCGAGTATGGATACTCATTAATTGTTTTAATTTCTTCTTTTATTTTCTTCGTTTGATTTAGTCACCAATATAAAAAAAAACAATTTGGGTAAGTTTTGTTCGTATTTCTACATATTCGTATTGCTTGATTGATCTTGTTCAACCTCGTGAATCTCTGTAATAGTTTCATTCAATTGTTAATTTTACCTTTCTTTTAATTAATTATTTCTGTAAAAGTTCTGATCCTTCTGATATAATTTTCTTTTAGTCATTGTTGAATTTGCTTAACCTAACTCAGATTAATTTTATTTAATTTCTTTCTGAATAGACAAGTTCTCTTGTAACTTTCTTATAAATTTCATCTTTCGTAATTTATTCCTTTTTACGAATGTAATACTTATTTCTTATGTTTAACTTTATTGATTATAATTTCATTCTTTCTTGAACTGAATATTATAACCTTTTGATTTGTAATCTAGGCAATTTGGGTTGATTCTCGTCTAGCTCAACTACGATTTTAATTGTAAGTCGATTTAGATAATATTGTATTTTATTCTTTCTACAGGTTTTTTTTTTAATTATGTGCTCGATAGCCAAAAGATGAGATTTACTGCATGTTGGACAAATAATAAACTGATCAAAATCACGATTGCAAAAACTATATTCAAAACCTCACAGGATTCAGTATGTATTAACATGGACACTTATTACAATTTCTACAATAATGGTAAGCTGATCTACAATTTTCTTCGTTACTTCGCTTCGAAATAATTATCTCCGAAAAACCTGACTTATTTGCTAGTAGGCCTACTGAGCTAGACTTTGTCGATAAATTAAATAGTCATGACTTAAAACTTTGTAACTAAAATTTATTACTTATTTTCATATCTTTGTATTTCTTTTACATAATATATATCGAGTACTGGTGACTTTGTCATTCGAAAATCTTCTTTTTATTTTGAATTACCTGCTCTTGACTAACATGTTATCAATTCTTTATGATTCACCGCCTCTAGGCGCAACACCTTCTTTTGTGCCTTTTCATTTTGACCTTGGTCAAAACGGGATGTGTTACAGCACTAGTAGGCTTTATAATTATATTATTTTCTGATAATAGACGAATCACTGAATGCTGAAAGGGAATCAGTCACAGGAAGTAAATTTGTCGAAAAAATAAACAACTGCATAAAGTGAGAAAATTCAAAGAAGATTGAAATTGTGTATTTTCTCCAAAAGAAAATGTGCAGAAACGTGTGAATCTTAAACAACAAAAACTAATTTGTAATTAAATAAATTTAGTAATAGAAACAATCCTGTTGCTTCTCTTCGTTCAGTTGTTTGTAGCCTACAGCCTACATTTATAAATAGAAAATACATAGAAGATTAGAAAAGAATAGAAAAATGGAATAGAACAATAGAAAAATTATTCATGAATAAATAAATAGAAGAATTAGTTTTTTCTTGGGTATATTCTATTTTTCCTTTTGGAATATCGTATACAAGAGGATCAGTCTCATCGAAAATCGAAGAAATCTTTATTATTTATTACGCACAGGTGTGAACCTCCATGTAGCAGCTTTATATTTTTCAATTTCAAAGATCGATGATATATTAATGTAACCCGTCCAAAGGCAGATCTAATGCATTTATAAATGAATAATAAAACAGTAGCTGAACTGTAAATAATTTCAATGTTGCTGATGACTAGACTCATACTTATTTGTTTATTTTTTTGTCAATTGTATTTCTTGAACTGATCACACTACTGGAAAAGTGATCAGTCAATTTCCAAGTAATGTATCTTGTTATTTTTCTTATGTTGTTGAATGAGGAAATAAATCCATTTATTAATTTATTCATTTATAACTGCCTGTAATAGGACTTCAAACAAGAAGAAGAGCCTCAATAAATGATTTTAGCAAGCTGGATTATGTATTAGATCTCATAAGAGTCGTTAATTCAAAAGATGACAGTTCTAGCACCAAGTAAATAGGCTATGTATATACACTTTGAGCATGGGTGTGATATATAAATGACATGTGAATATATAAGCAAGTATGAATGTAAGCGTGGGTTCCTCGTTACATTTTTGACTTGAGTGGGTGTGTCCAAGCATTGATGTTTATTATTCAATGTTTATTCACCAATTCACCTGATAGTAAATAATTCAGTGAGACATTTATTGAATGAGGAGTTTGCATTACCAACTAAATTATTTACTTTTCTGAATTGTTCTTTGCTCTACAGGCTTCTAGCATCAGCTTTATTGTATCTGGAGAAAACTAAATTTCAGTTTGATTTAAGATCGACGTCCATGAAATGCAAAACAAATAACGAAGTCTATTAAAAATTAGTTTAAGATTGAATGACATTTAATTATATTACACACAGATTTGTTTTTAGGTACTGATAATTATTCGGTTCTGCACTTCAATGATGATTTTTTTTCGGAGTATAAAGTCCACATAGGTCTGAGACCTGTGCGTGGGTAATGAATTGGGTGATGTTGATTGATGAGTTGGACCTACAGTTTTAGGTGGGTTCTACAGATACTTTCTTTGTAGTGGTGAAGGTGATATTGTTGAAGATATCCATAATGAATAATAAGATTTAAAGTTTTTACAACCAAATTTATCTAAAACAGTGAGATACTACTTTCGGTTGTTACACCATTATCAATCTCAAACGTGCAGTTTGGGATTGATATGTAACAACTAGTATCTCACTGTTCTAAATAAATGTGGTTGTGACAATTTTAATTCTTACTATTCACTCTACAGATTTAATTCTATTTCGTCCTTCTTTGTATTTTATTCTACTGAATTTCTAAGATTTATGTGGGAAACACTAATTAAGTTGTTGATTAGTAATATTGTCGAGCTGTTACCCAGCATCTGGAACAATAACAATTGAATAAATTTAAGAAAATGAAACAGCATCAAGTCTAGTTCCAATGATACCACTTTTAAGGTATGATAATTATTTAAAAAGTGTTAGAAGTTTGTTTGTGAATGTCAAATTTTCATTAATGTAATGAGAGAGATCCTTAGCTTACAATCAATACACTTCGTTCACAAATCTTTATCGACTGCAGTATAAAATTTTTATTATGATTGCACTTGTAATACGCACTTGTAATGCACGCTCTTTCCTCTTGAAAATAATATGATTTAATAATAATTATATAATATATAATAAATTACCTTATAAAATTAAGCTATTCCTAATTCTCGAGAGTTATCCATAATCCTAGAATATTTTTACAGTAGTCAAATACTATACCGTTGGATCTCTCTCATTCATGTATAATAATAATAATAATAATAATAATAATAATAATACTACTACTACTACTAATAATAATAATAATAATAATAATAATAATAATAATAATAATAATAATAATAATAATAATATAATAATAATAATAATAATAATAATAATAATAATAATAATAATAATAATAATAATAATAATAATGATAATAATAATTTTTTTAATTTTTTTTTTAATTTTTTTTTTATTAAGGCGTTTTGCCATTTGACATGTACATGAGCATGAACTATTGGCTGAAACCACCTCCAAACCTAGAGACAACAATGACAGAACTGGATTCATTGCAGCTTTAAGAACCACTTTAGGGGCTGATATTAAAATTAAAAACTTAGAGTCAAATTCAGTTGTTGAGATACGAGACCTGGATTCTACAATAGAAAAAGATGATGTCACTGCTGCACTAAAGAGGGAACTAGAATTGGAAGAAGGAGAAGTCAAAGTCATAATCACACAAGCAAAAAAAAAAAAAAAAAAAAAAAAAAAAATAATAATAATAATAATAATGATAATAATAATAATAATAATAGTAATAATAATAATAATAATAATAATAGTAATAATAAATGTATAGTATTTGACAAGTAGGTGCTACTTCAGTGTTACTGAATAGGATGCAGTACAAACAATATTCAACAGTATATCAGTGGATCCACTCATATCAAAAAGGAAGGTTGAGCTGGTACTATCAAATAATAATCCAAGTGCTACATGCAACTTATTATTTATGTGCTGCAACACTCAAGTTCTTTGCAGAGCAGCGCTAAAGAACCAGTATTTCCATAAATGTAATAGGCTACAGTTTACAGTGCATCAGACAACTCTATTTCCTTCGCGAAAGTTTTCATACCTTATAAATTGACGTGTTCACTAGCTAATTCTTCTTTTTCTTCCAACTTCTTCCACTCTATAACATTACTATCCTCTCATTCTCTCACACTATTTCTTTTGACTTTTACTTTTTAAACGCCGTCTTTTTTCTCCTTCTCCTCCCCTTTCTTCACTACCACCTACATTACCTCTTCATCATCCACCACTTCTTCCTCTTCCACCTCCTCCTCTTCCTTCACCACAACCTCCATCATCTCTTCATCCTCCTCATCCACCACCTCTTCCTCCTCCACCACTCCTCCTTCAACTCCTTCTCCTCCTCCTCTACCACCACCACCTCCTCCACCTATTCCTGCAACACCATCTCCTCCTCCTCCTCGTTATTTCTGTCTCTTTTTCTTGTTCATAATCTTCTTCTTCCTTCCCCGTCCTCTTCTATCACTTCTACTTTTTATTCTCTGTCTTCTGCTTTCTCTTTTTCTACTTTTTCTTATTATCTCCTCCTCCTTCTCCCCCTTTTATGCTCCACCCCTTCCTGATCCATCACCTCCTTCACCTCCTCCTCCTCCTCCTCCTCCTCCTCCTTCTCCTCCTTCTTAACCTCTTCTTGCTACACCACCTCCTCGTTATTTCTGTCTCCTTTTTTGTTCATATTCTTCTTTTTCCTCTCTTTTTTCTTCCTTCCTCGTCCCATCCTCTTCCACTTATCCTTCTCATTTTCTACCACTTCTATTTTCTAATTTTCTCCTGTTTATTATCTGTCTTCTGCTTTCTCTTTTCCTACTTTTTCTTATCTCCTCCTCTTTCTCCTTCTTTTCTTTATTTTATCTTCCTCCTTTTCTGGAGTGGAACGCCAGTGAATATGGGTGCGAGAGCTGTAGAGGTTTGCTTGCAATGTTGATTGTGTTGGATATCCATCCTGCACTCTACGTTCATACTTGCAGCCACGGACAGATAAATAATTTATTTTGTTCCCGAGGTGGGATAAATCATTTCAGCCAGTTTCAACCCCCCCCCCCTCTACCCGTTCATCCTGCGCAGTTGCAAAGTTTCGAAACGAGGTGTCTTCAGACTCCACGACATTCGCCGGCCTTTTAGTGAATCCACACGTTCTAGTAGGCTACGGATTCCCGCTGCGCTATCTTCAAACCATAGCTGCAGCGTGTAGGACTCCTCACTTTCGTCTTTACCTATAAAGAGTATAGATATTTATATAGTAGAATACATATATCAATATAATGAAACATACACAGTATAGTGATATAACCCTTTAATGAAGATGTGTCGGTGCTTTATAAAGAGCTTACTACTTTCAAAAAAGAGTTACTAGAAGAGTTGCTACGTTTGAAAGTAGTAATCGAAAAATGTAGATGTGGAAAAATTACTTCAAGATTGTATCCAAGTAATGTTTTTTCTGCACACTAAAATTCTCTTTTTGACAGAAATATAAATGACACTATCACTCCTAGATCTAATCAACCTATCTAGAAATTATTAATTTTCAAAATTTTGTTAAATTAATGTTAATATGATTCCTAATTTTTCTTTTTGAAAAACGTTCTTCTTGAAACTTCGTAAATATAAAGTGGTGTCTTTAACATAATTTAATGCAATTAGAAGTTCAATCCATTAAATTGAAATTCTGAAGAATGCATGTGGATGAACCATGTTAATAGAATTAAATTAACAAAATTACCAATAATTTCCAACAAACATATATTCTTAGTCTGCATATCACAGCTTCAAAAAATAAGCCATAGAAGATATGTCTGGTAACAAACTCAAGACTAGATACTTTACTAAAGTCTGTGAGAAAATACTTCTGACATGGAATTTGGGAAGCAATCTCCCACCACCACAGATGCTACTGAGCATCTATGTCAGGGTGATGGGGGGAAGAGAGGAGAGTCGGACCTGCGCACAGTAGAATGTGCAGTGTCACTTTTCTGTTGTTGTTGTTGTTGTTGTTGTGAGAAACGGAGTGAATGCTGCTTTGTGGGGGGGGGGGATTGTAAGAGACAGAGCATTGGAACTCTCTCTCTGCTGTCTCGGTCTGTGTTGGAAGTAGGGTTACCATACGTCATGATTTGTCCTGACATGTCAGGATTTCGAGGCTCTCATCAGGACTGCAGTCTTTTCAAATGAATTGTCAGGATTTTTCGATATTTAATTAAATACAGAAAATTTTCAAGTATGCAGGCGCAATGTACAAAAAGTGTGTTGCAGCATTTCCACCTAAAAAGGTACCTATGTGGCAGTTGTAGGGGAGGGGGGCCTTATATCGTGGGAGAGGGAGGGTCAGCATATGTAAGCACCCTTAATACAGAAATATTTTATGCTTTGTATTACACAACAAACTTTCGGAGTGTCAGGACTTTTCTGTGAAAATCGGACTTTTTGTCAGGAATTTTCAATTTTCCATATGGTAACCCTAGTTGGGAGTATTTTCTCGCAGACTTTAGGTTGAACTACACCTTTAATATCAACCGATCAATCTACACCTTATCAATTCATTTCCTTCTTATACAGTAGCTACTGTAGCTCATGTGAGTTTCAAGCAATGCTATCAGCTTCAAATTATGTGGGGTACAATAAAATACTGATTCTACTGTACAAGCTCATGTGAGTTTTAAGCAATGTTATCAGCTTCAAACTATGCAAGGTACAATAAAATACTGATTCTAAATGGATTACTCATAAAGTATTTTTTAGAGCACATGTGTGTAATCCACTAGAAACCGAAGACAGTTTATGCAGTTTATAAAGGTGCATCAATCCGAGAAAAATGCATAGATTTTCGAAAAAATGTATTGATTTTTGAGAAAAATGCATCTAACTTCATGGTACAGAATAAGTTGTTTGGAATTGATAGAAAAAGATCACTTCATTTCTTCATCCGCCTATGAATCGACGAGTACTAAGATTTTACCAAGAACTAGAACTTAAATTTATTTATGTTTTCATCTCTTCATAATAATAACAATAATAAAACTAAAACGATCATTGTTCATAATTGTGATTGTTTTTCAATCATACATAAAAAAATTCCACCCTTTAGGCGATGACATGGAAGTCGCCCTATAAATTAGAAGACATGGTTTGAATTGCATTTTAATATGAGGCGAACGATCATCTACAGCTCGTTAGCAAAAATGAAGTAATTACAAGGCGGGCGAAAATTAGAAGAATGATAAAGGGTGGGATCTTTTTCAAACGAATAGGGGGTGGGGGGGAAGCATTTTTGAGAAATGGCGGAAACGAAGGAGTGAGGTTAGGTGATCTGGATGAAAATTTTGGTGGCAGTGGGAATGCCCATCTTCTTCTCCCAAAGTGGGATCTTGGAGATAGGACTCTGCAGGTGCCGGTGTGGTATGCAAATGAAGAATGTCTGAAGAGGAACATGCTGTCAGAGGGTGGGGGGTGTGAGAGGGGGAGGGTGAGATGAATTGCTCAAATTTAGAGGGTCTTAAAGGCGGAATCCTGACGAATAGCGGCATCTCTAGGCTCGTGCGCTGCCAGCGCTAGGTAAATACGCGCCATGCCATGCCTCGTTTCCGGACACACAATTTGCCTTCCACTGATAAACTGCTGCGATATAATATATACGCTTTAGCATAAACTCTTTTCTACCTCCTTCTGATACTTGCTCTTATTTTATTAATAAATTTTGGTCCTTTCGCTAAGGGTGTTTGTCTCCATCATTATTAAATTTCAATGGTAATATTGTATAATAAAACTTCAACAAACACTTTTAAGTTGAAATTGTGACTCTCGTTATGACGTGAAGGCCGTTTCACTCTGTTGTCAAGAGCATCGTCAGACGACCCACAATTTCCACTTGTGTTTGTTAAAGTTTTATTATATATTAGTAGAAACAAGATGGATCTTCAACACGATAATATTGTACAACAATACCATATTTTTGAAGTATTATACGAATTTTTAGAGGTTGACAGCTATCAACTACAGGGATGAAATGACATACATTTATAAAATAACGTGATTGTCTAATACTTTGAGGTATCGTTATAAAATATGAGTGTATAGTGAAGTAACCTCTATTAAGTATTCATTATAATAAATTGAAACTAATGAATTCTGCTTTTTTTGTCAAGAATGTGTTTAATCATCATTATCAAATTTTTATGATAAAATTATTATGAGTGCTATAACGCATTGGAAGTATTCGAACAACATTTTTCTGGAGGTAGAAACTTGAAAAGCAATTACTGGTATAAAATTGTTAAATCAATTGTTGAAGTACCAAAAAATATGAGAGTCTAATGAACTTGTCTGTTTTATTATCTTTTGAAACATAGTCTGAAGTTTATTTATAAAAAGGAAAATGTTTGAAGTTCATCATGCAATTGAATTGAAAATAAAATGTTGGATAATTGTTAATTAAGCACGAAAAATAAAGAAATTTGATCAGTATGCAATAATTTTGCAGGTCCTCTTCTTGCCGAGTTTTTTCCAGAATTATTATTTTTTAAATAATTATATCCAGTTGTATGTAAAGATTCAGTTCCTTTCAAAGTTGAACTATAGTCTGATATGAATGTGAAAAACATTTTGGAGAATTTATTGATTTATAAAAATGAGAGAAATTGTAATGAATTAACGTATTATGATGACATTAAACTCTATTTCAATTCTTTTTTCTAAATTTTCTTTGTCTCTTTCTCACGCCATTTCTTCCTTTAAATTCTGGTTTTGTTATTTTTCTTCCTACTCATTCTTCTTTTGTTTCTCTTACTCCTCCTCCTCCACCTCCTTCTTCTTCTCCTTTCCCTCCTCCTTATCCGACTCCGACTCCTCCTTCTTCTCCACCTACCACCACCCCCTTCTCCTTCCAATCTCACTCCATTACTCTACACCCCACGAGATAAGTTGGTGGAATATAAAGTTCGGAGAGCCGGCTTCCAACCAAACAATCCTTAATAATTCAAACTGTCACAGCATAAATAAGAAAAGTTCCCAGTTTCCCCTCCACCTTCCCCTTCATTCCACCATTTTCCTCCAACTCCATCCACTTTTCCCATTTTCCACCACATCCACCAGTTTTTCTTTTCGAGCTGGAATTCCCCCCCCCCCCCAACCAACCGAGCTTTCTTCCCCCACTACACAAAATTGAGAAGACTCCGCACTCCCAAATAGGGCCAAAAACCTAAACCCCTCTCGATACCTTCCTCACTACATCTTTTTCCTTCATTCACTCTCCTCTTCTCTCTCTCTCTCTCTCTCTCTCTCTAGATACCGTTCTCTCACCCCCTCTCCACCCACAAATTCTAACCCAAACGCAATTTCAACTCGACAGAACCCTTTTATAAGTTTCTCTCTTTAATTCCGGAACGCAAAGAAAGCTGAGAGATTTATGACTTTCCTAATATAATTCTATTTGTTTGGTATTCCTCCTGTGCTAGGCAATATAGGACTTCTTCGGCCGATGCCCAAGTCCAGGCATTCTTATAATGCGTCTCAGGGGAGATGATAGGAATTAAAATGGAAAGTAGCTAGTAGAAATGGAACGTCAACTTTCTCACAAATCGAATCGTCTACTGTGAATTCCCTGGTGAGGAAAGTCGAAAAGACGATGAAAGTTCTGTTTCAAAAGTCAAACCAAAGTTTGTCTTGTAGCTCTCCAAGATATCCATCATTGACTTTCGTATCCGATCTGTATACGAAACTTCCAATCTCTCTCTTTTATTTATCACGTGCCTCACTCTCACTCAGGCAAACCCAAACTTCATGGAGAATTTCTCTTTGTTAGTTTAGGTCTAAAACATCATCGATTTAAAAAATACCACTTTACTGCAAAACAGTGGAACTGAGATCCCATTCTTTGTTAACAAAGAAGTATAAATGCACAAACACTTGAACAAGCATTTCCAATTGAAAGATTCAATCAGATATGTTACATAATCACGCATTAAAATGCCAAAACATTTGATTCAAATCATTGAACTATTCCTATTTCATTAAACTCCTCTGGGCAATTGCAATCTGCTCAGAGAAATTATTATTATTATTATTATTTTATTATTATTATTATTATTATTGAGGATAAACAATTATTATTGCGCAGTTCCAAAAACTTATGAAATTATTATTGTATTATTGGGAGAATACATTGCAATGAATAATAGACTATGAAAATGAAGGAACGTGCAATAAAATGAGTTTTTAGTCTATAGAAATTGGGCTATTCTATTCAGAATATTAGCGGTTAGTTTAAGATTTTTTAAGTTGAAATGCATTTTTTTTTAATAAGTGAGGATGTATGTAAAATTTTTGTGATTCAATATTTTAGAAAATTTGTTACGGAAAAAATGTTCTGGAAAACCATTAAAATTCAGTTTCCATTGATATCAGTCAATGATGATGATGATTATAATTATGATGCTATGAAAAAATTCAGTTTCACCTTTGGAAGAGTCGAGCTGGTCAGAATCATTGAACTATTATTGAGGATAAACAATTATTGCACAGTTCCAACAACTTATGAAATTATTATTGTTTTATTTGAAAAATTTACATTGCAATGAATAATAACTATGCAAATGAAGTAGCGTGCAATAAATGAGTTTTTTGTCCATGAAAATTGGGCTATTCTATTCAAATTATTACGGTTTTAAGCTGAAATGCATTTTTTTAAATGACTGTGAGGATGTATATAACAGCATATTTGTGATTCAAGTTTTTAGAAAATTTGTTACGATACAGCACATTGTTCTGGAATACCATTAAAATTCAATTTCCAATGTCGATGATCATTATTATAATTATTATAATCATTATCTTCATTTAAATTCAATGATTATAATAATTATAATCATAATCTCGACAATGGAAACAATGGAATTTATATGGATTCCCAGAACATTGTGGTGTGTCGTAACAAATTTTCTAAAATCTTCATTAAATCTTCATTATGTTGATATGTAAAAATTAAATTTTTACGCATTGGAAAAGTCGAGCTGGTCAGACTTGATAGTCACGCATGACAGAAGAAGAGGTTTGCTGGGCAGATCCATGGAGAGTCATTATTGAGGCATTCGGTCTTGAAGCCTAGCATGGCATGAGAGTGGACATTTCTTTTAACACGTCAAACATTGCATCACTGCTATTATTTTCAAATTACTGTCGACTGTCCAGCGGTGAGAACTTCAAAGACAATCTTT